>CM035156.1:115588518-116188518 GCA_020205615.1 Panax quinquefolius | reverse complement strand
GTTGCCCGAACTTAGCAGATCTGAAGAAGAGCTCTCAAATTTCCTTCGCTGCGCAACTTGAAAATGACTTATGAAAGCAACTAACCACCTATACATAGGCACGGTTGGCCGCAGGCTAACTTATGGCTCCTGCAGGTACACCTGCAGCACTTCTCCATGGGCCCCACACCTCTGGCTCGCTCTAGTTAGAGTTGCAAAGGAGGCCTCACAAGCTGAAAAGGCCAAATCAGGAATAAAAGTGGTACGCGATTGAGCGGAATAGCCTGAAATCCTGGTTTCTCGTCGGTCAGAGTTAAACTCCCATTGTCTCAAAGGTATTCGCCTGAATGCAGGGTATACTATACCAATGAGCTCAGCTTTCACAAATCATGCTCGGCAATACCCCACAAAGGTCATATGCCGTCATTTGCAGGGTCACAACCATAAACCTCCCCGTGAAATTCAATATAAAACCACGATATATCAAACCTCCCGATTGGAATTACAACCTTGAAAGTTATCAACATCTACGTATCCCCAGCAGGGATCATAACGCACATCCTTCAAACATCTACGTATCCCTGGCGGGGGTTACAACGTAATGCAACCATTGATACACACGTCAATGAAGGTCAGGCAGCCTTGACGTCATGTCAGCCGATGGCAAGTAAACCCATTAAAGCAGCTTATCCACATGTCCCAGGTGGGGGTTACAACACAATGCTACCATTGACACATACATCAATGAAGGTCAAGCAGCCTTGACAATACACCTAGCAGAGATTTATCCGGTGATACACACATCAGCGAAGATCAGGCAACCCTGATAACAACAAACTGTTGGAAGTAACTCCAACAGAGTGAGGGAATATGTTATACACATCCTCAAATAGACACAGCTTTATCCCCACAGATCTCTTACACACAAGAGGTACCTCTATGGAATATAAGCCAGTGTCTAGGATTCAAGACTTTGGTGATAGCCCCAACGTCAACATCCTTGGAAACTTGGATCGCATGTCCAAGCCATCACTGATTGTCATCCCAACAGGATTACCTGACAATCATTCATGCATTCTACATGCATTTGCATCATGTTGCTACATATAGCATCATGTTTATATTGCTTGCATTTCAAGTGTCTAGTATTCTTTATCCTATCCATGCCTTGCATTGCATGAATATGATAAAGAGGGGCATCTGTAGACACTCGAAATTTTCTGCACTCCTATTACTAACATTGCAGGAGGGAAGATTCATCTTTTGGAGATAACCCTGAAAGACAGCTTACATCCATCCCGGATACTACCAGAAGTTCAGCTCCAACCCGGAACACAAACCGGGAACATCATCTCAAACCTATAATACACACCGGGAATGTCATATCCAATCCCGGAGATTACCCCGAGGTACACAGATCAAAAGATCGACGACAACACCGGAGAGGACAGTTCTGTCTCGGCAATAACAATGCGACGCTCAGTTCCAGTCCCATAGACAATAATGGGAGTAGCAACCCCATCCTTAGTGATAGCCCCAAGAGATGTCATTGTAGTTCCGGCGATAACCCCGGAAATGCTTGTTTCAAACATATGCAATCTTCTTCAACCACAGACATCCTGTCGAGGCACACACACCTCAGATCCGGAGTTAACAACGGGCAGACAGGAACACCCACAGATGACAATGAGACATACAAACAAGCAGCAGTCCAATCTCAGATGTAACCCTGAGCAACGTCTGCTTTCCGCTTAAATCGGTGATAACCCCGGTGAGGAGTCACCACGTCATCTTACCATCTCAACAAGATGATATCACGGCATACCAACAAGTAGTCCAATCTCAGCTGTAACCCTAAGCAATGTCTACTTTCAACTCAAACCAGTGATAACCCCAGCGAGGAGTCAAATGTCATCTTGTTCCTTCAACAATGGCACGTCGTCTCAACACTTCATACATACATACATCCAACAATGTCCCACAAGAACTGAGGATTGACAATCCCGAGTGACTATTACGTGTGACAGTACTTTTGATAGAATTTGAAGCTTGAAGACCATGGGCATAGACCCCTCTTCCTGACTTCGTACAACCTCTAATCCATGTCATTGCGTAACTCTCGACACAAACAGTCGGAAGAAGGTCAGATATACCTCGTTCGAATGCTCGAATTAAAGTTCTGCAAGTTCGAGCGGACATTACAGTGCATGAGTGTACGTACTACGAGATGACAGGACCCGCGAGGCTCGGATGCATCACGACCAATCGCAGGTACAACTGTGGCTGCTGGAGGTGTACATGCGGCCATCTGTCTATATATACAAGCCTTGGGGTCAGCCATTTGAGAAGAAGAGGGAGGGAAAAAGGTGAGGAAGCCCTGTCCATTTTACTCTGCATACACATCTTTTGAGTGTTTCCTCATCTTTAAACACTAGTTAGCTCACATATAGCTATCTTTTATCCGGCGGGAGCTGAGCGTTTATCCATTTAAAGTCATAGAAGTCTACTTTGGCAGCCCACTGTAAGCCTTCTTATATTTTATAAAGCCTTTTTCTCTTATCAGCACATAATGTTATACACATTGAGAGTCGTGTTGTGTGCGTTTGCCCGGACTTCGGTCCGTGGTTTTCATTTCTGTATGTATATATATACTTATATATGTATATATTTCATATATGGACTAACATTATCGAGTTATGCCTCGATTGAGCCTGAACTTGATGCAGGCGTTTAATTGCTTTTATATATATATATATGAATCGTGGTGGGACTACATCTTATGAGCACTGGATTTTATATCCCATCGCGTTTAATTAATATATATATATATATATATATATATATATATATATATATATATATATAGTTATCGATATATATCGATGAGCTGGATTTACATCTAGTGCGTTTAATAACTTATATATATATATATATATATATATATATATATATATATATATATATATATATATATATATATATATATATATATATAATATATAATTGATTCACATCCCGGATTCACATCCGGTCGTTTCTTTTATATATATATATATATATATATATATATATATATATATATATTTACATTTACATCGAGCACAGAGTTCACTTACATGGCCTTTTTTCAACTTTAATTACATTAGTCACCTTTGAAGTTTACTTAAGTGGTAGTTGATCGCTTTACAACTTTATTTACATTTTGTCCACTTTGGAGTTTACTTACGTGGCGGTTGATCATGTTTATATATATATACTTATAGCTTTTATATATATATATATATATATATATATATATATATATATAACTTCTTCTTGCTTTCCATACAAATTGAAGTATCATGTGAGCTTTAGGAATCATGTGATCACGAGTTCGATCTCTTCAATCTAGATTCGATTCCCATGATGGACATTTTCCAAATTTATGCGACTTTGTTCATTATTTTACACGATGTCTCGAATTTCCTTGGATGGTCATCATGCCCATGAGGAGCTCGGAACTGCTGTATATTATTTTCTCGAGAATGCTTCGCATCTCGAAAATAAAAGCAAACAAGCCGAACATTTAATAATAAAATGGAAGTATGAAAAGGTCTCAATTCCTATTGAGCACAGGGTTTGAAAAACCTCTTTTACAAAACGTCATTGCTATATCTTGGTTAAAACTGATTTTTTCCATAAAATTCAAACCTTGTGTATATAGGTGCGAACGAGGCCTCGCACTACTTTCAAATAACTGCACATTGATCCACACACAAAAACACATTCATATAACAATTTCTTTGAAAAGTAGCGGTCACCATGGTAACACGGATGTCGGGGGGTGCCTAACACCTTCCTTCCGCATAATCAAGCCACCGGACCCAAAATGAATCTCGATTTCACAGACCCGTCTAGCAGTGTCAAATCACTGGGTCAATGTGCAAACCTTTTTTTGTTGCGTTGGTGAAACCAGTTAAATACACCAACTGGCGACTCTTAAAGTTAAATCGTTGACATTATACATGTCGGACCTTTTTCACTTGTTTTTTCAAACAAATCTCACATTAACATGAGAACACCAAAGAACAAGTAACGAAAAGGGACACTCAAAAATCTCGACATCGACAATGCTCGAATTAACCCAAGGAACGTATATTCATTTGATGCTAAAGTCATTTAGCATGGCAAACTCCAAGAGATGTCTCATGTTGATGAGCCATGGAGTGTATCTCTCTTAATAGTCCCCATAGACTCATAAAAGAGAGATCGTATGAGCGACAATCATGTATACAATGAAATATACTAGACCTGATGATGATCGGTCATATTCTGGAGAAGATCACTATAAGACAGTGAAAAATATCTTAAAGTACTTAACCGACACTAAGGATGTGATTAAAATTTATGGTGGGTCTAAATTAAAACTAGAGGGCTTAACAGACTCAAGTTTTTAGACAGACCAAGACGACAAAAAATCCACTTTAAGGTAAAGTGTTACCATGAAATGCGGTGCAGTGAATTGGAAAGGTTCCAAACAGCAAAGAGTTGCTGGTTTAGTGATAAAGACAAAGTATATAGCTAAAAATGAAGCTTCAAGTTGATTGTTTGGATGAAAAGTTCATTACAGAACTAGGAATAGTTCATAAGTCTCATGTTGGATCTAAACATATGTTGTGGCACTTTCCCCTGGTTATAGGAATCATTAAAAGATGGGAAATCACTATAGAGATAGTGAACTCTCAAGAACAACATTACATATTCATTAAATAAAGCTTATCCAACAGCAGGATAATTGTCACTTAGAAAAGAAGGGTATAAGATACCATGGTGATTGGCTTTAGTGCAAGTGGGAGATTGAAAGTAGTATGCACACAAGCTAATCATGTTTGATGATAAAGCATATACTTTGTAACAATCTTATTCATTTATTAATAAAAAGTATTAATTTATTAAAACCTTTTAATTATCTACATTGTAAGACCCCAACTTTTTGACTAAAGATGAATTTTCTATAAATATCATTTTTGAATATTATGGAGTGAATTTGATATAATGTTATAGTTGTGGGTAATATTTATAAATTTTGCAAAGTACGCAAGTTGTTATATAATATTCGATTGGTCGGGGAATATTCGTTTTAATAGAGAATATTCGTACAACAACACAATCATTTGTGGCCCCACAACAGAATAACTGTCGGATGAAGAAAACGACAAGTTTGAGTTTTTATAAATAACGATGTAGTTATTCTTTATTAACTTTGTTGGAATACACAGTGGTTAAAATACGATGTCTGGCGTGGTTGCATTGCGATAGCACACGATATTACATATATTTTTTTGAATTATTGATTCTTACGTAAAAGGCACTACTCAATAATTGTTACGATAATTCTTGTTTAATATTTTATTTTATTGATTCAATAATTCTTTCTACCGATATTTAAAATTATTTTGTTTCAATAATTGTCACTACACAATATTTCCTATTATCAGATCATTAATTCATATTATTTGAATAATATTATAAGATATCATTATTGGCAATGTCTAGAAAGTTCTGTCAAGGAGAGGTTTGGTCACCTAATTGCTTGGCGCAATAAGGAGAAATCCTTATTGAAAGCCCCTCTTTCTGCGAAACGGCTTTGGTTGTCATTATTGTGATTCTGTAATATTATTTGTGAATAATTAATTATTGATTTATATGATAAGGAAATATTTATTTTATGTGGACATAAATGATAGATAGGAAAATATTTATTTTATGTGGTTATAATTGAAGGAATTAATGTTGAGGTGTTTTATCAGTATTTTGTCGGATTGGAGGTATTAAAAATTCAAATCGGTGTTCTTAAAGCTCTATTGCGTGAGTTAGAATTTTGATCCGACCATTGGATCGTTGTGATTTTTCGATATGTTATACATATATAAGTTGAGTATATGTCCACAAATTTTGAACCGTTAAAAATTAGCATATGATTTGTTATAAATTTTAAGAGGTGTTAAAAATCGTCCGTTTGCGAATTTTGGATATTTTCTGTTTGGAATTTGAAATAACTTAAAGCTACAAAGTTGTAGAGAATTCAATTTCGTGTGCAATGGATATAAAATTCATATTTTTCTGATAAAAGGGCTATTTATTATGAATCGTTAAAGTTTCGGAAAATAAATATTTTTATTAAAATTATGGGTGGGACCCACTTTTGTTAAAAACATGTGGGCTACAAATTTTTGTTCCAAGTTGATGTGCTGGTCTTTGGGCATGCGTAGAGTTGATTTTAAAAAAAATAATAATATTATTTTATTATTTAGTCTTCTATGGCATTCTAGCATCTTCTTATAAATAGGCGCTTAAGTTAGAATTGAAAATCACACTAGAATCAGAGAATTCTTCTTCTATAATATTGAGCGTATTTCGTTAGAATTTTAGAAATCTTTGAGCGTAGAAAACGGTGAAAGTTTTCTTCAAAAATATCCCCGCTATACCAGTTGGAATACTCTTCTTTTCAAAGTAAGGGATGATATTTTTGTTCAATATTCGCTTGAAATAATATTTTCTTCCATACTCTGTAGTATGTAAGTAATATTATTTCATTTCAGATTTAGAATTCTATACTCGTTTTGTTAAAATTTTGGCTTCTATACTCCATGAAATTAGTAGAATATCCTTGATATTTGCGCTTCATCCAGTATCTTTTCATGGAAATATTATTCTAAGCATTCTTGATAAGTTTTAACTTTTTCATGCCGAAGTACTATTCACGGGGTTACTATTCATGGGGTAATATTCACTCGAGTACTATTCACCCGGGGCACTATTCATGATAAAAATTGATTCGTTTTCGGTCCAAATTATTTTTAGTACAATATTATTCTTGAATTTTACTCCACAAAGCAGTATCATGTTGACAATTTAGACGTTCTTGATTTCTGGATAAATTAAATTATAAATCTTTAAAAATTTATCCTTGAACTTGTTTTATTGAATTTTTATATTATTGTCATCATCCTCATGTTTATATTCTGTTGAAAGTCATTTGTGGTCTGTAGTGTATAGATGGACTTGGTATGATTATGACCAGAGATTATTCGGTATAATCATGACCGTAATGTTACAAATGATGTGGTAAAAGTCTTCATTGGCCCGTAGTGCATTGATGGAAAGTTGTTGGCATGATCATGACCATTGATGAATAACCAAATATCCTTGGCCCGTAGTGCATGGATAATTTGTGGTCGTGATACTAAAGAATATCCTTGGTCGTAGTGCAGGAGTGATTCGATGATGTGGATTATTTATTAAGCTGAGTCTCAGCGATAAAAGTGATGAAAAACCTTTTAAATAATAGAAGATGGTAGATTTTTTGCTCTACTTGACTCTTCTAATGGATTGCTTCTTCCGCTGCAGTTAAACTTAATGTTTGTTATATTTTATCAGTTTAACACTGTTGAAGGCTAATGATAAATTATTCTGCTTTATCTTAGTCATAATATTTCTTACTGGGCTAGTTGAGCTCACCCTTTTGCTTTCATTGTCCTCTTTAGGAAATGAGAACGTAGCCGGAACTAGTCGGGGAACGGAGTGATGGTCCAGATGATAGCATTAGTAGTACTCACTATTCTATGAAATAGTGTGATAATAAATGTATTGAGGACTCCATTTGAGTTGAATGTTGTCTAGAAGACGATATTCATTTTAAAACTCTCAATTTATGTTTTGTCGTATTTTACACGACAGTTGTATTATTAAGTTGTATTTGAATTTTGTACCATATATTTGGCGACTCAAGATGGGTGATGTATACCTATTTTTGGGGCGTCACAGTTGCTATCAAAGTTTAGGGATATGATCCCTGGCTGAGATGTGAGACAAGAACTAGGAGAGGAGAGACGGGGTATTCTTTCGCTAGTATGACCTACCTAAGTTTATTTGGTAATTAATTGGTCGGTCAGAGTATAGGGATAATATGCGAGATGTTAATTAACCCTTATGTTGTGGCAGTATTTGAAAATGACATCTGAGAATGTTGAGAATAGCAATGGAGCACAGGAGACCGTTGAGTCTCCACAGATCAACAATCAGGATAATGTGCATCAAGAAGGCAACAATACTCATGCAAACAACAACACTGACCAAATGATGAACGATGGAATGCTCAGAGGCTTTCTGCAATTTATGCAACATCAGGCAAGAGAGACTCCTGTCCAAAATACAGGTGGAAACACTGGCAACTCTCGGACAGTCACTACTAAACAGTTCAAGGAGCTGGGACCACCGGAGTTTTTCTGAGAGCTAAAACCACTTAAGGCAAAGACGTGAATAAAGTAGATCAACAAGATATTTGATGTCTTGGGATGCTCTGAGGAGCAAATGGTTCCCTTTCCCACCTTCATGTTGCGAGCAGAAATAGATTACTGGTGGGAATCTGTAAAGCGTACTCAACCTGCCGCACTGAAGATGTCTTGGGAGAAGTTCTAAGAACTGTTCAACGACAAGTACTTTCCCAAAAGTATTTATCACATGCAAGAGGTAGAGTACATTAAACTGGAGAAAAACAACATGACCGTGTCACAATATGAAGCCAAGTTTGCTGAGTTGTCCCGGTTTGCATCCCACTTAGTTGATAATGAGGAGAGAATGACGTGGATGTTTCTAAGAGGTTTGAAACCCAAGATATTGATAAGAGGCTTGTATTCAGATGTTGTGAATAGAGCTCAGTTATTGGAACATGATAATGAGTCAACCCAACCAAGAGAGAGCAGCCGACATAATGATAATACCAGTGGTAGTAGTCATCAAAGAGGTGACAACAAACATGGAGGGAATCAACATGCCAGAAATGGTAACCACTTCGGTGGTAATCATGGCCAAGACAATAAGAGTGGACATTTCAAGAAGAGGAGATTCAACAATGATAGAAAGATGTCAGCACCAGCACCCATTGTTAAGGAAGGAGAGCGACCACCTATCATATGCTTCAAATGCGGAGGGGAGGGACACATCAGTCCAAACTGCGCGATGCAGTCCAAAGCGTGTTATAATTGTGGAAGAGAAGGTCACCTAGCCCGATTTTGTCGTGCACCGAAGACAAGTCCAGCTGGGATGGAGGCACCAAAGGCCGTCCTAAAAAAGTCAAAGCCGATAGTTCAAGGGAGAGCGTTTGCCGTGACCTCCCAGAAAGCAAGGAACCTGAACAAGGTCGTCACGGGTAAGCTTATCATAAACTCTAGCGAAGTCTATACCTTATTTGATACCGGTTCTACCCATTCTTTTATTTCTCTTACTTGCACTCAACGTTTAAATTTGACTTCGGAGAAATTAGACTTTGACTTATCTGTTGAAACTCCGTTGGGAGAAACCTTTATTACATCCACTGTTTATAAGTCTTGTTTGGATCAAATCGGTACCCTCACATTACATGTCAATCTTATTTCATTGGAAATACTTGCATTTGACGTACTTCTAGGGATTGATTGGTTAACTACCCATCATGAAAAAATTGATTATTTTCGTAAGGTTGTTAGCTTTCATATTCCTAACCAACCTATTATGCGAATTCAAGCAACCAAACCATTAAAATCAATCACTGTCTTCTCAAGCCATAAAGCTATTCGTTTATTGAAAAACGGATGTCAAGCTTTCTTAGCTCATGTCAGGGATTTAAACAAAAATACGTCAATTTTAAATGATATTTCTATTGTTAATATATTTCCTAACGTATTCATTGAAGAACTTCCTGGCCTACCCCCAGAGCGAGAAATTGAATTTTGTATCGACCTTGAACATGGTACAAAACCCATTTCCAAAGCCCCATATCAAATGGCTCCTATTGAACTTCAGGAGATAAAGACTCAATTGCAGGAATTGTTAGACATCAATTTCATTCGTCCTAGTACGTCTCCTTGGGGTGCTCCTGTTCTATTCGTGAAGAAGAAAGATGTGAGTATGCGACTTTGTATTGATTATATGGAGTTGAATCATGTCACCATCAAGAATAGGTACCCATTGCCACGTATTGATGACCTGTTTGACCAGTTGCAAGGCGCCAAATTCTTTTGAAAGATCGATTTTCGTTTCGGATATCATCAGTTAAAGATTAGAACGATGACATTCCAAGATGGCTTTCAGAACTCGGTACGGGCATTATGAATTCCTAGTCATGTCTTTTGGATTGACTAATGCTCCTGCTGCCTTCATGGATATAATGAACCGAGTATTCAAGGAATATTTGGATCACTTTGTGGTCGTCTTTATTGATGACATCCTCATATATTCCAAAAGCCGTGAAGATCATGAGCAACACTTGAGGCTGATACTCCAAAAGCTTCGTGAAAACAAGCTTTACGCCAAGTTAAAGAAATGCGAATTCTGGCTTGAGGAAGTAGCATTCCTTGGGCACGTTGTATCAAGTCATGGAATATTTGTTGACTTGGCAAAGATTGAAGCTATTCAAAGCTGGGAGCAACCTAAATCAGTGACCGAAGTACGTAGCTTTCTCGGCTTAGCTGGTTATTATTGGAGATTCGTAGAAGGGTTTTCTCGAATCGCTACTCCATTAACTCAGCTGACTTAGAAAGATATAAAATTCGGTTGGAGCATGGAATGTGAGAAGAATTTTCAAGAACTCGAGAGGAGACTCATTTCAACACCTGTTCTGACAATACCATCTGACTCGGAGGGATTTGTCATCTACAGTGATGCTTCGGGCAAAGGGTTAGATTTGTCATCTATGTTACGTAAATGTGTGAAAGACCCGAACCACATTATTGAGTTAGAACCGGACGAAATAGCGAAAGATTTAACGTATGAAGAGGTTCCTGTTAAAATCTTGGATAAAAAGGAGCATATTTTACGCTCCAAGGTTATAACTCAAGTCAAAGTATTATGGAGAAACCACGATGTTGAGGAAATAACCTGGGAGTTAGAATCTAAAATGAAATCAAGGTATCCTTACCTCTTCGACATACCATGTACATACCCTAATTTCGAGGGTGAAATTTCATAAGAAGGGGAGGTTGTAAGACCCCAACTTTTTGACTAAAGATGAATTTTCTATAAATATCATTTTTGAATATTATGGAGTGAATTTGATATAATGTTATAGTTGTGGGTAATATTTATAAAATTTGCAAAGTACGCAAGTTGTTATATAATATTCGATTGGTCGGGGAATATTCATTTTAACAGGGAATTTTCGTACGACGACATAATCATTTGTGGGCCCCATAACAGAATAATTATCGGATGAATAAAATGACAAGTTTGAGTTTTTATAAATAACGGCGTAGTTTTTACCGTTAACACTGTTGGAATACCTGGTGGTTAAAATACTACGCTGATGTCTGGCATGATTGAATATTACTGTATACGGTATTACGATATTTTTTAATTATTGATTCTTACGTAAGAAGGCACTAATCAATAATTGTTACGATAATTCTTGTTCAATATTTTATTTTATTGATTCAATAATTGTTTGTGTTGATATTTTATATTATTGTTGTTTCAATAATTGTCACTACACAAGATTTCTCATTATCGGATCAATAATTCATATTATTTGAATAATATTATTAGATAGCATTATTGGCAATGTCTAGAAAGTTACATCGAGGAGAGGTTTGGTCACCTAATTGCTTGGCCAATGAGGAGAAATCCTTATTGAAAGCCCCTCTTCCTGGAGCGGCTACCGGTTATCATTATTGTGATTTTGTAATATTATTTATGAATAATTAATTATTGATTTATATGATAAGGAAATATTTATTTTATGTGGACATAAATGATAGATAGGAAAATATTTATTTTATGTGGTTATAATTGAAGGAATTAATGTTGAGGTGTTTTATCAGTATTTTATCGGATTGGAGGTATTAAAAAATCAAATCGGTGTTCTTAAAGCTCTATTGCGTGAGTTAGAATTTTGATCCGACCGTTGGATCGCTGTAATTTTTAGATATGTTATACATATATAAGTTGAGTATATATCCACAAATTTTGAACCGTTAAAAATTAGTGTATGATTTGTTATGAATTTTAAGAGGTGTTGAAAATCGTCCGTTTGTGAATTTCGGATATTTTCTGTTTGAAATTTGGAAAAACCTAAAGCTACAAAGTTGTTGAGAAATCAATTTTGTGTGGAATGGACATAAAATTCATATTTTTCTGATAAAAGGGCTATTTATTATGAATTGTTGAAGTTTCGAAAAATAAATATTTTTATTAAAATTATGGGTAGGACCCACTTTTGTTAAAAACATGTGGGCTGCAAATTTTTGTTCCAAGTTGATGTGCTAGTCTTTGGGCATGCGTAGAGTTGATTTTAAAAAAAATAATAATAATATTTTATTATTTAGTCTCCTATGGCGTTCTAGCATTTTCCTATAAATAGGCGCTTAAGTTAGAATTGAAAATCACACCAGAATTAGAGAATTCTTCTTCTATAATATTGAGCGTATTTCTTTAGAGTTTTAGAAAGCTTTGAGCGTAGAAAATGGTGAATGTTTTCTTCAAGAATATACCCGCTATACTAGTTGGAAAACTTTTCTTTTCAAGGTAAGGGATGTTATTTTTGTTCAATATTCGCTTGAAATAATATTTTCTTCCATACTCTGTAGTATGTAAGTAATATTATTTCATTTCAAATTTAGAATTCTATACTCATTTTGTTAAAATTTTAGCTTCTATACACCATGAAATTAGTAGAATATCCTTGATATTTGCGCTTCATCAAGTATATTTTCATGGAAATATTATTCTGAGCATTCTTGATAAGTTTTAACTATTTCATGCCGAAGTACTATTCACGGGATTACTATTCCCAAAGTACTATTCACGGGGTACTATTCACTCGAGTACTATTCACCAGGGGTACTATTCATGAAAAAAATTGATTCATTTTCGGTCCAAATTATTTTTGGTACAATATTATTCTTGAATTTTACTCCACAAAGCAGTATCATGTTGATAATTTTGACGTTATTAATTTCTGAATAAATTAAATTATAAATCTTTAAAAATTTATCCTTGAACTTGTTTTATTGAATTCTTATATCATTGTCATCATCCTCATGTTCATATTATGTTGAAAGTCATCTGTGGCCTGTAGTGCATAGATGGACTTGGTATGATTAAGACCAGCGATTATTCGGTATAATCATGACCGTAATGTTACAAATGATGTGGTAAAAGTCCTCATTGGCCCGTAGTGCATTGATGGATAGTTGTTGGCATGATCATGACCATTGATGAATAACCAAATATCATTGGCCCGTAGTGCATGGATAATTTATGGTCGTGATACTAAAGAATATCCTTGGCTGTAGTGCAGGGGTGATTCGATGATGTAGATTATTTATTAAGCTGAGTCTCAGCGATAAAAGTGATGAAAAACCTTTTAAATCATAGAAGATAGTAGATTTTATGCTCTACTTAACTCTTCTAATGGATTGCTTGTTCCGCTGCAGTTAAACTTGATGTTTGTTATATTTTATCAGTTTAACATTGTTGAAGGCTAATGAAAAATTATTCTGCTTTATCTTAGTCATAATATTTTTTACTGGGTTAGTCGAGCTCACCCTTTTGCTTTCATTGTCCTCTTCAGGAAATGAGAACGTAGCCGAAACTAGTCGAGGAACGGCGTGACGGTCCAGATGATAGAATTAGTAGTCCTCATTATTTTATAAAATAGTGTGATAATAAATGTATTGAGGACTCCATTTAAGTTGAATGCTGTCTAGAAGACGATATCCGTTTTAAAACTCTCAGTTTATGTTTTGTCATATTTTACATGACAGTTGTATTATTAAGTTGTATTTGAATTTTGTACCATGTATTTGGCGACTCAAGATGGGTGATGTATTCCTATTTTGGGGGCGTCACATACATGATGTTGTTTTATAATATGTGATAAACACATAGTTTTAAGCAATGCTTTTAGAATAATGATGATGATCATTCTAATGAGATCTAAATTCTTAAAAAGCTTAAAACTAAAATGGTTCCCAATCGTTGGATTACTAAATTGGAGATTAGTGAATCCGGATAGATTGATACATCGTTAACTTGCTCATTGGATGAGGATGATTGATCTCATGATCATTTGTGTGAGACACTAAAGCAAGTATGTAGGTGCTTATTAGAGAATAATTTCACCGAGCGTTGGCTCGCTAAGGAATACCTAATGGAGTTTTACTTCCACATCAATAGGAATTCCTATAGTGATAGTAATCTGAAATGATCCTTGGACTTGAGATCATCATAGTATCTTGTGTATGATGAGTTATACTTTGACTTATTCCTTAAGACCCTTAGCGTATATCAAAGGGTATGCTTGGGTATAATAAGTTGTACATGAAGATAATGTATGATCAATAAAGAGTTTACCACTTCTAGTAAAAGAAGAGAAATGTCATATGTGATTCGATAAATGACAACCCAATAGTCCTTGGCCAAGGCAAAATGAAATTAGAAAGAAGTTTCTAATTTGCATTATTTGGAGTTGTGCATTTAAGGATCAAAATACATATAATTAAATAAAATAAGACTTGACAGTAATTTCATGTCTTATATTTAATTGGGACATTGTATGGTGGAAAGATTGAATTGTACGGTAACTATTTACTCAAAGGTTATTTTATGATTAATGTTGAAATCTATATTATCTGGAAAGTCGTTGATCGCTAGGGAGGCTTATCCCTATTGTAGAATAAATATTATTTATTTAAATAAATTAATAATTTAATTTATTTATTTAAATAAGATTAGAATTGTTCTAATTGATTTATTCACAACCTTTAATATGGAGAATCTAAAAGAGTCACACCATAAAAGGAAGAATAATTATTTAAGAAGTAAATGACATAATCGTAATAATAAGTTAAGTATATTTAATTTAATCTATGGTGATAGAATAAATTAAATAGCTTAATATTTATTATTTAATATTTTGGAAATATTAAATATAAATTAATAAGAGGAGTCTTATTATTATTATTATTTAATTCCTAAAGCAGATTTGAGAATTAATAAAAGTACTCTCGTATATTCCTAATAAGATTAGGAGGTAAATTAATTAAAAGATTTTAATTAATTATTCCTAATAAGATTGGGAGCATAATTAATTAAAAGAATTTAATTAATTAAAATAAAACTCAATTCCTTATTTGTTAAGGAGAGTTGTCCACATCTATAAATAAGAGGAGTCTTATTATGGGTGTAGAGTGGTTGTTGATTTTTTGACAACATACGCAATTCCAATAGTTGGAGAGTACGTTATAGAGATAGAAAACTAGGGTTTAGCCAACCACCCTTCTTCTTGAATATTTCTTCTTCCTTGGTGGATCACCTCTAGAGGCCAAACACTTGGGTAGCTAACGTTGATCAAAGGAAAGAACCAAACCCAGTGGATTCAAGTTGAACGCGAAAAGGATTGGAGGTGAACTTGTACCTGAGGAAGCTCGAATCTTCAAGGGTATGATTCTTGTTCGTCATATCTTTTCGTTTAATTCATAATTGTGCATAAAGGATGATCCGGGTATATGGTTTGTAAAATTTTTAAAACTCTAATTTTCCACGTTTTCGCTTATTTTATGCAATTTGATTGCGTTCATGAATATTACAAACCTAACACTCCGCACCTCAGTCGGCGTTTTTGGTTGTTCCCAATTCATTACTGCTTCCACCTTCGCTAGATCTACTGAAATCCCATCCTGGTCGATAACATGTCCTAAAAATTGTACCCTTTCTAGCCAAAATTCACACTTAGTGAATTTCACATATAACTTCTCCTTCCTTAATGTCTCCAACATTATTCTTAGGTCTTCAGCATGATCTTCTGGGCTCTTAGAATAGACTAGAATATCATCAATAAACACTAAGATGAACTTGTCCAAATATTGTTTGAACACTCTGTTCATCATATCCATAAATGCAGCTGGTGCATTTGTCAACCCAAATGACATCACTAGAAACTCGTAATGGCCGTATCGAGTCTTGAATGTTGTCTTAGGTACATCCTCCTTCCTAACCTTCAACTGATGATACCTCGTTCGCAAATCTATCTTAGAAAAATGCTTTGCCCCTTTCAACTGATCAAAAAGATCATCGATCTTGGGAAATGGATATTTATTCTTTATCGTTAACTTGTTCAACTCTCGATAGTCGATACAAAGTCTTAACGATCCGTCCTTCTTCTTTACAAATAGTATCGGTGCTCCCCACGACAAAACACTCGGTTGAATGAACTTTTTGTCCAATAGTTCTCGTAACTGAACCATTAGCTCCTTCATCTCTACCGGTGCCATACGATATGGTGCCCTTGAAACTGGTGCCGCTCCTGACACAATATCTATTACGAATTTGATCTCCCTATCTTGTGGAAGACCCGATAATTTTCTTGGAAATACATCCACGAATTCTTTGACTATAGGTATTTGTTCCATCGTTGCTCCCACTCTCTGGGTATCAAAAACATGACACAAATAACTTATACATCCCTTCATCAATAATTTCCTAGTTTGTGTCATAGTAAGACAACACGAACGTCTCGGTGATTTATTACCGTAAAACACTACATGAGGTTGTCTTGACGTTTTAATATTTACACATTTCTTTTGGCAATTTATAATAGCACCATGGTTAAACAACCAATCCATCCTGAGAATTACATCGAATTCTCCCAACTTTATCGGCATTAAATCTACCGATAATTTACAACCTCGTATATCCACACAACAACTCCTATGAATATCTTCAACAGGAATTATTTCTTCGTTTGCTACCTTGATATTCAAAGGTACAGGCAATCTTTCGGGAAGTAGTTCTAACAGTTTAGCAAAATCACATGCTATAAAAGAATAAGTAGCACCCGAATCAACAGCACGTAAGCATTTATATCGTTGATCGGGATAATACCTGCAACTACATCCCCTGATGCAACTGCATCTTGGACCGTCATGTTAAAGGTGCGGGCCATCGGCCTACCCGGCTGAGCTGGACCACTAATAGCTAGCTTACCACTATTAGCGCCCTTATTCCAGTCCGTCCCCTTCTTTGGGCAGTTCTTCGCTATGTGATCAGTTGATCCACATATGAAGCATCCATGGTTCTTCTTCGAACTTGGACAATTAGGCAAAATATGCCCCTCCTATCCATAATTATAACACACTGACTTCCCTTTGAGACAGACTCCTCAATGAGTCTTCCCACAATTCTTGCACACCTCCATCCTCTTCTTGGGATCTCCTTGCTTCACTTCGGTATTCCCAGAGTTGAAACCCTTTCTCTTTTGGCCATTTCCACTACCGCTGGCTCCCTCGATTTTCACTCCCCCGTGTACTTTACCCTTGTTTTTTTTCTCCCTGTGGTACTGGATTAAAGCCTCATTTCCACCCTCGACAATTATCGCCTTCTCCAGAATGGTCTCTAAAGAAGTACTTTGGAACACTGATATCCGGCTATAGAGCCAGGGTTTCAAGCCTTGCTCGAATCTCCTAGCCTTCCTCACCTCCGTGTCCACTTAGTGTGGAGCAAACCTCACCAGTTCATTGAACTTGGCAGTGTATTGGGGAACAGTCATCTCCCCTTATTTCAACTCTAGAAACCTCATCTCCATCCTTCCCTGCATACTCGTGGGAAAGTAGTTCTCGAAGAAAATTTCCTTGAATCGCGTCCACGTTAAGTTATCTATTTCAGCCCTATCTTGGTTTACCTCCCACCAAAAGTTAGCCTCCCCCCGTTAGGTTTGTAATATTCATGGGCGCAATCAAATTGCATAAAAAAATGCTAGCGTGTAAAATCGAGTTTAAAAATTTACAAACCATATACCCGGATCACCTTTTATGCATAATTATTAATTAAACGAAAAGATAAAGAATAAATCATACCCTTGAAGATCGAGCTTCCTCGTGTACAAGTTCACCTCCAAATCCTTTCGCTTCAATCTTGAATCCACCGGGTTTGGTTCCTTCCTTTGATCAACGTTAGCCACCCAAATGTTTGGCCTCTAGAGGTGATCCACCAAGGAAGAATAAAATTCAAGAAGATGGGTGTTATGGCTAAAACCTAGTTTTCTATCTCTATAGAAAAGGGTGTACTCTCCCAACAATTGGAATTATTACGTATGTTGTTAAAAAGTCAACAACCCATACACACCCATAATAAGACTCCTCTTATTTATAGATGTGGGCAACCCACCTTAACAATTAAGGAATTGGGTTTTATTTAATTAATTAAATTCTTTTAATTAATTAAGCTCCCTAATCTTATTAGGGATAATTAATTAAACTCCTTTAATTAATTTTCCTCCTAATCCAATTAGGAATAAATGAGAGTACTTATATTAAATTAATTCCTAAACTCTTTTAGAAATTAAAATAATAATAATTGTAATAATATTAATAAGACTCCTCTTATTAATTTATATTTAATATTTCTAAAATATTAAATAATAAATATTAAGCTATTTAATTTATTCTATCACCATAGATTAAATTAAATATACATAACATATTATTACGATTATGCCATTAACTTCTTAAATAATTATTCTTCCTTTTATGGTGTGACCCTTTAGGTTCTCCATATTAAACCCATTGTGAATAAATCAATTAGAACAATTCTAATCTTATTTAAATAAATAAATTAAACAATTAATTTATTTAAATAAATAATATTTATTCTACAATAGGATAAGCCTCCCCTAATGATCAACGACTTTCCGATATAATATAGATTTCAACATTAATCATTAAAGAACCTTTGAGTAAATAGTTACCGTGACAATTCAATCCTTCCACCATACAATGTCCCAATTAAATATAAGACATGGAATTACCACAAGTCTTATTTTATTTAATTATATGTATTTCGATCCTTAAATGCACAACTCAAATAATGCAAATTAGAAACTCCTTTCTAATTTCATTCTCGCCTGCCCCAAGGACTACTTTGGGTTGTCATTTATCGAATCACATAGACATTTCTCTTCTTTTATTAGAAGTGGTAGATTCTTTATTGATCATACATTATCTCCATGTACAACTTATTATACCCAAGCATACCTTTGATATACCCTAAGGGTCTTAAGGAATAAGTCAAAGTATAACTCATCATACACAAGATACTATGATGATCTCAAGTCCAAGGATCACTTGACTACTATCACTACAGAATTCCTATCGACAGCAAATAAAAAAACTCCATTAGGTATTCCTTAGCGAGCCACGCTCTCAAAGGAACTTATTCTCTAATAAGCACCTACATACTTGCTTTAGTGTCTCCACACAAATGATCATGAGATCAATCATCCTCATCCAATGAAAGCAAGCAACGTATGTACCAATCTATCCGGATTCACTAATCCCCAATTTAGTAATCCAATGATTGGGAACTATTTTAGTTTTAAGCTTTCTAAGAATTTAGATCTCATTAGAATGATCATCATCATTATTCTAAAAGCATTGCTTAAAACTATGGGTTTATCACATATTATAAAACAAAGATCATGTAGATAATTAAAAGCCTTTAATAAATTAATACTTTTTATTAATAAATGAATAAGATTGTTACAAAGTATATGCTTTATCATCAAACATGATTGGCTTGTGCATACTACTTTCAATCTCCCACTTGCACTAAAGCCAATCGTCATGGTATCTTATACTCTTCTTCTCTAAGTGACGATTATCCTGCGCCGTTGGATAAGCTTTAGTTAATGGATATGTAATGTTGTTCTTGAGAGTCCACTATCTCTATAGTGATTTCCCATCTTTCAATGATTCTAATAAATCAAATGAAAGTGCCACAACACATGTTTAGATCCAAGATGAGACTTAGGAACTATTCCTAGTTCTCAGAATGAACTTTTAATCCAAACAATCAACTTGCAGCTTCATTTATAGCTATATACTTTGTCTTTATCACTAAACCAAAGAACTCTTTTGTTGTTTGGAACCTTTCCAATTCATCGCACCACCGCTGCTCAAGGTAACCTTTACCTTAAAGTGGATTTTTTCATCATCTTGGTCTGTCTCAAAAACTGAGTCCGTTAAGCCCTCTAGTTTTAATTTAGACCCACCATGAATATGATCACATCCTTAGTGCCTAAGTTAAGCACTTTAAGATGTTTTTCACTAACTTTCATAGTGAACTTCTCCATATATGACCGATCAACATCGTGTCTCGTATATTTCATTGCATACATGATTGTCACTCATGCGATCTCTCTTTTTGGAGTCTATGGGGACTATTAAGAGAGATACACTCCATAGCTCATCATACATGAGACATCTCTTGAGTTTGCCATGCTAAACGACTTTAGCATCAAATGAATATACGCTCCTTGGGTTAAGTCGAGCATCCTCTTAAATCTATCTATATAGATTTATATCCCCAATTAAGATACTCTTCCCAAATCATTCATGGAGGAATGTTTAGACAACTTTATCTTTACCGATTGTAGCATTGGTATGTCATTCCTTATCCGTAGTATATCAACATATAATACTAGAAATTTCACGACGCTCCCCAATCGACCCTTTTGTACACACTACTTCAGGTTCATTCTTATTTTTGATAAAATCAAACTCTTTTGATTGCCTCATCAAAACGAATGTTCCATATTTGAGAAACTTGCTTCAATCCATTTCTCTCGAGTGTCTGTTACCTCATCGTATGTAATCGGATCATCATCTTCTATGATGTGTACCTCATCATCATCATCCATGATGAATCCATACCTCTAGGTATCTTCTGATACTATTCCGATTTACGATTCGGTTGTGGTACAATATAATCTATCTACGTGTTCCTCTTATTTGACTTATAGTGTTTTTTGTGGTTCTTGAACTTTTCAAGATCTATTATCCTCCCACTAGCCCTTTCAATGATAAACACCTTTATCTTAGAAGGCGCGCGTGTTTCGTAACAAACACCTTTTGCTAAGTAGAATTATAGAACATATACCCTAAACTTACTTTAGGATGTCCCACAAATCAGTACTTGTCAAATCTTGTCCCAAGCTTATCCTTTGAAACCTTTTCACATAAGTTGGACAACCCCTTATCTTAACATACTTAAGATTAGAATCCTCCCCATCCATAACTTTTATGGAGTCTTGGGGCCGATTTTGAGGTTACCATTTTCGTAGATATGCAACCATTTCTAGGACATGATCCTGAAGGATATTGGAATGTCGGTAAAATCATTATGGACCGCACTATGTCCAACAAGGTACGATTTTTCCTTTCAGATACATCAATCAATTATTACGTATCGAGATGTGTCCATTATGAGAAAACCATTTGAGATGATCTAGAAACTTATTGCACAAGTATTTATTCCTTGATCTAATCAAAGAATCTTAATACTTTGCCAATTTGTTTCACTTCAATTCTTTGAACCTTTCAAATAATTCACACTTGTATTTCAAAGAAATACACACATTCAACTCTTTGAATGATCATCTCCTTTTCTTATACTAATTTGTTCAATATGCAAAATTATTTTCATGTAAGTCAAGTATACAAAATTTATTAAGTAATATTCCATTTCTATACAAAAACATTATTATTATAAATAGAACAACAATTGTTCTTAATTATAATACCAAAGATTTCATTGTCCAACAATAAAATGGAAATAATATTTTAACAAGAACTGAATACAATAACAACTTATCGACTTAATAGATTTGCCTGTAGGCATTGCTAAACTATAAGTTTATATAGCTAATGCAAAGAACCTTTGCTTCATTTTCCACATATAGGATTACTTATATTTGTTTAACTTTCTCTACTTCTTGCTTGGTCCTTCATAAATCTATATTTATGATAACCAAAGTCGGTATCCAATACCCAAGTAGAACCTTGACTTAAAGAAAAATTTATTTAAATCATGAACAAAATTGTATTTATAACCAAACTTCACTAAGCTTCTTTGGTTAGCCTCTCAAGATGCTTCTCGCAGCTTTCTTTCCAAAGGTCCGTGCTTATTGCGGTGGAAAGCAAACTCCTTTGCTATCCGTATCGCTTTTGTTCTTATTATCCTTTGTTTATGCCTTTCTATATACCTTCTTTGAATCGTTCTTCTTTTTCGTAAGATCCTTTGGCCCCTACCAAGAAGACTTGGTCTTTCTTGGTTGAAAGTGACTCTCAACATTTTTCAATATGTTAAGCAAATCAAAAAGGTCGATATCTAGCTTGTTCATATGAAAAATTCACAACAATTGTGAAAGGAGTCCGGAGTGAGTGCAAGATCAAATCTTGGCTCAACTCTCCATCCATGACAAAACCAGTTGTCCTAATTGATCAATCAAATTGATTATGTTAAGAACTTTTTGTCTGCATACTATAGTGCCATTGGCCATTCTAGATCGGAAGAGCTCCTTAGATATCTCGATATCTATCGGTCCTACTTTCCTCACCATCAACTACTTGATGTGCGGGAATATAGTAGAGCATCCATAGTTTCATCTTGTGACGCTGAAGCTCGTTACTCATGGATGCGAGCATGATGCATTGAGCCAATCATCAGCATCATCTTGCCACTTTCTAAAAGTAGCAATCTCTTCCTCGAGGCATTGTCGCAACCATTGCGAGGATAGGCGATATGGACATAAGATAGCTTTTCACCATGAGAACTATTCTCAAATTCCTTAACCAATCCGCTTAATTGGCCCGTTAATTTAGCATCTAATATGCTTCGCAGTGATAGTAATTTTAGACATTGTAAAATTTCTCAGTAAATGAATTTGTAATTAACAACATTTTAAAATACATTTTTTTTATTAATTACCAAAATAAATTAGGTCTTGTTTTAAATTGGTATCTCCCACTATTTTCTTCAAACTATATTACCCTCACTTATATAGTTCGGCAAAATCTAATTAATGATTTGCTAGTGAGAATAAGGATCCCATTTCAAATGTATATAGCCTTGTGGTGACACAACAAACTATATATAAATAAATAGGTAGACAACTTTTGTCAATTACATCAACTATGCAACTCCTTGATTTTGCCTCTTAGATTATTTTGATCAAGTGGTGGCACATCCGAATCAAAATTATCCAAGTTAAGTCCAACCTAGCACTCCATATATTCAAAAAGAAAAATATCATCCTTGTGGTGACACAACAAAACAATATTGTTCAATTTTCTTTATAAGCATCAAATGTGATAAATTAACATCTTAAATACTTAATACTTGCCTTGTGGTGACAAACAAACTCATATTAAATATTTAATACTCTATTAATTTTATCATGCTAGAAGGCGACGCTCGATATTCCAAATATCTTTGAACGCTTAGGACTTAATATAAAAATTGAGGGGTTTGTTATTAATTTGTCTCATCTTGTTTAGCGCAGCATTTACATATATATATATAAAATACGCGTCGTATTAATGAACATGCTAAGCATGTTTGCATAATATATAATATATATATATATAAGCATGCACATATAGAATACTATATATTCTACCCGGATTGATTATGGACTTTTATTCTAGTTTGGTTCACTAGAGCCACCAAGTGAACCAAAAGGTCAAACCCTAGGGGTGCAAGAAATAATATTTAAATATAACTATTACATTTAAACCCTGCTCCATTACAAACGGGTCTTCAAGCGCTTCTTGTTCTTTGATCTCTAATTCTTCAAAATTAATTCTAACTATTCCTATTACAAAACTATTTAAAATAAATAGAAACCTTGATCGTGAAATCGAGGGAAGTACATAGGAGAGATAGAATTTACATTAAGAAAAAATTAGAGAAGACGAGGTACGCAGACCCCATTTAATAAAACCCATACATTTATGCATCCAACTAAAATAAAATCCAATCACATTGGTCAATAGTCCATAATCATCCCATTTATTATCATACACATCACCATATGCATCAATAAATAACATTCATCTCATGAATAATAAACATTTAATATATATATTGATATCATTTAATGGGCAAATTTAGTTAGTATAAAATCTAATTTTGAATCAAAATAAACTCCTTTATTTTAATCCAAATTTAAATCAAAATAAAACTATTTTATTTTAATTTATCCAATTTTGAATAAAATAAACTATTTTATTTTAATCAAAATTTTAATCAAAATAAACTCCTTTATTTTAATTAATTATGGAATCCAATTCCATGTAATAAAAAAAAATTTAATTAAAATAAACTCTTTTATTTTAATTAATTATGGAATCCAATTCCATGTAAAAAAAAAATTTAATTAAAATAAACTCTTTTATTTTAATTAATTATGGAATCCAACTCCATATAAAAAAAATATTAAAGGAAACACGGATATTCTTTTCCTATTCACAAATAAACTCCTTTATTTTGAATAATATGAAATCTTATTTCATATTTAAATAAACTCCTTTATTTAAGGAAATTGGATTCTCTTTTTCCTATTCACAAATAAACTCTTTTATTTTGAATAATATGAAATCTTATTTCATATCTAAATAAACTCCTTTATTTAAGGAAAGATGGATTTACTTCCCTATTCACAAATAAACTCCTTTATTTTAGAAAAATAAAATCCAATTTCAACTCCAATTAGTTATCATGGAATCCAATTCCAACTCTAATTAGTTAGCATGAAATTCTAATTTTAAAATTAAAATAAACTTTTTATTTTAATATTAAAATAAACCTTTTATTTTAAGATTAAAATAAACCTTTTATTTTAAGATTAAAAATTATAAAATAAACCTTTTATTTTAATTATAAAATTATTTAAAATTAAAATAAAACTTTATATTTTAATATTAAAATAAACCTTTTATTTTAAAATTAAAATAAACTTTTATTTTAATTATATAATAATTAAGAATATATATATATATATATATATATATATATATATATATATATATATATATATATATATATATATATATTTTTTTTTATATAAATATATAAAAATAAAAACCGTATATAAATTTTTTTTTTTTATATATATATATACATTATTTATATATCTTCCATATACATCCTATATTATCTGCATACTTTTGTTTTTTTTTTTTTTATCACATGCCTTATATATTTTTTTTTTAAAAAAAATATATTATCACATGCCTTGAAATTTCGGATAAAAAGTATCATATATATATATATATATTTTCAATTCCCTTTTTTTTTTTTTTTTTTTTTTTTTTATTCCATCTTTTTTTTTTTTCAAAAAATCAAAATGCTTTTTTTTTTTTTTTTTTTTTTTTTTATAAATTTATAAAATTATGCCCAATTAAATTGTTCTAAACACATATCAATATACATATCAAATTAAAACAATTAATAATTTGCATAAAGGTTTGGCTCGATGCCACCATTAGGTTTGTAATATTCATGAATATGATCAAATTGCATAAAAAATGCTAAGCGTGTAAAATCGAGTTTAAAAATTTACAAACCATATACCCGGATCACCCTTTATGCATAATTATTAATTAAACGAAAAGATAAAGAATAAGAATCATACCCTTGAAGATCGAGCTTCCTCGTGCACAAGTTCACCTCCAAATCCTTTCGCTCAATCTTGAATCCACCGGGTTTGGTTCCTTCCTTTGATCAACGTTAGCCACCCAAATGTTTGGCCTCTGAGAGGTGATCCACCAAGGAAGAATAAAATTCAAGAAGATGGGTGTTATGGCTAAACCCTAGTTTTCTATCTCTATAGAAAAGGGTACTCTCCCAACAATTGGAATTATGTCGTATGTTGAAAAAGTCAACAACCCCCCACACCCATAATAAGACTCTCTTATTTATAGATGTGGGCAACCCATCTTAACAATTAAGGAATTGGGTTTTATTTAATTAATTAAATTCTTTTAATTAATTAAGCTCCCTAATCTTATTAGGGATAATTAATTAAACTCCTTTAATTAATTTTCCCTCCCTAATCCATTAGGAATAAATGAGAGTACTTATATTAAATTAATTCCTAAACTCTTTTAGAAATTAAAATAATAATAATTGTAATAATATTAATAAGACTCTCTCTTATTAATTTATATTTAATATTTCTAAAATATTAAATAATAAATATTAAGCTATTTAATTTATTCTATCACCATAGATTAAATTAAATATACATAACATATTATTACGATTATGCCATTAACTTCTTAAATAATTATTCTTCCTTTTATGGTGTGACCCTTTAGGTTCTCCATATTAAACCTAGGTTGTGAATAAATCAATTAGAACAATTCTAATCTTATTTAAATAAATAAATTAAACAATTAATTTATTTAAATAAATATATTTATTCTACAATAGGGATAAGCCTCCCTAAAATCATCAACGACTTTCCGTATAATATAGATTTCAACATTAATCATTAAAGAACCTTTGAGTAAATAGTTACCGTATAATTCAATCCTTCCACCATACAATGTCCCAATTAAATATAAGACATGGAATTATCACAAGTCTTATTTTATTTAATTATATGTATTTCGATCCTTAAATGCACAACTCCAAATAATGCAAATTAGAAACTCCTTTCTAATTTCATTCGCCTTAACCAAGGACTACCGGGGGTTGTCATTTATCGAATCACATAGACATTTCTCTTCTTTTATTAGAAGTGGTAGATTCTTTATCGATCATACATTATCTCCATGTATAACTTATTATACCCAAGCATACCCTTTGATATACCCTAAGGGTCTTAAGGAATAAGTCAAAGTATAACTCATCATACACAAGATACTATGATGATCTCAAGTCCAAGGATCACTTGTACTACTATCACTACAGAAATTCCTATCGACAGCAAATAAAACTCCATTAGGTATTCCTTAGCGAGCCACGCTCAAAGAACTTATTCTCTAATAAGCACCTACATACTTGCTTTAGTGTCTCACACAAAATGATCATGAGATCAATCATCCTCATCCAATGAGCAAGCAACGATGTACCAATCTATCCGGATTCACTAATCCCCAATTTAGTAATCCAATGATTGGGAACTATTTTAGTTTTAAGCTTTCTAAGAATTTAGATCTCATTAGAATGATCATCATCATTATTCTAAAAGCATTGCTTAAAACTATGGGTTTATCACATATTATAAAACAAAGATCATCATCAAACACATCATAGATAATTAAAAGCCTTTAATAAATTAATACTTTTTATTAATAAATGAATAAGATTGTTACAAAGTATATGCTTTATCATCAAACATGATTGGCTTTAGTGTGCATACTACTTTCAAAGGTTCAGGTTTTTTTGAGTCTCCGGACTCAACAACAACCACTTCTAGCTCTTCAGCTACTGGGTTCGGTATAATCTCTACTTGATTCACCGACTCTTCACTATCAACATGTATATCCCTATACATAACGCTATCTCTTGACATCTACAACAAAATAAATTAGTTTGATTAGTAAACATCACTAGTACAATAAAAACACATATCACATTTAATGCATTTTTAGGGTTAATTTCATCTTTTACTTCTTTAACTCTTCTTAAGGTAATGACTTAAGGTTCTATTTTCCCCCCTTAAGTTTTATAACCTATTGCTCTGATACCAACCTGTGACGCCCCCAAATTTGGGTATCTTTCAACCCGACAGATGGTGCTACACGGTACTATCATTCACACACATACACATTCAATTGAAATTACTCAAAAGAGTTAATATATCTTCGATATATTCCAAAATAATATTCTCTTCCCAAGTTCTTTATAACTAATACATCTGTTTCTTGTCATAATATCAAATAATTATAACATTAAACCTATACTATTACATATGACAACTTCGATTAGTCCGCTTTTTAGCCTTTCCTTTATCCTTAGAGGATCCTTGAATTCGTTTCACTTGCTTGGTTTGTATTCATATGGTTCAAGCAAGAGTGATCATAACTAGCTCAACAGGTATGACAATTTCATTTAAACAACATGCTTGAAAGATAGGAATCATATATCTTCAATAATTGAACAATAGTTATGAAGTACTATCAATAATTCAAAATAGCACTTCTTTTCCTTTAAAACATTTCACAATGAACCACGTTCATTAAACATATAGTTTGGTCCAAGACCTTGAGCATTCGTTCTTTCTTTGAAAAGGACAACTCGACACTAAGTCCATAAGTCTGATATTACTTTCGAGCACGTCTAGGTGATCAGCCTATAGTACTCTATGTTGTACAACACTTCTTCTGTAAACGTATTTATGTTTATGTTTTGGCAACCTCACGTGCCTGTCGTTTGACGACAAAACGTTTGTTTATTCATACTCAGTCTTTCTTTGAAATCCATACCAAAACAGTTTGGCAAAAGATAGCAACTTTGATAACATTTCAATAGATTATAAAAAATCCAATAAATACATTAAGTCTAGCCGAAGGAATTGGCTTCGACCTTATAATACATTAATTCATGTGCAAGATACATGAATCGCAAAACTTGTCCAGAATGAATATAGACAAGGGTTAAAACACTTGCCTTCAGCGTCTTCAACCGTTCAAGTAAGTGTTCATATAAGAATTTTACATTGGCTCATATAAGAACTCGTTTAAAAGCCATTAGCTCACAAATCACATGAAGTAAGTGTTCATATAAGAATTTTACATTTTCAAATCCGTTAACACGGAATTCACCGTTCAAGTTCATTTTTACGAAAACGATAAACGTTCGTGAATGTTTATAGGTCATTTCTTCGTTCTTAGTAGAAATTTGACCATTTTCGAGTCCGCAACTCTAAAATGTAAATTTAAACTACTCTCCATTGAAAACCAACATTTCTGAGTTCAATGCTAACTTTTGACTTCTATTCTGAGAATTTCACAATTTCGAAGATTATCGTCTAATCTCATAAATTCCACCATAACTTCGTTACTTCAGATTTTTACACCGTTCCAAATGGATTCATTCCATTATCACCACATGTATAATCTAAGCCTATAAATGATGGCTTTAAACTTGTCCATCAACAACAACATAATCCAATTCTTCAATGAATTTCAATGGTTTATAGCTTTTATACTTATGATTTCACTTTCACATGGTTTATTAAGGTTTCATCCATTAATAACCATCCTTATCACTCCTTAAATAACATGCTTTACCACTACTCACTTCTCTAACAAATGAAGAGATGAAGAGTCATGGTTTAGTATTCTTACCCTTGAAGTTCTCTTGCTTAATTCTTCTTCTTCCTTCTTTGTATAACAAGTATATCTCTTACTCACGTTTCTCTCTAAATATGAAAGCTCTAGGATGTTGGTGAATTTTGAACAAGAAATTAATCTAGCAAGTCTCTTCTATATATAGGAAATCCAAAGTGAGTGCATAATAGACTTTTAGGCCCTTCCACCTCCTTAATCCACCTCCTTACTATTCATCCTTGGTTACCAAGTAAAACCACTTTACTTGGTCACCAAGATGGTGCAATATGATCCATGGGGCCCACATAGGTTTCCCCATGGGTTTTTCTTACCCGCTTATCCATTGGTTCAATCCACGGATCTGGTTTCTAATTTGGGCTTAAGTTTAAATAACTTTAACTTAACATTTGGGCTTGCATTAACAAACACTATTACAAAACAGTAAATAAACAACGCGAAAAAAACGTTGTGATTTCAGTCAAAAAAACGTCGTGTTTAAAGGTGTCATCTATTTGACACCCTTACACAACGTTTTTAAAACGTTGTAGTTAAGCACAATACACAACGTTTTTAGGAAAAAAACGTTGTAGATTTGTTTTTCAAAAATTAGCAGATGCTTAAAAACGTTGTAGAAGGTATGATTCCACAACGTTTTTTGGATAAAAATGTTATTGTTTACTATATCAGACAACGTTTAGGCACATTTACACAACGTTTTTAAAATGTTGTAGATTAAAAAAAAAGAAAAAAAAAGTTGTGGTTCACCTACATTACCAATGCACCTGCAATATGCTAATGTCAGGATATATAGCTAAAAGGTCTAAATTCTCATTTAAATTTAAAGCCAAAATGTATCAACCATTCAAAATACATCCCAATAATACCATTCGTTTATAGTTTCAAATTACTATATCCACAAAATATATACCAAACTATCCATATATACATCTCAAATTCACTTTTCAATCCACAAAATAAACCATAAAATAAACCAAACTATCCATAAAATTAAGCTACTACCTAAGCATGTGCAAAAAAGCCTAGATGGGTACCCATTTGAGATGAGAAATTCATAGCATGTCCCTGATGCATGATTCCTTGAGCTTGCATCAGATGGGGTTGAAGACCTTGAACAAATACTTGCTACTGCACTTGAGATGGATTTCCCATTGGTAAGGGCAATGGCAATGAAGTATTCACCGTACTCTGAGACTGCAATTGCGGGTTAGGCCCACCAAATTGAACCGGCAACTGTGGCTGGTGAAATGGCACTTGAATATTAATGATCATTGAATATGCTTCTATCTGTCTCAGCCACAAAGATTCAAGCAAGTCAGTTTCGATGTTTGATAACAAAAATTAATTATGGGCATCAATCTCTAATAGATATTACAAGCAGGCAACTAGAAATATAAATTATAAAGAATTTCTCACCTAATATATTGTACATCATAGCAGCTGGAGTTTTCATTGATGGATCACCAAGTGGAAGACCAACTACAGCCCGCAAATGTTGCTCGTATTGTGAAGTGAAACATGATTTAATTGAGTGGTGCCCACTATTATGAGGTCTGGGAGCTACTTCATTTAGTAAAATCTGGAGTTAGAAAAGCAAATGAAGACAGAAAAGTCACATGACATTGAAAAAAAAGAAATCCAAAAAGTCGAATAAACATACACCGAGTTGTTATACAACCTGACCATCCACTGTCAAAAATAACTTAACTGCAAAAACAAATTAACAATGTGCTACCAAGATATGGGAACTTATGCGGTGTATAGAGGAAAACATGGGAACAACCTACAAAAACAATTGGGGTTCATGGCTGTTCTATTTTCCAAGATGAATTAAACTGCAATGAAATTATTCAGCACTACTTCAATGTTATTTTCATCAATAATGTTTCCCCTTTGTCTCTTCTCTTTGTAAACAGTTCTATTCGCTTTTCTATATGAAAAACCTCCCTTAACACTTGCCTTAATATGCCATCAGTGTTAATATTAATTTCTAAGACACTAAATAAAACATTTACATGTAATCTTTCCCATATATAACACGTACTTCTTTTAGCATGTTTAATTCCGTTGCTGGCAACTTCATTATTTTCTCCATATAGTATATACCTTTCACCTCCCACAATTCTATCAGTTACCATCTCCCCCCCCTTCTTCTCTCTCTCCCCAAACAAGTTACAACTTCAAATGTTTAGTAAATAACACTCATAATGCACTGACAAAATGAAGAACTCCAAGGAAACTAGCTGAAAGATTCTAAATGAAGATTTAAGGAGCAAGGGCCCAGGGCAGCGGAAAAGACGTGATTCATGCAGAGAATAATGGCACCACAGTTAGATGAATGGAAAAGATGGATGTATGAACACTTTTCCATGTACTAAAAAATGAGAACATATAAGTGTATGTGGTTGAGATTTCAAATGAAATTTAGTTTATGATGACCCAAATAGCAATCTGTTTAGGTGTGAGTGGGGCAGAATTACAGCTCCATTGAAATCTTTGATCTTATTCCCTTTAACATGTGAAGCAAGATAAACATACAACATTAGCATAAAATAAAAACTCAACACTCAATATTTTAGTGTCTACTGCCTACAGATAAATTACACTTGAGATAAGAGCTTACCTGTATATCTCTTAAGAGAACCATTGCCATTCATAGAAAATGGTACAAGCCTTCTTTCTTGACCCAAAGATAAAATATCCTGCATCCTTTCTGGCCAGACGGAGTTCAATCTCCGTGCAAAATCTCCAACTTCCCTACAGTTGGGGGAAAATAAAGCAAGTAACATTATGCAATTCATATTCATACAGGAAAGACTGCCTCTAAAGCATAAACCCCTTCAACTTTCAAGAAAATTGCGGTTTTTAATTCGGAATAATCAAAAGACCAACAAAAGTGATCAAATATTTTGCTTAGGTATCTACTCACTAGGAAATGACTTGGTACTTTGTCGAAATCTGTCGCTATCATATTTTTTAGTAGAATTATATAAAACTTGGTTGAGGATTCACAACATATTTAATGAAACTCATGCATTTAATAGAAATGTTGAACCTGTCAAGTTCTTCCTTCATCGCAGGATCCAATTCATCATCAATATCCTTATCATCAAAATCAAGCCAAGGTGAAAATGAAGCTGACGTTGAATCTTGCAACTTTGAAGTTTTACTTGGACTAGAAACATCTTCAACCTCACATTTCTGGCAGGCAGAAGGGAGACCATTTAATTCCTGAACCCAAATAAATCAGTCAATAAATAACAAGAAAAATGCTATTGCCAAACTAAATGGCAAAATTACTGAAAAATGTCATATTAAAAGAAAGACCACAGAGGCAGAGATGGAGATAGAGCACATGACAGAGCCAACCATAAACAATAGGCTAAGGAATGAGCCTTATTATTTGGAGTCTGTTCCTCAAAGCTAGCTACTAGCAGTATAGTATATCACTACAACACATCAATTGTAGACAACCATTATTTAAAATCATCTATAAGTGATCTAGAAAATAAAACATACCATAAACAACAAAATAGGTGAATACAATGTTAAATATGTCTGCATTACCTCTAAATAACCCAAACTTTACAAAAATGGTAATCTAAAAACCTCAAACTTTAAGAAAAACAAAAAGCGGACATACCTGGCCACAAACATCTTCACAAAAATGGAGCACCTGAGGAAAGTTGGGGCTCTGGGCCCAAACGGAGCCGTCCTGACCCAAAATAGCAGCAGAAGTGAGCTAATTGCCTTCTTCGGTTTGGTACAACAAGTGATTATCAACGTAAACTTGCCACGACATCTTGAAATTAGGGTTTATACAACAACTAAAATAGGAATACCTTCTTCTCCTGTTCGATTTGGGGATTTTGTGCGGTACGGATGAGTACTGGAAGAAGGAGAGGAACCGAAGCTCTGGAACTTCAAAGGGGAGGAAAGAGAGCAGCCAAAAGAGAGCAGAGAAAGGAACTTCAAAGGGGAGGAAAGAGAGCAGAGAGAAACCGAAGCTCTGGAACTTCAAAGGTTTTGTGAACGAAAGAGAGTAGAGAGAGAGAGTAGATCTACACGAAGGAAACCGAAGCTCTGCACTGACGAGCCTTGGAGAGAAAAAGACGGTATGTTTTAATTCTAAGTGTTCATCTCCTTGTTTTTCTTGATAGACAACATTTTAAAAAAAACATTATCTAATTAAAATCAAAAAAATGCCCTTTTAAATAGATAACGTTTTGCATATATATCTACAACATTTTTTTAAAAATATTGTAAAAAAAAATACCATAACATTTTTATAAAAAACGTTGTAGTTTAAGTGTTGTCTATTATGTACTTTGTACTGGTGAAACATTGGGCTTTAACATTAATTCACTTGGGCTTGTACAACTTCTACACAAATCCTACAAGTCCAATACACTTAGCTTAAAGCTTATAACGTATTGTTTACGTATTCCTCTCGTATGCAAACTCGTATACTCATTCATTATATACGACATACCATCATTCATACATACTTGTATAATACCTCGTATCATACTCGTATCCATTACCTCGTACAATGGTTACGCTTCATACGATCATCGTTTACTCATTAACGCTTTACTTTCCCTAACGTTCTCGAAATTAGTACGCAAGCGAAAAACTGCGTTTGTCATACTTGAATTATTATCACATAATTCATCCTTCCTAGTTATTCTACCGTTACGTATTTCTCGGAAGTTCAAAAATAATTTTCGAGCAGATATCAGTGAATAGTAATTTTCGGAAAAACTTCTATTTTCATTTGGAAAATTCAAACACTTTAATTCTACCACGTAGCCAAAATACAACGACATTCCAACACTATTAGTGTAATAAACCGATATTTTCTATATAATTAAATCAGGAATTTTACGTATAAATTATTATTATTATTATTATTTTAAAGGTGAGAATAAGTGCAAGGTAAAAGTATATGTATATGTATATATATGATAAATAAAATTTATTTATTACATGAATAATTTCAAATAATTTTATTTTAGAATTACTTGATCATTATAAAGTATATTCTTATTATAATTAATTTTGTAGTAAAAATATTTTTATTTATTTTTCCTGAAAATATGATTATATATTATTTAAATAATATATGAAAGGATTATGAGAATTGTTATAATACTTAGTTTATTATATAAATTTTAGTTCAAATTATTAAGTTAATTATTTTAACTTAATTAATAATGTTATATATGCAAGGTAAATCAGATATGGAATCCAAACCCTAATTTTGGATTTTGATCAAGGAATGAGAATAATAAATATTCTTTTTATTTCAGTACTATAAATATGTATTGTATATGTGTAGACTGACAATGATTGGTCAATTATGGTGTATCATGACGAACCCTAATATTACCAAGTTAAACCCTAATTTAAAACTCAAATTAGAGTACAAGATTATTAGGTAATCGTGATAATGTGATTAGTGTCTGATATTATGAATATAAATTCTAATTACATAAAGCCTAATTATTGACTCGAAATCGTAATCGTGAAATTTGAACATTAATCGCTAAAGTATGGAGCTTAATGTTAATTAGGAAAACTCTAACTGATATTTAGAAACCCTAATTAATTGAAAACCCTAATTTCTAAATTAGTAACCCTAATTACTAAACTAGAACCTTAACTGTTAAATTATACATCTAACTGTTAATTAGGGAAACCCTAATTATTATTTAGGAAACCTTAATTGCAAATTGATAACCCTAATTATAAAAATTAGGAATTCTAAATGCTAAAACAGAAACCCTAATTATCAAATTGTAAGCCCTAATTGCTAGATTAGCGATCTTAATTACAATTTGTAAAGCCTAAACTTAATTTGCAAGTATAATGTAATTAGAAAACTAATTGTAATTAGGAAACTCTAAATTATATTTTTTTTGTAAACTAATTTTTATTTTTAAACCCTAAATACAAAGCCTAAAAAATTAAATTTTTGAAAACCTTAGGGTTAAACCCTAAGGGTCAAACCCTAAAGGTTTGTCAAGTTTACAATTTGGCCACTAAAATCATAAGGCAAATGACCTTATTACCATTTTTGCATTATTTAAGAGATAGCTTACAAATCTTGCTAAAATAAGAGTTGATCACCAACTCTAACCAAACCCATGTTCTACTAAGTTCAGCAACTCAGCCTTTACATAATCCAAATTCATTGCATCAAGTATATATATATATATATATATATATATTAAAGAGAGAGAAAAGCCTTTAAAATTAGCTCATTTCTATCCTTGCACACCACCAAAGCTCTCTCTCTCTCTAAACCCACAAAATCCTAAAGCCTTTCAGTCCCAAAACAAAGCCCCATTACCTCCACTAACAAATCAGTAGCCTGAATCAAGATTTGCTCATATAAAGGTATAAACCCTAACCAAGAATCTGACCTTTAATGTTCTGTTAGATCTGGTGTTTATGTGTTGTAATATTTTGTATGTAGTGTTAATCAATGATCTGGGTTGGTATCTTGTAGATCCATAACATCTAAGTGTTCAAAATTGAAGTTTTTGAAAATCGGAAAAAGTTAAAAAATGGTCTGACAATCTAATGTCAGGGCCCATAGATCTTTACCTGTTATATGTTTGTTGTGTTTTATGCTATAGATCTGCTCTATGCCATGTGGACTATGATCTGGAACTGGAAATAGTGTCATATCATGTCTAGATTTCATTTTATAAGCAATCAAACATAGTTGACTGACCATGACCAAACTTGTTTCTAGGTAACCCAGATTTCTAGAATGGTCTGACAGTCACTTTTCAAGCCTTTAATCTTGCTACTTTTAAGTGTTTAGGCCATTTTGTTGTTTGTAACTTGTATACTGACATATAGACTACTCATACATGCCATAAGATCACTTATATATTGTATAGAATCAATAATATAGTTGGTCAAAGTAGGCCCGACCACCTGTTTTAGTGACTTTCTAGAAAACCCAGAAAAGTGAAGAACAAGGTCTCTGACATGGTTTGACCATGCCAGATCTTGTTCATATGTTGTTGTTATAATGTGTTTTTGTAATGGAACTGTTGTCTTGTATGTTGGCTACAATCTGGAATCTTTAGATCACAAAAATAACACAAGTATTGCAAGTTGTGGAAGCCCAAAGTAGGCTACATGAACAGTTCTTCATTTCTGGGTAACCCAGAAAATGAAGAACAACTCTGACAGCTACTTTGAAGGCTTAAATCTTGTTGGTGTTATGATGTTTTGCCAAGTTTTTTGTTGGATCATGTAGTTTTGCACTAACACTACAAGATCTGACCAATAACATGCCTATAAACATTATAGATTGGAAATTAATGTTGGTCAAACATGCTATCTCGAAACTGGCTTATGAATGTTCTTGAACCTCAAGAACACCTAAGGCGACGCTTTCTGTTGCCAAAGGCGAGAAAGTTTTATTAATTATAATTAATTAAATTTTCAAAAATTATTTAAAAATAGAAATTAATTTCTAAAAATTACAAAAATTATTTGAAGTTATAAAAATTAACTTTTAATAATTTGACATATTTTTAATAAATATTAGTATTTATTTGAATATTAATGATATTTAATTTATATAATAAATGCATTAAATAAATTAATTAAAAATGATTTTATTATATTAAAAATCATTTTAAATGATAATAAGGTATTTAAAAATATTTTAAGTTATAAAATATAACTTTTAATATTTTAAAGCAAATTGCATTAATTATTTAATATTAATGATATTAGATTTATTTAATAATTATATTAAATAAATTAATTTAAAAATGATTTTAATATTAGAAAAATCATTTGAAATGAAAATAAAGAGTTTAAAAATATTTTAAGTTATAAAATATAACTTTCAATATTTAAAGATAAATTTTATTAATTATGTACTATTAATGATATTAGAGTTATTTAATAATTATATTAAATAAATTAGTTTAAAAATGATTTTAACATTATAAAAATCATTTTAAATGAAATTAAGGTGTTTAAAAATATTTTAAGTTATAAAGTATAACTTTTAAAGGATAATTTCATTAATAGTTTAATATTAATTATATTAAAATTATTTAATAATTATATTAAATAAATAGTTTAAAAATAGTTTTATTAATTTAAAAATCATTTAAAAGGATATAAATGAATTAAAAATATTTTAAGTTATAATTAATGACTTTTAATATTTTGATAAATAATGCATTAACATTTAAATATTAATGATAATTATTTAAAAATGATTTTAATTCTTTTAAAAATCATTTAAGGGTAATATTAGTACTTTAAAAATATTTTAAGTTATTATAAATAACTTTAAGATTTTGGCAATGGTTTCATTAATAGTTTAATATTAATTAAATATTAATGTTAATAGAATTATTTAATATTTAAATCATTTAATAATGATTCCGGTGCTTGAACTATCATGATAAATTATAATAATTATATAGAAATTATTATAAGGCTATGAAAAATAGTATGACTGATATTTAAATTATCTAGAATAATATTAAGGATACAGAATAGAGTCTTAGACTCGATAATTACCCGATAAAGTCGCTTGCAAGATTTTCGGCGTATTTCGAAATCGATCCTGGACTTAGATAATTTGATTAGATACGTGTTTGTTTGTGATGCAATGACTGTTACACATATGTGACAATGTGATTAGGTTATGTACTGACTACAAATAGTATTACTATATGTTATGATATAATATTCTAATCGATAGAATGATCTTATTACTGATAGGTCGCTATATAAAAGATAAAATTAAGTTACAGACATTATAAGCAAAGAGACAGAATAAGTATCCTACCTTTGCATTTACTTTATGCAATGGACATAAGTAAGAAAGTTTCAGAATTATATTATCATTGTGCCAGAATATTAACTCTATTGTTAACGATTATGTATCCGATCATTATTTATCAGTACAGTATTATTGTATAATTCAGATATTTATTCTGTTCGTTAATTTCTAAATATGGTTATACAAGTATTCTCACTTGGATAATCATTGTATTTAATCACATGTTAATACATACTTATTAATTTCTATTATGTATACGTTGACTTAAAATTTGTCTAAGCTATTTGATCCGGCTAGACACAAACTTAAAAATATTGTTGAACAAGATAAAACTTTTTTATTATCCGACCAAATTGTTTTGGTTCGGATTCCCGACTAAGTATGAACATCCCGTATATGGAAAAACTTTTGTGCGCCAAAGGTGAATCAGATGAACGATAATATCGTTCTTGCATGTAGTATTGATTAATACAGGGCATAACGGGCTGATCACCCCCCGTGCCCGTAAGTTATGACGGTTTGTAGATGAAGTTCTGTTTAACCTTTTCGAAAATAGAAAACAATGTTCATAGTCTGTCGACTGATCCTTATTTATAGTCAGTACATAATTTCAAAAATTTGAAATCGAAATGATATATTGTTTATTATTGGTTCAGCTTACTTTACAACTGTTGATTCGTTGTAGAAGTGTTATTCATGGAAAACATTTACTTTCTTCAGCTAACTGTTATTGATTGCTATTACTTGCTGAGCACTCAAATGCTCATCCTTGCTTAATTTAAATGTTTTCAGCTAAGTGTGAACAACCAGAAGGCTCGGCTAAGAACAAAGGGAAAGGGAAGGTTGCTGAATGAATTTTTATGTTATCCTATGTAATAGTTTAACTTTATTAAGACTATGATATATATATATATCTATCGTGTATTGTAATGAATGTATAAAGGTTACGTACTTGGGAATAGACTCTGATAATTATATAAATTAAGTTTGATATTTATATTATTGTTATTATTATTAGTATTATTCCGCTCACAGAAATGGTATCGTGAAGCACTGAGTTCGGGTTTTAAGTACCTGAATTTGGGGGCGGCACAATTAGGTTATAGAATGACATTCATCTTGTTTACTCATTCTAAAATAATTTTATTCATTATTTAATCAAATAAAAATATTTTACAAATAATCTAATTTTCTCGCTCGTTACAACAATAATATGAATAACTGTGTCATCTCAATTATTGATTTAATAATATAAAATATTAGGCAGATGATACTGTGACAATAATTGAATCAATAATATGCGATACTATGCAGCAACTACTGTGGCCATTATTAAATGAACTGAGTGACTTCTCACGTAAGAATTAATAATAACAGATAATGTACAATACCGTGTGCTACTGTGTAATCACGCATATTACTGTACTTTTTTCACCGGGTATTTTAACAGTTTAATGGTAAAAGCCTTGTCGTTATTTTATGAAAAGATTATTTCTGTCACTTTCTATATCCGACAATTATGCCGTTATGTGTGGTCCACCAATAATTGTGCCGTCGTACGGATATTCCCCGACAAAAAGAATATTCCCCAACCAAACGAATATTTTATGACAACTTGCTTACTTGCAAATTTTCCACACTTATTATTAAAAATAATATTTAGAGGAAATTAAATCTTTATTCATAAAAAGTTGGGGTCTTACACGTTGTCTCAGATGTAATCTCGGTCAATAATATAAATACATATGTATTGTTTGATTCGGGTGTTGTAACGATCGAGAAATTTTTGTTAGTTTGTAAATTAAGTATTTTGGAATAAAAAAAATTATTAATATTATTCCATTTTTTGCGTTAAAAGTTGAATTTTGCGGTGGAACGTCTTTGTGTGATAAAATTTATGATTTTTAAGAATGTATAAGAAAATATAAAAAATCCAAGAAAAAGAAGAAAAATTACTATTCATCCGAAAACATAAAAGCGTTTTTTTTCGATTTTTTGAAGAACGGGCCAAAGTTATTATGACGAGGAAAGACGGAATGTCAAATAAAATTTGAAAATGAAAAATGCAATTCATCGCCTACGTAACAAATTCCGAGAAGTTAACGAAGGATTTAATCAGAAAAATAATATAAGTATAAGTATAACGAGATTAGAAGGAATATTCCAAGCATATGCTAAGGCATATTCCAAGAATATTCTATGACATATTCCAAGAATATGTCAACGATATAAGTGTAATAAGCCAAAGAAAGCTAGGAAAAGACTAAAATGCCCTCACCTTGGTTTTTCTATAAATACTTGTCCATTCTCTTCATTTTCTTCACTAATTCTCCATTTTAAGATAAGAAACTCTAAAAAATTTATGAGAGAAAGTGAGAGCTCAAGAATTATACATGATGAGTGTAACAAACAAGAATTTTATAATTTAATTTTAAATATTTATTGAATTAAATAAATATTTTAATTGATTTATTTATTGAGATTAATACATAATTGATGAAATTGTGTTGTAATAGTTTAGTTAAAATGTGTTATAATAATTAAATTAATAAATGATAATTTTATGATTAGAATATTTAATTTAATGAGATAATTAAATTAAATAAATTATTAAATAATTATAATGTTTTTCTGATTTAATTTAATAATTAAATTAGAGATTTATTAGTTTATGGAATAAAATTATAATTTATTATGGAAATTATAATTATATGTCAAGTGTTAATTTGAATTATTAATTTAATTGAATTAGTTGTATAATGAGTGTGACAAATTGAACTATATAATATAAGTGTTATAAAAATAAAATAAGGATGGGAATTTTAGTGTAGCCAAACATGACCTTTGGCATAATATAACTGATAAGCCTTTTTTTTAACTAAAGTACGTGGGTTATATGTATGTTAGTTTGTTAGTTCCCAGTAGGCACACAATAGATCTAGAAGGGGGGTTGAATAGATCTTTTTGAATTGTCAAATACTTTTCTGTTTATTTTGTATTGTTAATGAATTAGCATATGATAAACATAAGAATATTTTCAAGCACAACGGAATAAATAAAAGATCCCCTTCATTGATATATTCATGAACATACATACATTGTTCGTAGAGTTAGTTAAGTTATAAGCAGTTAATACATACATAACATTTATAGTAGTTAGGTACATAATGTAAATGACAGAAAGTAAATGACTGAATGTAAAAGACACAAGGGATTTTAAGTGGTTCAGAGACTCAAGCTCCTAATCCACTCTTCTGCTTCAATGAGCAAGAATTCCACTATGGAATGGCAGCACCCTGAATCACAAAGATTCCTTCAACGCCAGCACCCTTGGAACTTAAGTTCATTAAGAACTCTTCAAGCCCAACAGACTTGGAATGTGACGCACCCAAAATTAGGTATAAATCACCCATCTTGGGTCGCCACTTACGTGGTATAGAATTTAAATACAACTTACTAATATAACTGTCGTGTACAATACGACATAAACTGTGAGTTTGAATACAAATATTGTCGACTAAATATTATACAAACTCAAAAGGAGTCCTCATTACAATTATTATCACACTATTTCACAGAATAGTGAGGACTACTAATGCTATCCTCTGGACCATTACTCCGCTCCCCACTCGTCTCAAATATATTCTCATTTCAAGAGAACGGTGAAAGAAAGGGTGAGCTCAACTAGCCCAAAGAAGAAATATTATAACTAAGATAAAGCGTAATAAATTATCAATAGTCTTCAACAATGTTAAACCGATAAAATACAATAGACAACCAGTTTAATCTGCGCTGAATATGTAATCCATTAAAAGAGTCAAGTAGAAAATAAAGTCTACTATCTTTTAGGTTTTAAAAGGTTTTCATCAATTTTATCACTAAGACTCATTTTAATGAATAAACCACAATATCTAATCATCCACGCACCACGGTCGAAGGATTTTCAAAGAAATTATCAATGGTCATGACTATACCGAATCACCCTTGGTCATAATTATACCAAAACTATCCATCATCGCATTACAAAATATCGAGGACTTTTGTCACATCATTTATATCAAGCCATGATTATACCGAATGAACCCTGGTCATAATCATACTAAGTTCATCTATGCACGTAAGCCAAAGATAACTTTCAACATAATATAAACATGAGGATGATGACAATGATATAAGAATTCAATAAAACAAGTTCAAGAATTAATTTATCTAGGAATTATTAACGTCCAAATTGTCAACAAGATACTGTTTTGTAGAGTAAAATTCAAGAATGATCAGAAGAATATTTTCATGAAAAGATACTAGATGAAACGCAAATATCAAGGATATTCTACTAATTTCATGGAGTATAGAAGTCAAAGTTTTAACCAACTGGGTATAATAAAGAATGGAATAACAAAAGAAATCACCATGCGCAGATTGCCGATAGAGCGAGTTATTCCAATGTAATAATAATAATCGGAACCGTGTCGTGAAATGAAATTCACACCGAGCGTGATGTTCCAACAGAATAATAAAGATGGAACCGAGATCCGATGTAAAACACACGATATAGGATATTCCAAAGAATGATAAAGATTTTAACCAGTCCGGTGTAAAACACATGCATGTGATGTTCCAATGTAATAATAATAAAGATTTTAAATCAGTCCTGTAAAACACATGCATGTGATATTCCAATGTAATAATAGAAGAATGTCACCAAGTATAGGGTAAACCACGATACAGATTATGTATAGGGTATGCCACAGACACAAGTTATTCCAATGTAATAATAAAGAATGGAATAACAGAGGATTTCACCAAGTATAGGGTATCTTCACAGTATCAAAGTTATTCCAATGTAATAATAAAGAATGGAATAATGTGTTTCTCTTCATGAATAAGAAAGAATAACACCCTTACGGGTAGAACAAATAATATCCCTACCTTAGAAGAACTGAATATTGGAAAAGTGAAGTAGCGAATACTTTTCTTCTTTTCTCTCTATAGTTTCTCTCTCTAGAGTTTCAATGAATTAAGTAAGAAATAATGAAGGAATGAGCTTTCTATTTATAGAAAAAGCGAGGGTGGCTCTTGGTCTTAACGAAGGGTCAAAATGACTCTTGGTAATATCAAGAGACAACTACTATTTCATGAAGGGTAATTAACCCTTGGAACAATCAAGAGGCGCTTAACTCTTGGTAATATTGAAGGGACAACTACTATTCATGAAGGGGTAATTACTATCGACGAAGGTAAATACTATTCACAAAGGTAATTACTATTCACAAAGGTAATTACTATTCACAAAGGTAAATACTATTGACGAAGGTAAATACTATCGACGAAGGTAATTACTTATTCACAAAGGTAATTACTATTCACAAAGGTAAATACTATCGACGAAGAGACTCTTAGATGATGACATATGGGCCACCCATAAAATAATCAAACTTACCACAAACGCTCTCATAATGTAACTCTATATACATCAAGGATTGATTAAATATTACCACAAATCATTTTATTTTAATCAACACATATTTAATCTTTCAACAATTATTAATCCTTTATAACTTGTCGCCTCAATTAATAATATAACATATTATACGAGATGATCTTTGTGACAATAATTGAATCAATAATATAAGAGATATGATGCAGCAATTACTGTAGCAATAATTGAGTATAGCTTACGTGATCAATAATCAATACCGTGTGCTACTATGCAACCACGCGTATTAATGTACTTTTACTACCGGGTAGTTCAACAGTTTTAACGGTAACACCTCTGCCGTTATTTTTATAGAAAGATAATTTTGTCGTTTTCTAACTACGACAATACTTCCGTAATGGGGTCCCTAATCGATTGAGCCGTCGTATTTAATATTCCCCGACAAAAGAATATTCTCCACCAAACGAATATTTTATAACAACTTGCTTACTTTGCAAAATTTATAAATATTACCCACAACTATAACATTATATCAAATTTATTCCATAATATTCAAAAATAATATTTATAGAAAATTCATCTTTATTTATAAAAGCTGGGGTCTTACAACCTCCCTTCTTATGAAATTTTCGCCCTCGAAATTAGGGTACGTTCCTGATATGATAAAGAGGTGAGGATACCTTGAATACCTTTATCGTTAAAATATTAAATTCATCTTCGCAATCCGCCAAAAGATATTCATTAACAATTTATCTTTTGCACTACAAAGCTAAAGATATACAAATCAGAAAACCATTAATGTTGAGACGCAACTTAATAGTATCACGACCACGAATTATCCATGCACTAATTGCCAAGGATATTCGTGTTTTCAATTATGGTCATGATTATACCGAATAATCCTTGGTCATAATCATACCAAGTCTATCAATGCACTACGGCCAAAGATGACTTTTACCACATCCATGAATTAATATTTCATTCTTTGAGACTCAAATTTCAATAATTAATCCACATCATCGAATCATCCCTGCACTACAGGCCAAGGATATTCATTAATATCACGACCACAAATTATCCATGCACTACGGCCAAAGATAATCGTGTATTCATTAGTATCACGACCACAAATTATCCATGCACTACGGCCAAAGATAATCGTGTATTCATTAGTATCACGACCACAAATTATCCATGCACTACTACTACCAAAGATAATCGTGTATTCATTAGTATTTACTACCAAAGATAATCGTGTTTTTCAATTACGGTTATGATTATACCGAACAATCCCTGGTCATAATCATACCAAGTCCATCTATGCACTACAGGCTACAGATGACTTTCAACATAATATAAACATGAGGATAATGATATAAAGAATCAATCAAATGAGATAAAGGATAAATATTAAACATTTATAATATAATTTATCCGAGATTCAAGAATATCCCCATGTTATCAATCACTTAATAATCTCATAATCTAATATCATTAATATTATAACAATATTTTAATCACTTCTTAAATTTATAAACAATTTATCTCAATTGTTTACGCTTTTACCATATAATGCATTTAATCATTCAAAATGCCATACTCATAAGATATCATCACCAATTATCAAATCCTCATCAAAAAAAATATGCATATACTCTATATAGGATTCTCTAGCCATAAAAATCCTATTTTCAACTTTGTTACTTCACATAACATATTTAACTCATATGTTCAGTAATTAAACTATTTTCATGAAAAATACCAAATCAGCCCCAAAATATTTCTTTTCTGGAATTTAGCATAATATAGTCCCATAATGAAAATATATTTTTCTCGAATTTTAAAATTCATTTACTATTTTTCAAAAATCAATTTCTAATTAATTCCTTAAGAAATTTGCTACCTCAAGTTTAACTCCAGAAATTCCCAAATCTTGGCAGGACCTTACACATGTTAATGTGAGACTCAGATTTAAATTTCATGGTCATCGGAGTTATAGAACTCCAGTTATAGCATTTTTCGTCAAAAAACCCTAAATATTGAAATGGTCATAACTTGTTCATTTTAAGTCAGAATGAGCTCATTTTTGGACAGGAGGTACTTTATAACATATATTTTCATGTCCCAAAAGGCCAGAATTTTTCACATAAATTTAGTAGCCAAAACAGCCCTTACAAAAATGTGGCAGCAGCTTTTTGGACATTTTGAAGTTTTGACTCCTTTGCTAAAATCAGTCCACACGAAAATTTACAACACCTTTTTCATTGATTCCACTTGGATTAGTTAGGTAACTCATAGATCTAACTCTAGGACTTAACCAAACTAAAAAATTAAAAATATAATAGGAGATTTGGTCAATTGAATTTCATGTTACGTTTTTCACCAAAATCTGGTTTTTAACTCCTTGTGATTTTTAAGAAACTTTTATGTTTTCACATACTAACCAACATAACTCATCATAACACTTACTAATACCACGTATACCCATGATTTTCATTAGTCCAATGCTTTTATTATGACTTTCATCATAAACCACGTAAATTGTTCATTTTAGTTGAAGAAATATTTGAGGGTTTAAGAAATGGGTTTTATACTGGGGTCAATACGAAATTCGATTTCACGCTCTAAGTAGGCTAAGAAGTCTTCAAGAATACGCCAGAAATTTATTAATAATAGAAATATCATTCAAAATCTGTGACTCTCATCCAAGACTTGGATAAGACGTCACATTGATACCAACCGTGACTTCTATCCCTTAACCTAGATAGCAACTCACAATGATACCTATAAACTTGCCATCTTCATTCACGATGTTGCCTACGAGAAAGTAAAGTCCGGCTTGATGCATTCCACACAAGGAAGTCAACAATGAAAGGTTCGGGGCTCTTTACTTATGGCTTGATATGACAATAATTGACTTTAGTAGTTTGGTTACTTGAATTAGCACAACAAGTTGGTTATGAATATAAAAGCTAACAACCTTACGAAAAGCATGATGAGTAGTTAACCAATTGATTCCTAAAATCACATCAAAGGCAAATATTTTCAAAAAGATAAGATCGACAGGTAACGTGAAAATGTTTATTTGAATCAAACAAGATTTAAAAATAGTAGCGGTAACGAAGGCTCCTACTAACGAAGTTTCAACCAATGAGTCAAAGTTTAACTTCTCCGGAGTCAAATTTAAACGTTGAACACAACTAGGTGAAATAAAAGAGTGGGTAGAACTGTTATCTAACATGGTATAGACTTCGCAAGAGCTTATGATTAACTTACCCGTGATAATTTTATTCAGGTTCCTCGTCACGAGAAAAACAAACGCTCTCCCTTGCACTACCGGTTTTGACTTTTCTGGGACGGCCTTTGGTGCCTCCATCCTAGTTGAATTTGTCTTCGGTAAATGACAAAATCGAGCTAAGTGACCTTCTCTTCCATAATTATAACATGCTTTGGACGGCATGGCGCAGTTCGGACTGATGTGTCCCTCTCCTCCGCATTTGAAGCATATGATAGGTGGTCTTTCTCCTTCCTTAACAACGGGTGCTGGTGCTGACATCTTTCCATCATTGTTGAATCTCCTTTTCTTGAAATGTCCATTCTTATTGCTTTGACCCTGATTACCACCGAAGTGGTTACCATATCTGGCCTGTTGATTCCCTCCACGCTTGTTGTCACCGCTTTGATGACTACTCTCGCTGGTATTATAATTTTGTCATTTACTTTCTTTTAGTCATATTGACTCGTTATCGCGCTCCACTAATCGAGCCCTATTTACAACATCCGAATACAAACACGCTTTATGAAAAATAAGATGTTGACGTATTTATTTCTTCAAACATCTTAAAAACATTCGCGCCATTCTCTCTTCATTATCCACCAAGTGGACGAAATCGTGATAACTTCGCAAATTTTGCCTCGTATTGCGACACGCGGCCATATTGTTTTGTTCAACTTGATAAACTCCACCTCCTTCATGTGGCGAATACTTTCGGAAAGTATTTGTCGTTGAATGACTCCTGGAACTTCTCCCAAGATATCTTCAAGATCACGAGGGTTGAGTACGCTTACCGATTCCCACCAAGAATCCGCCTCTCCGCGCGACATAAAAGCGTGAAGGGAACCTTTTGCTCTCGGAGCATCCCAAGACATCAAATATCTTGGTAATCTGCTTTATCCATGCTTTCGCCGGTGGTTTTGCTCTCCCTTAAACTCGTGGTCCCAGCTCCTTGAATTGTTTAGCGGTGACCGCCGAGAGTTTTCCGTGTTTCCACCTACGCTTTTGGACGAAGTAAGCTTTACGCGATGTTGCATGAATTCTAAAACCTCTTAAACGTCATCATTGCTCAATAATTGATAAGTGTTATTATTTACGGGAGGATTATCGCCATCCTGTTGCACATTGTCCCGATTATTGATCTGTGGAGAATCAATATCTCCACATGCTCCATTGCTATTCTCAACATTCTCGGATGCCATTTTCAAACACCGCCATAAAATAAGAGTTAATTGACATGCAACATATTATCACTATACTCGAATCACCAATCAAATACCAAATAAACTTAGGTAGGTCATACTAGCGAAGGAATTCCCTATCTCTCCCCTCCTAGTTCTAGTCTCACATCTTAGCCAGGGATCATATCCCTAAGCTCTGATACCAACTATGACGCCCCCAAAATTAGGTATACATCACCCATCTTGGGTCGCCACTTACGTGGTACAGAATTTAAATACAACTTACTAATATAACTGTCGTGTACAATACGACATAAACGTGAGTTTGAATACAAATATTGTCTACTAGATATTATACAAACTCAAAAGGAGTCCTCATTACAATTATTATCACACTATTTCACGCTGTAATAGTGAGGACTACTAATGCTATCCTCTCGACCATTACTCCGCTTCCCAGACTCGTCCCCAACTATATTCTCATTTCAAGAAGAAACGGTGAAAGAAAGGGTGAGCTCAACTAGCCCAATAAGAAATATTATAACTAAGATAAAGCGAATAAATTATCAATAGTCTTCAACAATGTTAAACCGATAAAATACAATAGACAACCAGGTTTAATCATAGCTGGAATATGCAATCCATTAAAAGAGTCAAGTAGAAAATAAAGTCTACTATCTTTTAGGTTTTAAAAGGTTTTCATCAATTTTTATCACTAAGACTCGGTTTAATGAATAAACCACAATATCTAATCATCCACGTACTACTACCAAGGATTTTCATCAAATTATCAATGGTCATGACTATACCGAATCACCCCGGTCATAATCATACCAAAACTATCCATCAACTTTGCATTACAAAGCCACCGAGGACTTTTGTCACATCATTTATATCAAGCCATGATTATACCAAATGAACCACAGTCATAATCATACTAAGTTCATCTATGCACGTAAGCCAAAGATAACTTTCAACATAATATAAACATGAGGATGATGACAATGATATAAGAATTCAATAAAACAAGTTCAAGAATTAATTTATCTAGGAATTATTAACGTCCAAATTGTTAACAAGATCTTGCTTTTAGAGAGTAAAATTCAAGAATGATCGTAAGAATATTTCCATGAAAAGATACTAGATGAAACGCAAATATCAAGGATATTCTACTAATTTCATGGAGTATAGAAGTCAAAGTTTTAACCAACTGGGTATAATAAAGAATGGAATAACAAAAGAAATCACCACGCATGCGGTACTTGCATGAGGCGAGTTATTCCAATGAATAATAATAATAACGGAACCAGTCGTGAAATTCACACCGAGCGAGGATGTTCCAATGTAATAATAAAGATGAAACCGTCATCCTGTAAAACACAGATAGGATATTCCAATGAATGATAAAGATGGAACCAGTCCTGTGTAAAACACATGCATGTGATGTTCCAATGTAATAATAATAAAGATTTTAACCAGTCCTGTAAAACACACGCATGTGATATTCCAATGTAATAATAGAAGAATGTCACCAAGTATAGGGTAAACCACGATACAGATTATGTATAGGGTATGTGGCGTATCAAAGTTATTCCAATGAGAATAATAAAGAATGGAATAACAGAGGATTTCACCAAGTATAGGGTATGCCACAGATCAAAGGTTATTCCAATGAATAATAAAGAATGGAATAACGTGTTCTCTTCATGAATAAGAAAGAATAACACCCCTTACGAATACAACAAATAATATCCCTTACCTTAGAAGAACCTGAATATTGGAAAAGTGAAGTAGCGTAATACTTTTCTTCTTTCTCTCTATAGTTTCTCTCTCTGTAGTTTCAATGAATTCGTAAGAAATAATGAAGGAATGAGCTTTCTATTTATAGAAAAAGCGAGGGTGGCTCTTGGTCTTAACGAAGGGTCAAAATGACTCTTGGTAATATTGAAGAGACAACTACTATTTGTGAAGGGGGTAATTAACCTTGGAACAATCAAGAGGCGCTTAACTCTTGGTAATATTGAAGGGACAACTACTATTTGCGAAGGGGTAATTACTATCGACGAAGGTAAATACTATTCACAAAGGTAATTACTATTCACAAAGGTAATTACTATTCACAAAGGTAAATACTATCGACGAAGGTAAATACTATCGACGCGAAGGTAATTACTTATCGACGAAGGTAATTACTATTCACAAAGGTAAATACTATCGACGAAGAGACTCTTAGATGATGACATATGGGCCCCCATAAAATAATCAAACTTACCACAAACATCTCATAATGACTCTTTATATACATCAAGGATTGAATAAATATTACCACAAATCATTTTATTTTTAATCAACACATATTTAATCTTTCAACAATTATTAATCATTTATAACTTGTCGTCTCAATTAATAATATAACATATTATACGATGATAATCTTGTGACAATAATTGAATCAATAATATAAGATGATGATGCGTGAATTCATCGTAGTAATAATTGAGTATAGCTAAGTGACTTCTCACGTAAGCATCAATAATCAATACCGTGTGTTACTATGCAAACCACACGTATTCTGGTACTTTTACTACCGGGTAGTTCAACAGTTTTAACGGTAACACCTCTGCCGTTATTTTTATAGAAAGATAATTTTGTCGTTTTCTAACTACGACAATACTTCCGTTGTGGGGTCCACCACTGATTGAGCCGTCGTACGAATATTCCCCGACAAAAAGAATATTCCCCGACCAAACGAATATTTTATAACAACTTGCTTACTTTGCAAAATTTATAAATATTACCCACAACTATAACATTATATCAAATTTATTCCATAATATTCAAAAATAATATTTATAGAAAATTCATCTTTATTTATAAAAGCTGGGGTCTTACATGGAACTTCATTTAGTCCCTCTGGACAAGGACCCTTCAGGCCCTGGCTACTTGTTGCTTGTTGTAGTTGTTGTTGGTGTTGAGCTTCTAAGATGTCTTGAAGCTTGAACATCTATTGTACTTAGTAGCTTGGTGTGGTCCTCTTGCATTCTGCGTAGAGTCTGGACCACCACTTCTCTAGTGCAGCTGATCTTCACACTGTTTATCCCATCTTCATCCAATGTCAGCTTTGCACCATCACCAGTTGGGTTTGCTAAGTCTTTGAGCTTTTAGTTGACTTCGTCTGGTACTTAGCATTCCCTGAACCCTTCTTGAATGATTTGCAGACATGGTTCTGCATCTTTTCTTTTTTAGCTTTTGGTTCCTGGTGATTCATAGAGTGGCTCTCTGGATCTTCTTTGTGCTCTACCACTTTTTTGAATGCTATCTTCTTGGCCTTCTTGGCTCTCAGCTTAGCTGCCATCTTTAGTGGAAAACTTATCTTTGTTGAGTGAAGTTTTAGTTGGTTCAAGTCCTTCTTCAAATCTGCTTCACTTCCATCTCCATAGTCTCACTCTCACTGAGACTTGTTCCGTTCAGCTCTGGTGGAACTCGTAGAGTCAACACTATAGCATTCCAACAACTCAACGATCCTTTAACTCAGTAACTCTTGATCTTTGAAGCACTGGCTGATATATACTCCTTCACAATCTTTCCATTGGAATATAGCTGTTGGAAACTATTTAAATTCCTTCGTAGATCTCGACTTATTTGGTGCAGATTGTTTGATGTGATAGGACAACTCCTTTTTGACTTTACTGACACAGCAGTCTGCTACATTACCTACCACCTTAGATTTGTCATCTTTCCGTGTCAGGCAGGTAGTCATCTTTATTTCTTCTTTCTGACTTCTCGATTAGAACATCAGAAATTGTTCTTTTGCATTGATGCTCTCAATTAGTAATGTTAGATATCAGTCTTCAGATTGAACCGTTGCCAATGTTTCAATCTTTAGATGACCGAACTCTATGCTTCTGATGCAGATGTTCTTGGACCTAATCTTAGTGTATCTTGTTGAATGTTTCTCATTGACTGATTGAGACAACACTACGATCCTGAAGAGTGTTCACTGGATCTTCAATGTAGAACACATCTTCCTTCACTTTTGCAGTACTTCAACACTTCTATTTGCCTCGACTGGTCTCAAGAACTAATAGCTTAACTCCTTATTCTGGTCTCTTCTAATTGGCAAGATGCATCAAATTTATGGCATGCCCAGCTCTCTTTCTCCTTGTGATCTCCCGTTCACTTATCATCAATGGTCTGACCCATGCTTATTCACTTTTACCTTGTTCTTCATAAGATAACCAGTATCTCTGTATAAACTACATCAGTTTCTGCTTTGTTTGGCAAACACTACGATCTTGGTTGATCCCAAGATCGTTAACTTCGATTCTCTTAACAGCAACTGTACTTGCTAACTTCCCTTAGTCAGTCACTTTAATTGAAGTCTTCTTCTAATTGACTAGTGGAAGACTTCATCTTGAATGGCTTCACAACTCAATCTGGATGTTGATTGGGTTGATGCCTAGATCTTCTGTTAGCTTGCATGCCATTCGTTGAGCATAGGCGGAACTAGGGGGGTCTAGGGGGGTCATATGACCCCCCACCCTGGAATTTTGGGGGGTTATTTGTTTTCCTTTTCTTTTCTTTTTTTTATGTATTTCCTTTTCTCATTTGTTTTTTTTTTGTTTTTGCTTTATCATCAAAGTGAGGCAAAAAAAGTGGTAACAATTCTCTCTATAAACTAATATAAAAAGCTAAAGAAATAAAACAATTTTTTTGGATCCTACTATACTGACCATAAGTTCACCATAGTTCTATCCTATCAAGAATATTAAATCTCTCTTCTTCTATTTTTTTTTGTTTTTGTTGCTGGAATTCATTCTTTCAAGTTAATTAATCCCATGAACCACAATATAAGGTTTTGAATATATAATATTATAATTTTTAATTTATTTATAAAAGTAGCTAATTAGTTGACTAAAAATATCAAAGTCTGATTAATAGTCTCATAGTTCAGGAGAAATTTATATATATATATATATATATAGATATATTTAAAGTCATTAGACTCACAACTCAAAAGTTGACAAGGGTTGGAATATGATGTTGTGAAATATTATAATTGGACAAAATGAATTTGAAAGAAGCACTCCAAGCGTTAATAAATAATTTTTTTACTAATATTTTTTGACCCCCCTTTAAAAATGTCTTGGTTCCGCCACTGTCGTTGAGTGCTCTCTAGTTTCCTTCAGGTGGAATGTATCTTTTCAACTCAGACCAGAGGCTTCATACTTTGGATATTCTGGGATTGCTCATTGGTTGAGAATCATGTTGACTCTACGATTCTGCCTCGGCGTTGTGAGGACCTCTGTTGAAACCTTAGCTCTGCAGACTACGATTTGGCTTTGGTCCTGCAGACACTACGATTCCAAGATCAGACCTTGACATAATACGATTTTTATCTTATGCTTGTTGCCCTCATCTGATCTGGCTCGATTACAATGACTACCTTTGTTATGATCAGTAGACTCTATGACTTCAAGTGTGGTCTACGATTCTTAACTTGGCTTTGGCAGATGCTCGGTCGGCTCTTAGACAGGTTGTCTCTACGATTCTGAATATGATTTCCTCAACAAACTTCGGCTTTGAGGAAGTTCTTCTCGACACACTACGATCCTTCCTTGTCTCTCCTGGCAGTCTACGAACTCCTAGATCTACTATCTTGCAGACTACAATTCCGCCTTGATAGTTCTCGAGCTTTCCTTGGCTCTCCTGGTAGACTACGATTTCTGGTGCAGTGCTTGACGATCAGATATGCCTATCTATTACATTATAAGATCAACCTAACAAGTTTTGTGACACCCCCAAATCCGGGTACTTTATTTCCACCAGATTTGGGGTTCACTTTATAAAAACATTCATATCTAACTACACAAACATAATAAAGTTTAATAATAAACCTCCCCATTAAAGGGTTACATCAATAAGTTTAACAAAATCTCCTTGGTTATCTAACCTTTAATTACAAACATCATGTGTGGAAAAAAATTAAATAAATACATCACAAGATTTAAAATAAAGTCCAACAACATAAAAGCTAACGGGTTTACAAGTATTCAATACTTGCTTATCTTTCCTTTCCCTTTACTGGATGTAGGTTCATCGACCTTCTCAACTTTAGCTGTAATATTTATATAAGCAAGAGTGAGCAAACAATGCTCACTTAAAATGACAATGAATAAATATCATATCAACTGCCAAATAACTAGGCTCAATAGAAATGAATAATGTGCTTCATCAATAATAATGAGGAAGTAAATTTGAAATATATAACTGTGGGTCAAAAGAACACGAACTATGTCCATAGTTTAAGTATTCTTTCAACTTAAACTTTAAAAGTCATAAGACTAAAGGGACTCCTCGTACTTAGGGGGATCAGCCCTTCGTACAATGTATTGTGCACAAACATTTCAACGCTATGCGTAAATTATCCCCTATAGTAGGGTTGTTCATCTCAGTATTTAGAATACAATTCCACACTAAAGTAAGTTTGGTTTGGATAAGTTTCAAGGTAATTTAGAGTTTAACGAATATCAAATAAGGATTAGTTGAATAAAATATAGTAACAATGCGCTATGTAATAAGTCATAAATGAATCAACATTGCATAGTAAGGTCATGCTTTAGGAATGAACTAAAAGCATAAGCATTGAATAACATAACATACCTTGCTTGAACAATATTAGGCTAAGGTTAAAATATTATTATGAATTGAGTATTGAGCATGCATAACAAATATTAAATTGAACGATAAAACTTGTTCAACATTAGTGTATCAGAATTTAGAAACTTGCATGCTAAATAAGAAGTTAAAGATTAGAAAAACTGGCTCAATATCAAGAGGTATGGTTTAGTAGCTTACACAATATAATTAGAGTTAAGAAACTTGCACAAAGAAAGTTTAGGGTTTGAAATCTTGCCTTGTGTGTAAGCTAAACCATAATAGTTTTATTCACAATATCCTAAACACATGTCATTATTACACAATTAGTCACTACAAATACTCTGTATACAAATAAGTATATATTTCATGTATGGTTTGATTTTTAACCACATAGTCACGTTACATTAGTATTCAAAACTCATTAAGTGTTAATTATATGCTCATTCTTAGCACAATAATATCACAATAACAAAATTACATTTTTAACAGTCATAATATTGCATCTTATCAACAATTACAGACTCTGTGTAAAAGAAAATAATTTTCTGGGCCATTCTACTAACTGGCGCTGCTATGCCATAATTTATACTAGGGTTGGTCTTTGTGGTAAGCATGGCCGCATGCTATATTTATGGCTATGAAGGCACATGCCGAGGACTCATACTTTGTGGCTCGAGGTCAAGGCCATGGCAGATGCCTAAAGAGGCGAAAGTATGACACATGAGATCGGCATTATGAGCTTCGACTTTAGTATTTGAAGCTACAATTACATAACCGAGCATGAAGAACAAAACAAAGATAATTTTGGACTGTTTAAGAACTTCTAGCACGTATAACTTAAATAGATTACTCATAAACATTACCCATCATATATATACTGATTTCAAAACAACTAAACCACAATCTCAGAAAATTAAATCCTTGAATGCCATGTTTTAAACCAAAACTCTATTTTTGACATTGTTTGACAAAATTAACACGGTAACCACAATTATACACCAAATTGATTCATTCAAACTACGTTTTCTCCATTTCATAACATATTAACATTTTCAAGGTTCAATTTATCTATTAGTTCACAATCAAATATCAATTTTGGTACTCCTACAATCCATGTTCATTCATATATTCACTGTAAAGCCATTTTCTTTCTTTTTGAACATAAATTAACATACAAATCCACTACACTCATATATATATATATATATATATATATATATATATATAGTTATAATATCAGAATTACAATTTCACATAATTTAGTAACAAATCATAAAGAAATTTGGATTACAGACAATTTTTGTAAAGAACTTTATACTACAGTGAAACTCAAGAACACAGAACTTTAGGAATTATGCCGTAAAAAAAATATACATACATATATATTAAGGTTATAGAAAAATACCTTCAATTGCTTGAGAAATCTTTGCTCACCACAAATAATTGTTAAAATTTCTCTTAACCTCTCACTAGTCTCTCTCTCAAATTCTCTGTATTTTCTTCCTCAGTTTAGCAAATAATTCAAACGTATAAACAAAACTGATAACCAAGTATGCGTAAAATAAAAGAAACTGATATGGCCATAATACGCATATTAAATAATATCAGTTACAAAAATATAAACGTATAGGTTATAAATATATTTTAGTTATTATTTTATTTATTTATTTTATTTATTATAATTATAATTCAAAATCCAAAAGCCATAAGGTTTTGTTTGGCAAAAACTCTTTACAAATTAAAGACTTAGTATCTTTTAAGCCTTCTTTAGCAAAACTAAATTAAACTCCTTTAATTTATTTTAATAACTCATATATAGCATAGTTTATTCTCATACTTTTATTACCAACTTAAATTAAAAATATTATAATAATCCATTTATTCCTATCAACTCTCTAATTTAATCATTAAATTAAATTATAACATTATCTTATAATAATTAATTTCCTTCACTCATTAATTATTTATTTAAAAAATAAATAATTAAATCAAATCAAATTAAACAAATATTTATTCCACAATAAACACATAAATTAAATATTTATATAATTCAATAAATATTTAAAAATTACAATTTAAAATTCTGGATTGTTACATCCTTCCCTCTTTACAAGGATTTTGTCCCCAGAATCACAACTCAAATAAATCATTCGTCACATTCTTCCCTCCTAACAAAGATTCTATCCCTAGAATCGAAGACATAGATCAAACAAATAGCTTAGGGTAATTCTTCATCATTTTAGCTTCGAGTTCCCACGTAGCCTCTTCAACATTGTGGTTCCTCCATATTACCTTCACGGAAGGTATCACCTTATTCCTGAGCACTTGTTCTTTCCTGTCGACTATCTGGATAGGAACCTGTTCATAAGACAAGTCTTTATAGAACTGCAATGGTTCGTGCTCGATCACATGCTTGTAATCGGGTTTATACGGTCGTAGCACCGAAGCATGAAAAACATTATGAATGTGTTCCAACTCTGGAGGTAGAGCTACCTCATAAGCCACTTCTCCTACTCTTCATAGCACTTCAAAGGGTCCAATAAACCTCGGGCTTAGCTTTCCCTTTTTACTAAAACGAATTTTCCCCTTCCAAGGTGAAACTTTTAAGAACATGAAATTTCCTACGTCGAATTCATGATCTTGTCTATGTTGATCAAATATACTTTTATATCCGTCTTGAAAGTACTACCAATCTTGTCTCGATGAGTTTAACAACCTCAACAAATTGTTGTACCGAGCCCTATCCCCATAGTTGGCGTTCAATCGAATTCATCCCATCACAAAGTTGAGTTCTCGCACTTCCTGCCAGATAATGCTTCGTAAGGCGGCATGTCGATGCTTCATGTGGTAACTGCTGTTGTTGAAAGCGAATTTCACCAATGGTAAATGTTCATCCCAGCTCCCTTTGAAATCCATGATGCATGCTCTAAGCATATCTTCTAACGTCTGGATTGTTCGTTCGCTTTGGCCATCTGTTTGCGGATGATATGTCGTACTCATTCTCAACTGTGTTCCCATGCATTCTTGTAGTCTCTTCTAGAAGTTTGACGTGAATCGCGGATCTCTATCTGATACAATTGACACTAAAACTCCATGTCTCGAAACTATCTCTTTAACGTACAACTTTGCCAACTAATCAATATTGAATCTAATCTTTATTGACAAAAAGTGTGCTGATTTTGTCAGTCTATCCACTATCACCCAAATCGCATCGTATCCTATCTGAGTAGTTGGAAGACCTACCCCAAAATACATTGTGATGTGTTCCCACTTCCATTTCGGTATTTCCAATGGTTAAGTAATATGCTTGGCCTTTGATGCTCGGCCTTGACTCTTTGACATGTCAAGCATTTTGCAACACATTTTATGACATCTCCTTTCATGTTTGGCCACCAAAAGTATCGTCGTAAATCTTGATACATCTTCGTACTTCCCGGGTGTATCGAATATCTTGAGTTATGAGCTTCGATCAAGATTTCTTCTTTAATATCTAGTAATCCTTCGGTATCGATCTTGTATTTCACTTCACTACCCTCAACCACTTTCTCTATGATTTTTCTACATTCTTCATCTTGTATTTGAGCATTCTTTACCTTGTCCACCAAAGTTGGACTAGCTTCTATTTGGAATAGTCGCTCATCGGATTCTTTTGGAAATTTTATTTCCAATTCTAGCTTTGTCATTGCTAAAATAAGCTCCTCCTGAGTGGTTATCAGCATTAAATTTTCCCGACCTTTCCTACTTAAAGCATCTGCAACCACATTCGCTTTGCCTGGATAATAAAAGATCTTACAATCTTAATCTTTATCAATTCCATCCATCTTCTTTGATGCATGTTCAGGTCCTTCTGAGTGAAAATATAATTCAGACTCTTATAGTCTGTGTAGATTTCACATTTTTCTCTATAGAGATAATGTCTCCATATCTTTAGAGCAAATACCACCGCAGCCAAATCTAAATCATGAGTCAGATATCCTTTCTCATAGTCCTTCAGTTGTCTTGATGCATATACAATAACTTTGTCGTTCTGCATAAGCGCACAACCTAATCCTTTATGTGAGGCATCACTATACACCACAAAGTTTCCTGTATTATCTGGTTATGACAACACAGGTGCCACACTTAAAATTATTTTTCAATTCTTGAAAACTCTCTTCACACTTCTCAGTCCAAACAAATTTTATAGCTTTCCTTGTCAAATTTGTTAACGGAGTGGCAATCTTGGAAAAGTCCCGAATAAATCGTCTATAATAGCCGGCCAATCCCAAGAAACTCCTCACCTCCGAAGGTGTTCTTGGTTATTCCCAATTGATTACGGCTTCAACTTTTGATGGAACCACTGAAACCCCATCTTTGTCAATCACATGCCCAAGAAATTGTACACGTTCTAGCCAGAATTCACACTTAGAGAATTTTGCATATAAATTTTCCTTTCTTAGTGTCTCCAACGTCAAACGTAAATGTTCCACATGTTCTTCTTGAGATATGGAGTACACCAGGATGTCATCAATGAATACCACCACAAACTTGTCTAAAAATAGTTTAAACACCCTGTTCATCAAATCCATGAATGCAGCAGGGGCATTGGTCAATCCAAAAGACATCACCATAAACTCGTAATGTCCATACCGAGTTCTGAATGCCGTCTTTGGTACATCCTCCTTCCTTACTTTCAATTGGTGATACCCACTTCTCAAATCTATTTTTGAGAAATATCTAGCACCCTTCAATTAATCAAACAAGTCATCTATTCTTGGCAATGGATATTTATTCTTAATAGTGACTTTGTTTAATTCCCTATAATCAATGCAAAGATGCATTGACCCATCCTTATTCTTCACGAATAACACCGGTGCTCCCCACAGTGACACACTCGGCTGAATGTACTTCTTGTCTAACAGCTCTTGCAATTGTACCATCAGTTCCTTCATTTCTACTCGAGCCATCCTATACGGGGCCTTTTATATCAGAGCGGTTCCTGGCGCTAAGTCGATCACGAACTCAATCTCTTGGTCAGGCGGAAGTCCTAGAAAATCCCCTGGAAACACATCTACAAATTCCCTAACCACTGGTATATCTCTTCCAGTTTCACCCCCTTCCTCTAAGTATCGACTATGTAAGCTAAATAACCCACACAACCTTGACTCAACAACTTCTTGGCCTACATAATCGTTAGACATCTCGCATGTCTAGACGATCTACTACCATGGAAAACTACCTTTGACGAAGTTTTAAGGTTTACACATTTTGTAAGACCCCAACTTTTATGAATAAAGATGAGTTTTCTATAATTATCATTTTTGAATATTATGGAATGAATTTGATATAATGTTATAGTTGTGGGTAATAGTTATATATTTTGCAAAGTACGCAAGTTGTTATATAATATTCGATTGGTCGGGGAATATTCGTTTTAATAGGGAATATTCGTACGACGACACAATCATTGGTGGACCCCACAACGGAATTATTGTTGAATTAAGAAAACGACAAAAATATTTTATGAAAATAACGGCGGAAGTTTTATCGTTAATTGTTGAAACACCCGATGTTAAAAGTACAGGAATACGCGTGGTTGCAGAGTAACACACAGTATTGATTATTGATGCTTACGTGAGAAGTCACTCAGTTTTGTTCAATTATTGCTTTAGTAATTATTGCATAGTATCTCATGTTAATTGATTCAATTATTGTCGATATTTTATATATTATTAAATCAATAATTGAGACAACGAAGTTTTTAATATTATTATTTGCAATATTAACGATGTCTAGAAGTTCTGCCAAGGAGAGGTTTGGTCACCTAATTGCGTGCCAATAGGGAGAAATCCTTATTGAAAAGCCCCCTCTTTCCTGAGAACAACCTGGTCAATTAATAGTGTGAATTATAATAATGATGATGAAGTTTTGTTTTATTAGTATTATTAATGTAATAAAATAGAAATGCTTTTTATATAAAACAGAATACTTTTATAAAGTTATTCGTTTTATTAGACTATAAATAGAATATATTATATTCTATTATGCATAGTGTTTTGCATAGTAAGATCTTTTTATATAAAACATAATACTTTTATAAAGTTATTCGTTTTATTAGACTATAAATAGAATATGTTATATTTTATTATGCATAGTGTTTTTGCATAGTGCTCAAGATAAGTGTTTTGCATAGTAAAATCTTTTTATATAAAATAGAATACTTTTATAAAGTTATTCGTTTTATTAGATTATAAATAGAATATATTATATTTTATTTAAAAGATTTTGTTTTATTAGAATATTTTATAGTAAACCAATCTGGACCATCCGTTTAAAAGTAAATCAATCTGGACCGTTAAGAATTTAGTTACTATTCAGTCCATTCTCCTATAAATAGAAGCTCATTCCTTCATTATTTCTTACGAATTCACTGAAACTCTAGAGAGAGAAACTATAGAGAGAAAGAAGAAAAGTATTTTGTTACTTCACTACTCCTATATCTAGTTTGTTCTAAGGTAAGGGGTATTATTTCTTTCGTATTCATGAAGAGAGCTATTGTTATTCCATTCCTTATTATTCTATTGGAATAACTTGTTTATGCGAAGTACCGCATACATGGTGAAATTCTTCTGTTATCCTATTCTTTATTATTCTCATTGAACATCCTGCATGCGTTTACGCATGACATTTGAATTCCGTTATTTATTATTCTGTTGGAATATCCTGTCGGTGCGTATTACGCCTGACCTGATTCCATTAATTATTATTATGTTGGAATAGCCTGTCTGTGCAGTCTATCGCATGCATGGTGATTTCTGTTGTTATTCCATTCTTTATTATTTTGTTGGAATATCCTGTCGGTGCGAATTTCGCCTAACCTGGTTCCGTTATTTATTTTTCTGTTGGAATTACCTTTTTGTGCGGTCTATCGCATGCCTGATGATTTCTTTTTGTTATTCCATTCTTTATTATACTTAGTTGGTTAAAGTTTTGACTTCTATACTCCATGAAATTAGTGGAATATCCTTAATATTTGCGCTTCATCCTGTATCTTTTCATGAAAATATTCTTCTGAGCATTCTTGAATTTTACTCTACAAAGTAGTATCATGTTGACAATTTGGACGTTATTGAATTCTGGATAAATTAATTCTTGAACTTGTTTTATTGGATTCTTATATCATTGTCATCATCCTCATGCTTATATTATGTTGAAAGTCATCTATGGCCTGTAAAGTGCATAGATGGACTTGGTATGATTATGACCGTGGATTATTCTAGTATAATCATGACCGTAATGTTACAAATGATGTGGTAAAAGTCCTCATTGGTCAGTAGTGCATTGATGGATAGTTGTTGGCATGATCATGACCATTGATGAATACACGAATATCCTTGGCCCGTAGTGCATGGATAATTTGTGGTTGTGATACTAATGAATATCCTTGGCCGTAGTGTAGGGATGATGTGGATTATTTATTAAAATCGAGTCCCAAATATAAAAGTGATGAAAAACCTTTTAAATCATAAAAGATAGTAGATTTTATTCTCTACTTGACTCTTTTAATGGATTTCTTGTTCCGCTGCAGTTAAACTTGATGTTTGTTATATTGTATCAGTTTAACACTGTTGAAGGCTAAGGATAATTTATTTTGTATTATCTTAGTCATAATATTTCTTACCGGGCTAGTTGAGCTCACCTTTTTACTTTCATTGTTCTCTTCAGGAAATGAGAACGTAGCAGGGACTATTCGGGGAACAGAGTGACGGTCCAGATAATAGCATTAGTAGTCCTTACTATTCTGTTAAATAGTGTGATAATAAATGTAATGATAACTCAATTGAGTGTGGATATTGTCTAGATGACAATATTCGTATTAAAACTCACAGCATATGTTTTGTCGTATTTTACACGACTGTTGTATAATTAAGTTGTATTTGAATTTTGTACCATGTATTTAGTGACTCAAGATGGGTGATGTATACCTATTTTGGGGGTGTCACAGTTGGTATCAAAGCTTAGGGATATGATCCCTGGCTAAGATGTGAGACAAGAACTAGGAGGGGAGAGACGGGGAATTCCTTCGCTAGTATGACCTACCTAAGTTTATTTGGTATTTAATTGGTCACGTAGTATAGGGATACTATGTGATATGTTAATTAACCCTTGTTTTGTGGCAGTATTTGAAAATGACATCCGAGAATGTTGAGAACATCAATGGAGCACAGGAGACCGTTGAGTCTCCATAGATCAATAATCAGGATAATGTGCATCAGGAAGGCGACAATCCTCACACAAACAACACAGACCAGATGATGAATGATGGAATGTTCAGAGGCTTTATACAATTCATGCAACATCAGGAAAGAGCGGCTCCTGTCCAAAATGCAGGTGGAAACACTGGCAACTCTCGGACGGTCACCGCTAAGCAGTTCAAGGAGCTGGGACCACCGGAGTTTTTTAGAGAGCCAAAACCACTTAAGGCGGAGACGTGGTTAAAGCAGATCAACAAGATATTTGATGTCTTGGGATGCTCTGAGGAGCAAAAGGTTCCCTTTGCCACCTTCATGTTGCAGGCAGAGGCAGATTACTAGTGGGAATCTATAAAGCGTACTCAACCTGCCGCACTGAAGATGTCTTGGGAGAAGTTCCAAGAACTGTTCAACGACAAGTACTTTCCCGAAAGTATTCGTCACATAAAAGAGGTAGAATTCATCAAGCTGGAGCAAAACAACATGACCGTGTCGCAGTACGAAGCCAAGTTTTCCGAGTTGTCCCGGTTTGCATCCCATTTGGTTGATAATGAGGATAGAATGACGTGAATGTTTCTAAGAGGTTTGAAACCCGACATACGTCAATATCTTATCTCTCATAAACTGTGTTTGTATTCAGATGTTGCTAATAGTGCTCAGTTATTGGAGCGCGATAATGAGTCAACTCAACCAAAAGAGAGCAGCCGGTAAAATGATAATACTAGTGATAGCAGTCATCAAAGCGATGACAATAAGCATGGAGGGAATCAACATGCCAGAAATGGTAACCACTTCGGTGGTAATCATGGCCAAAACAATAAGAATGGACATTTTAAGAAGAGGAGATTCAACAATGATGGAAAGACGTCAGCACCAGCACCCGTTGTTAAGGAAGGAGAACGACCACCTATCATATGCTTCAAATGCGGAGGGGAGGGACACATCAGTCCAAACTGCGCGATATCGTCCAAAGCATGTTATAATTGTGGAAGAGAAGGTCACCTAGCCCGATTTTGTCGTTCACCGAAGACAAGTTCAGCTAGGATGGAGGCACCAAAGGACGTCCTAGAAAAGTCAAAGCTAGTAGTGCAAGGGAGAGCGTTTTTCATAACTTCCCAGAAAGCAAGGAACCCGAACGAGGTCATCACGGGTAAGCTTATCATAAACTCTAGTGAAGTTTATACCTTATTTGATACCGGTTCTACCCATTCTTTTATTTCTCCTACTTGTGCTCAACGTTAAAATTTGACTCCGGAGAAATTAGACTTTGACTTATTTGTTGAAACTCCATTGGGAGAAACCTTCATTACATCCACTGTTTATAAGTCTTGTTTGGTTCAAATCGGTACCCTCACATTACCTGTCAATCTTATTTCATTGAAAATACTTGCATTTGACGTAATTTTAGGGATTGATTGGTTAACTACTCATCATGCAAAAATTGATTATTTTTATAAGGTTGTTAGCTTTCATATTCCTAACCAACCTATTATGCGAATTCAAGCGACTAAACCATTAAAATCAATCACTGTCATCTCCAGCCATAAAGCTATTCGTTTATTAAAAAACGGATGTCAAGCTTTCTTAGCTCATGTCACGGATCTAAACAAAAATACGTCAATTTTGAATGATATTTATATTGTTAATGAATTTCCTGACATATTCCCTGAAGAACTTCCTGGCCTACCCCTAGAGTGTGAAATTGAATTTTGTATCGACCTTGAACCCGGTACAAAACCCATTTCCAAAGCCCCATATCGAATGGCTCCTATTGAACTTCGAGAGTTAAAGACCCAACCGCAGAAATTGTTAGACATCGGTTTCATTCGTCCTAGTATGTCTCCTTGGGGTGCTCCTATTTTATTCGTGAAGAAGAAAGATGGGAGTATGCGACTTTGTATTGATTATCGGAAATTGAACCATGTCACTATCAAAAATAGATATCCATTGCCTCGCATTGATGACCTGTTTGACCAGTTGCAAGGCGCCAAATTTTTTTCAAAGATTGATCATCGTTCTGGATATCACCAATTAAAGATTAGAACCGATGACATTCCAAAGACGGCTTTCAGAACTCGGTACGAGCATTGTGAATTCCTAGTCATGTCTTTTGGATTGACTAATGCTCCTGCCGCCTTCATGGATATGATGAACCGAGTATTCAAGGAATATTTGGATCACTTTGTGGTCGTCTTTATTAATGACATCCTCATATATTTCAAAAGTCGTGAAGATCATGAGCAACACTTGAGGCTGATACTTCAAAAGCTTCGTGAATATAAGCTTTATGCCAAGTTGAAGAAATGCGAGTTCTGGCTTGAGGAAGTAGCATTCCTTGGGCACGTGGTATCAAGTCATGGAATATCTGTTGACCCAGCAAAGATTGAAGCTATTCAAAGCTGGGAGCAACCTAAATCAGTGACCGAAGTACGTAGCTTTCTCGGCTTAGCTGGTTATTATCGGAGATTCGTAGAAGGATTTTCTCGAATCGCTACTCCCTTAACTCAGCTGACTCGGAAAGATACAAAATTCGGTTGGAACGAGGAATGTGAGAAGAGTTTTCAAGAACTCAAGAGAAGACTCATTTCAAAGACCTATTCGGCAATACCATCCTGACTTTTGAGGGATTTGTCATCTACAAGATGATGCTTCGAGCAAAGGGTTAGGATGTGTTCTCATATAACATGGGAAAGTCATAGCCTATGCCTCTCGACAACTCAAAGAATATGAGAGGAATTATCCTACTCATGATCTTGAGTTGGCAGCTGTTGTCTTCGCACTTAAAATTTGGAGGCATTACTTGTATGGGGAGAAAGTGGAGATCTTTACGGATCATAAAAGCCTCAAATATTTCTTCACTCAAAAGGAACTCAACATGCGACAGCGATGTTGGCTTGAACTGTTGAAAGATTATAATCATACCATCCAATACCATCCTGGAAAAGAAAACGTGGTAGCTGACGCATTAAGTAGAAGATCATATGCGGGTACGATTGCAATATTATCAACGCAGAGGCCCATTTTGTATGACTTGCAAAGGATGGAGATAGAGATAAAGACTCCAGGGACCCATGTGATGATAGCGAATATACGAGTAGAACCAACTTTAATCGATAAAGTTAGAGCTGCTCAAGCTACAGACCTGGAGCTTATGCATATGAGGAAGAAAGTACAAGAAGGTGCTATGCCAGAAGCAAAAATCGATGAAGAAGGAATACTTCGAGTCAACTCCAGACTTTGTGTTCCTAACGATCTTGAGTTAAAGTATAAAATCATGATGGAAGCGCACAACACACCGTTTGCAATCCATCTTGGGAGTACCAAAATGTATCATGATCTTCGACATACATTTTGGTGGGGCAATATGAAGAGAGAGATAGTGCTGTTTATCTCAAGGTGTTTAACTTGTCAACGAGTCAAGGCAGAGCATCAAGTACCAAAAGGTCCATTGCAACCACTTGAAATTCCAAAATGAAAGTGGGAGCACATTACCATGGATTTTGTTACTGGTCTTCCCAAGGTTTCTCAAGGCATAGATGCAATTTGGGTCATTGTTGATAGATTGACCAAGTCTGCTCATTTTTTACCAATATGAGAAACTTATACACTTGAACGTCTTGTTCGTATGTACATAAACGAGATTGTAAGACTGCATGGTATGCCAGTATCTATAGTTTTTGATCGAGACCCAAGATTCACTTCACGATTTTGGGTTAGTTTATAAAAAGCTATGGGCACGGATTTACGATTTAGTTCGGCATATCATCCTCTGACGGACGGACAATCAGAGCGGACTATTCAAACTCTTGAAGATTTATTAAGACTCTGTTTCCTTGACTTCAAGGGAAGTTGGGACAAGTTCTTACCATTGGTGGAGTTTTCTTAGAACAACAGTTATCAAACAAGTATTGACATGGCTCCATTCGAGGCGTTGTATGGAAGAAAGTGTCGTTCTCCAGTGTGCTGGGATGAGGTGGGTGAAACAACGTTGTTGGGACCAGAGTTGGTACGTATGACTACAGAAAAGATTCAAATGATCTGATAACGTATAAAAACCTCACAAGTTCGACAAAAGAGTTATGCTGATCTTCATCGAAAGGACGTGTAATTCGATATTGGAGATCATGTGTTGTTACGTGTTGCTCCATGGAAAGGAGTTACGAGAATTGGAAAGAGAGGAAAGCTCAATCCTCGATTCATTGGCTCATTTTTAATACTCAATTGTAGTAGGAGCCTATCGTAGCCTATAGACTTTTTTTATTCCATGTTACGTAAGTATGTCTTGTGTTCATAACTTTTTTCATATATCCATGTTCCTGTTCAAATCTTGGATAAGAAGGAACATATTCTACGCTCCAAGGTTATACTTCAAGTCAAAATTTTATGGAGGAACCACGATGTTGAGGAAATGACCTGGGAGTTAGAATATGAAATGAAATCAAGGTATCCTTACCTCTTCGACATACTAGGTACGTACCCTAATTTCGAGGGCAGAATTTCATAAGAAGGGGAGATTGTAAGACCCCAACTTTTATGAATAAAGATGAATTTTCTATAATTATCATTTTTGAATATTATGGAATGAATTTGATATAATGTTATAGTCGTGGGTAATAGTTATAAATTTTGCAAAGTACGCAAGTTGTTATATAATATTCGATTGGTCGGGGAATATTCGTTTTAATAGGGAATATTCGTAAGATAGCACAATCATTGGTGAACCCCACAACAGAATTGTTGTCGGATTGAGAAAACGATAAAAATATTTTATGAAAATAACGGCGGAAGTTTTATCGTTAACTGTTAAAACACCCGGTGTTAAAAGTACAAGAATACGCGTGATTACATAGTATCACACGGTATTGATTATTGATGCTTACGTGAGAAGTCACTCAGTTTTGTTCAATTATTGCTTCAGTAATTGTTGCATAGTATCTCACGTTAATTAATTCAATTATTGTCGATATTTTATATATTATTAAATCAATAATTGAGACGACGAAGTTATTAATATTATTATTTGCAATATTAAAGATGTCTAGAAGTTCTACCAAGGAGAGGTTTGGTCACCTAATTGCGCGCCAATGAGGAGAAATCCTTATTGGAAAGCCCCCTCTTTCCTGGGAACGACCTGGTCGATTAATAGTGTGAATTATAATAATGATGATGAAGTTTTGTTTTATTAGTATTATTAATGTAATAAAACAGAAAAACTTTTTATATAAAATAGAATACTATTATAAAGTTATTCATTTTATTAGACTATAAATAGAATATATTATATTCTATTATGCATAGTGTTTTATATAGTAAAATTTTTATATAAAACAAAATACTTTTATAAAGTTATTCGTTTTATTGGACTATAAATAGAATATATTATATTTTATTATGAATAGTGTTTGCATAGTGCTTGCATAGTATTTTGTATAGTAAAATCTTTTATATAAAAAACCTGAATACTTTTATAAAGTTATTCATTTTAATAGATTTATAAATAGAATATATTATATTTTATTTAAAAGATTTTGTTTTATTAGAATATTTTATAGTAAACCAATACTGAATAGTCTGCTTAAAAGTAAATCAATCGAACCGCTTCAGAATTAGTTACTATTCAAATCCATTCTACTATAAATAGAAGCTCATTCCTTCATTATTTCTTACTAATTCAATTTGAAACTCTAGAGAGAGAAACTATAGAGAGAAAAAGAAAAGTATTCTACGCTACTTCACTTACTCCTATATCCAGTTTGTTCTAAGGTAAGGGGTATTATTTCTTTTCAGTATTCATGAAGAGAGCTATTGTTATTCCATTCCTTATTATTACATTGGAATAACTTTGTACATCTAAATCACCGCATACATGGTGAAATTCTTCTCATTTTTCCATTCTTTATTATTCTATTGGAACATCCCATGCATGCGCGTTTTAAGCATGACACTTCGTTCCGTTATTTATTTATTCTTATTGGAATATCCGCGTCGCGTGTGTGTATTATTATGCGACCGGTTCCATTAATTATTATTCGTTGGAATAACTTTGTCTATGCGATTATCGTCGCATGCATGGTGATTTCATTGTTATTCCATTCTTTATTATTTTATTGGAATATCACATTTGTGCAATTTACTTTGACTGGTTTCCGTTATTTATTATTATTCTCGTTGGAATAACTCCGTGCATGCGGTCTATCTATCGCATCGCTTTGGTGATTTCTTTTTGTTATTCCATTCTTTATTATACTCAGTTGGTTAAAGTTTTGACTTCTATACTCCATGAAATTAGTGGAATATCCTTGATATTTGCGTTTCATCTAGTATCTTTTCATGAAAATATTCTTCTGAGCATTCTTGAATTTTACTCTACAAAGCAGTATCATGTTGACAATTTGGACGTTATTGAATTCTGGATAAATTAATTCTTGAACTTGTTTTATATAATTCTTATATCATTGTCATCATCCTCATGCTTATATTATGTTGAAAGTCATCTGTGGCCTGTTGTGCATAGATGGACTTGGTATGATTATGACCAGGGATTATTCGGTATAATCATGACCGTAATGTTACAAATGATGTGGTAAAAGTCCTCATTGGCCATAGTGCATTGATGGACAGTTGTTGGCATGATCATGACCATTGATGAATACACGAATATCCTTGGCCCGTAGTGCATGGATAATTTGTGGTTGTGATACTAATGAATATCCTTGCCCGTAGTGTAGGGATGATGTGGATTATTTATTAAGCTGAGTTCCAGCGATAAAAGTGATGAAAAACCTTTTAAATCATAAAAGATAGTAGATTTTATTCTCTACTTGACTCTTTTAATGGATTGCTTGTTCCGCTGCAGTTAAACTTGTTGTTTGTTATATTGTATCAGTTTAACACTATTGAAGGCTAACGATAATTTATTCTGTATTATCTTAGTCATAATTTTTCTTACTGGGCTAGTTGAGCTCACCCTTTTACTTTCATTGTTCTCTTCAGGAAATGAGAACGTAGCAGGGACTATTCGTGGAACGGAGTGACGGTCCAAATAATAGCATTAGTAGTCCTCACTATTTTGTTAAATAGTATGATAATAAATGTAATGAGGACTCAATTGAGTGTGGATATTGTCTAGATGAAAATATTTGTATTAAAACTCACAGCATATGTTTTGTCATATTTTACACGACTGTTGTATAATTAAGTTGTATTTGAATTTTGTACCATGTATTTGGTGACTCAAGATGGGTGATGTATACCTATTTTGGGGCCGTCACACATTTCTTTTGGCAATCAATTATCGCTCCAAAATTGAACAACCAATCCATTCCCAAAATATCATCAAACTCTCCAAGTTTAATTGGAATTAAATCTACCATCATGATATTCCCCTTAATGTTCACCCTACAATTCTTGTATACTAACCTATCAGGAATCACCTCCCTATTCGTAATTTCTATGTTTAAAGGGAAATTTAATTCTTCACTAGGCAACCCTAACCTCTTAGCAAATTCATCAGATATAAAACGAGCAAGTAGCACCCAAATCAAATAATACATAAGCATCAATATCATTGATTGAGATAATACCTGACACACCATCTTTTGATTGCACTACATCATGTAAAATCGTGTTAAAGGTTCTGGCTGTGGGTCTGTTTGATGACTTTAATCCCGCAATGGTCAATGTACCTCCACTGCTACCTCCCTTGTTTCCCGTTGTCTCTTCAGCTTTCTTCTTAGGGCACTCACGACAAAATGATCCTTCGACCCGCACGTGTAGCAAACATTCTTCTTGGATTGACTACAATTTGGGGTAATGTGACCCTCCTGGCCACAGTTAAAGCATACACGCTTCCCGCTTAAGCACACACCCGCGTGAAACATCTCGCATGTAGCACATGCTTTGAACTTCTTCTTCTGCTGGTTACCCTGCTGGTTTCCAGTACCCACACTTCCATTCCATTTTCTCTCCAGGTTATTGTTACCATTTCCACCACTACCACCATCATTCTTATCTTCACCCTCATTCTTCTTCTTTCTTTGTTCTTGATTGTACTTTATCACAGCCTCGCAACCACCCTCAGCGAGAATTGCCTTCTTAAGCACCGCTATGAATGTCTTCAGCTGGAACAGAGAGACCATACTGTACAACCAGGGTTTCAGTCCCTGTTCAAATCTCCTTGCCTTGCGCTCATCTGTGTTGACTTGATATGGCGTAAACCTTGCCAATTCGTTAAATTTTGCGGCATACTCCGATACCGTCATTGATCCCTACTTTAGTTCCAGAAACTGCATCTCCATCTGATTCTTCGAACTCTCTGGGAAATAAGTCTTGAATAATATCTCCTTAAACCTATACCAAGTCATCACCCCTTTTTCTCCTCGAGTTTTATTGGCTTGCCACTAATAACCCGCCTCTGCTTTCAACATGAATGCTGTAAAAGCAGTCTTCTGATTCTCACCTACTCTAGCAACATCAAACACTTTCTCTATCTCCATAATCCAAGTCTGTGCCTCAACCAGATTTACGGACCCACGGAATTCTAGTGGTCCAACCGCCTTGAAGTTCTTAAATGTCAATGCTTGATTCTACGGTTGATTCTGTAATGCACCTGTCAGTAATGTTACTAACTACGGAACGAGGTTAGCTTCGGCATTGTTATTGTTGGTAGATCCCTCAGGGGTTCTTTGTCGAGGCTAACATCTTCTTGGAGGCATTTTCTATTAAAATACACTCATTAGATTATTAATCAATTCCTTTACGTATTTTCTACTTAACTTGCACACCATAAAAGATTATCACGTAACACGGAACACTTTGAATAAAATAATAACTTTTATTCATTCATAATCTTTTAGGAAACATAAGAATAATAGCATCACTGCTATTTACATTACTTTCCTGAACTACTAAAGTTCTAGGATAACATCATCATTATATCCCATAGGTTACATAACACTTGGGATTTACATACTATTTATCATATCATTAATCACATATCAAGTACATTTATGACGACCTACTAAAATACTGCATAGCCTTACGACGCTCTTCTTCCATAATACGGAACATTATTCGGCAATCTAATATGTACGATGGCAGCGTCTCGAACTGAATCGGGTAACCCATGACCCGATCTTGAGCTCGATTGATCACAGTGTTAAAAACACTATTCATCTCTTACATCTTGATCTTCTTCACTTGCACATCTCTCTCTGCTACTCCAACTCGTTTAGAAGCTTCTTCGTACGCATCTTCAGCTCTTTCCCTCTTTGTAGACTCTTCCTTCAGCTTGTTCTTCAGTTCTGCGATCTTCTCTGTCAGTTGCTCGTTTCCTCCTTCAGTGTGGACCAACTTCCCTACAAAATTACTCAGACGTTCCTCTAGATCCTGGATCTCGTTGTCCTTCTGCACCATTGAGGTCTGTTGTTCAGCTACTATCTCTCTCAACTCCTCGACGCTATCCTGAAGTTCCACATTGCGATCGTACACTTCATTGTATATACGGGTAGCGATCGAGTTAAGTTGAATCTCTTCCTCCTCATCCTCCACATCCTCATTCGAATGTGGCAGCTTAATAGGGTCTTCCTCGTCCGTCTCTATCTCATCATCCTCATCAGGTAACCCCTCCTGCTCAACCACTGTGACCAACGGAGATGATTCCCATGACAGTAGTTGTTCCCAAATCACCTGAATATCTCGAGGCTCCTCCTCTCTAGGCATCTGGGGTCTTTCCTCCCTAACCTGACTGGATTCTCTTGACAACCAAAAATTTTTAAGTTCTAATTACTAATCCTCATTACTGAACACTCACGAGCACATAGGTTGTATTCACATAAGCACATAAGTGTTTTATTACTTCTTCCTTAAAACTCGATAAGAGTTTATCACCACTATCTTTTCAAAGGTTATTTCCTAAGGCTTTTACCCCCACCTAAGGTTCATAACCTAAAACTTTGATACCAACTTGTGACACCCCCAAATTTAGGTACTTCATTTCCACTAGATTTGGGGTTCACTTTATAAAAACATTCATATCTAACTACCCAAACATAATAAAGTTTAATAATAAACCTCCCCATTAAAGGGTTACATCAATAAGTTCAACAAAATCTCCCTGGTTATCTAACCTTTAATTACAAACATCATGTGTGGAAAAAAATTAAATAAATACATCACAAGATTTAAAATAAAGTCCAACAACATAAAAGCTAACAAGTTTACAAGTTTTCAATACTTACTTATCTTCCCTTTCCCTTTACTGGTTGTAGGTTCATCGACCTTCCCAACTTTAGCTTTAATATTTATATAAGCAAGAGTGAGCAAACAATGCTCACTTGAACTGACAATGAATAAACATCATATCAACTTCCATATGACTAGGCTCAATAGAAATGAATAATGTGCTTCATCAATAATAATCAGGAACAAAATTTGAAATATATAACTGAGGGTCAAAAGACCACGAACTATGTCCATAGTTTAAGTATTCTTTCAACTTAAACTTTAAAAGTCATAAGACTATAGGGACTCCTCGTACTTAGGGGGATCAGCCCTTCGTACAATGTATTGTGCACAAACATTTCAATGCTATGCGTAAATTATCCCCTGTAGTAGGGTTGTTCATCTCAGTATTTAGAATACAAGTCCACACCAAATTAAGTTTGGTCTGGATAAGTTTCAAGGTAATTTAGAGTTTAACGAACATCAACTAAGGATTAGTTGAATAAAATGTAGTAACAATGTGTTATATAATAAGTCATAAATGAATCAACATTGCATAGTAAGGTTATGCTTTAGGAATAAACTAAAAGCATAAACATTGAATAACATAACATACCTTGCTTAAACAATATTAAGCTAAGGTCAAAATCTTATTTAGAATTGAGTATTGAGCGTGCATAACAAATATTAAATTGAACGATAAAACTTGTTCAACATTAGTGTATCAGAATTTAGAAACTTTTTATGCTAAATAACAAGTTAAAGATTAGAAAAACTGGCTCAATATTAAGAGGTATGGTTTAAGAGCTTGCACAATATAATTAGAGTTAAGAAACTTGCACCAAGAAAGTTTAGGGTTAGAAAACTTGCCTTGCGTGTAAGTTAAACCGTAATAGTTTGATTCACAATATCCTAAATACATGTCATTATAACATAATTAGTCACTATAAATACTCTGTATACAAATAAGTATATATTTCATGTATGGTTTGATTTTTAACCACATAGTCACGTTACATTAGTATTCAAAACTCGTTAAGTGTTAATTATATGCTCATTCTTAGCACAATAATATCACAATAAAAAAATTACATTTTTAACAGTCATAATATTGCATCCTATCAACAATTACGACTACTGTAAAAAGAAAATAATTTTACGGGCCGTTTCTACTAAAACCTTCACCGCTGCTGCACACGTTTATCTTGGGGTTAGTATGGCCACATGGTGATGTGGCATTATGCTGTGGCGCGAGGCACAGGCAGTGGGGACTCATGACATGGTGCGCGAGGTCGACATTCTGATCTTGAGATCGGTATTATGCTCTCGACTTTGGCGCTGAGGTGCCGAATTATAGAACCGAGCACGAAGAATAGAACAAAGCTAATTTTTGACTGTTTAAGAACTTCTAGCATGTATAACTTAAATAGATTACTCATAAACATTACCCATCATATATATATGTATTTTAAAACAACTAAACCACAATCTCAGAAAATTAAATCCTTGAATGCCATGTTTTAAACCAAAACTCCATTTTTGTCATTGTTTGACAAAATTAACACGGTAACCACAATTATACACCAAATTGATTCATTCGAACTACGTTTTCTCCATTTCTTAACATATTAACATATTCAAGGTTCCATTTGTCTATTAGTTCACAATCAAATATCAATTTTGGTACTCCTACAATCCATGTTCATACATATATTCACTGTAAAACCATTTTCTTTCTTTTTTAACGTAAATTAGCATATAAATCCACTACAATCATATAGATATATATATATACTAGTTATAATATCACAATTACAATTTCACATAATTTATTAACCAATCATAAAGAAATTTGGATTACAGACAATTTTTGTAAAGAACTTTATACTACAGTGAAACTCAAGAACACATAACTTTAGGAATTACGCCGTAAAACAAATATACATACATATATATTAAGGTTATAGAAAAATACCTTCAATTACTTGAGAAATCCTTGCTCACCACAAATAATTGTTTGAAACTTAGAAATTTCTCTTAACCTCTCACTAGTCTCTCTCTCAAATTCTTTGTATTTTCTTCCTCAGTTTAGCAAATAATTCAAACGTATAAACAAAACTGTTAAGCAAGTATGCGTAAAATAAAAGAAACTAATATGGTTATAATACGCATACTAAATAATATCAGTTACGAAAATATAAACTTATTGGTTATAAATATATTTTAGTTATTATTTGATTTATTATAATTATAATTCAAAATTCAAAATTCAAAAGCCATAAGGCTTTGTTTGGCAAAAACTCTTTAAAAATTAAAGACTTAATATCTTTTAAGTCTTGCTTGTAAAAAACTAAATTAAACTCCTTTAATTTATTTTAATAACTCATTTATAGCATAGTTTATTGTCACACTTTTATTACCAAATTAAATTAAAAGCATTATAATAATCCATTTATTCCTATCAACTCTCTAATTTAATTTAAATTAAATTAGAACATTATCTTATAATAATTAATTTCCTTCACTCATTAATTATTTATTTAACAAATAAATAATTAAATTAAATCAAATTAAACAAATATTTATTCCACAAGAAACATATCAATTAAATATTTATATAATTCAATAAATATTTAAAAATTATAATTTAAAATTCTGAATTGTTACAAGTTTGATCTTTCTACATTTATAGTCCTTGTACATTATTTCTTTTTAAGGACTTTATAAAGCTGTTTGGCTTATGTAGGATCAACCTAACATATTTGATCAATTTATTCTAAGTCCTTGTACATATATTCCTATTATCTATCAAAAGACTTTACAACCTTCCTTAATGCAAGCATACTTGCATATTCATTCATTTATATCATACTCAAATCATATATAAATAGGAATAACATTCTCATGTATATTCCTAACACAGTTGTTAAAGTTTACGTATTATTTCTAAGGCTAAATTAGAAACATAGAGAAAACACACAGAGTTAGAGAAGAAGAACAATAGAGAGAGAGTTATAAAGAAATTGAGAGTTTTCTATGAATTGGGAGTCAAGAGGAAGAAGAAGGCTTGTTGAAACCTTGTCACCATCTTTGCTAATTTACAACAAAGGATTAAAGGTATAATTTACTCCTAATTTCCAAGTTTTGGTTTTGTAATTTTATTCTCTGTAATTAATTTTTTTGTTGGATTAAGGTTTAAAATGTTGATTATATACATGTGTAATCTGATAATTATTATATATAAGCAACCTTTAGTGATCAATTTCATGGAAATTGGTTTGAAGATGAAATTGTAAGTTAACAATGTTTTATGTATACAAAAGTTGCTTATTTGAGGACAAAAATTGTTGTTTAAGTTTGAGTATAATCTGTAAATTGATTATGAATTATGTTAAGATGTTAAGAAACGAAAAGAATGCAATTGAAATGGTGTAATTTGGTTAAGAAACAAAGATTTGGTGATTGAATTTGCTAAATGTGTTGAAATATGAAGAAAATAGCAAAAACATGATTTAATCCTTTGAATTTGATTATGTAAGTTGTTTTAGGTGTTAGAATGATTGATTGTATATATTATGTGACTTTGGTTGAGTTTGTAGTGTCTGCGTTGTTGTAGAAATTAAGAAATTAGATTTTTGGTTTGTAACAGTGTTGAAGCTACCGCAGCTTTACATTTACAGTCTTAAGTAGCAATTCCACGCACAGCACCAAAGGCAAAAACGACGCAGATGTAACAATCCAGAATTTTAAATTATAATTTTTAAATATTTATTGAATCATATAAATATTTAATGGATGTGTTTATTCTTGAATAAATATTTATTTAATTTGATTTGATTTGATTTGGTTAATTATTTGTTAAATAAATAATTAATGAGTTAAGAAAATTAATTATTATGACATAATATTCTAATTTAATTTAATAATTAAATTAGAAAGTTGATATGGATTAAATGGATTATTATAATATTCTTAATTTAATTTGGTAATAAAAGTGACAAATAATTATGCTATAAATGGGTTATTAAAATAAATTAAAGGAGTTTAATTTAGTTTTTACCAAACAAGGATTAAAATATTAAGTCTTTAATTTTTAAAGAGTTTTTGCCAAACAAAGCCTTACGACTTTTGGATTTTGAATTTTGAATTATAATTATAATAAATAAAATAAGAAAAATAAATCAAATAATAAATAAAATATATTTATAACCTATATGTTTATATTTTGTAACTGATATTATTTAGTGTGCGTATTATGGCCATATCAGTTTATTTTATTTTACGCATATTTGGTTATCAGTTTTGGTTACACGTTAGAGTTATTTGCTAAACTGAGGAAGAAAATACAGAGAATTTGAGAGAGAGACTAGAGAGAGGTTAAGAGAAATTTCTAAGTTTCAAACAATTATCTGTGGTGAACAAGGATTTCTTAAGTAATTGAAGGTATTTTTCTATAACCTTCATATATATGTACGTATATATGTTTTACGACATAATTTCTAAAGTTTCTGTGTTCAGGAGTTTCACTGTTTACAAAATTGTCTGTAATCCAAATTTCTTTATGATTGGTTAATAAATTATGTGAAATTGTAATTGTGATATTATAACTAGCATATATATATGATTGTAGTTGATTTGTATGCTAATTTACGTTCAAAAAGAAAGAAAATGGTTTTATAGTGAATATATGTATGAACATGGTTTGCAGGAGTACCAAATTGATATTTAATTATGAACTGATAGATAAATTAAATCTTGAATATGTTAATATGTTAAGAAATGAAGAGAACGTAGTTCGAATGAGGTAATTTGGTGTATAATTATGGTTACAATGTTAATTTTATCAAACAATGTCAAAAAATGGAGTTTTGGGTTGAAACATGGCATTCAAGGATTTTTGAAGTTGTTGTTTAGTTGATTTAAATTAGTATATGTATGATGGGTAGCGCTTGCTTAAAGACTCACATGCCATGAACTTCAACTCTCGCCCACAACGACATTTGCTTGGCTTGTTACTCGCATTGCAATACTTGACTCCAAGATAAAAGCGTAAATACAATATGAGATTAGAAGAATGGCCAGAAAATTGTTTTCTTTTACACAGAGTCTGTAATTGTTGATATGATGCAATATTATGACTGTTAAAAATGTAATTTTTGTTAATTTTTGTATCATAGTACTATGAATGAGCCTATAATTAACATTTAACGAGTTTTGATTACTAATGTAACTTTACTATGTGGTTAAAAATCAAACTATACATGATATAGATACTTATTTGTATACAGAGTATCTGTAGTGACTAATTGTGTCATAATAACATGTTTTTTGGATATTGTGAATCAAACTGTTAAGGTTTCGCTTACACGCAAGGCAAGTTTTCTAACCCTAAACTTTCTTTGTGCAAGTTTCTTAACTCTACTTATATTGTGCAAGCTCCTAAACCTTACCTCTTGATATTGAGACAGTTTTTCTAATCTTTAAATTGTTATTTAGCATGCAAGTTTCTAAATTCTGATACACTAATGTTGAACAAGTTTTATCATTCTATTTACTATTTGATATGCATGCTCAATACTTAATTCTAAATAAGATTTTAACCTTAGCTTAATATTGTTCAAGCAAGGTATGTTATGTTATTCAATGCTTATGCTTTTAGTTCATTCCTAAAGCATGACCTTAGTATGCAATGTTGATTCATTTATGACTTATTACATAGTGCATTGTTACTACATTTTATTCAACTAATCCTTAGTTGATGTTCGTTAAACTCTAAATTACCTTGTAACTTATCCAAACCAAAATTACTTTGGTGCGGACTTGTATTCTAAATACTGAGATGAACAATTCTATTACAAGGGATAATTTATGCATACCGTTAAAATGTTTGTGCACAATACATTGTACAAAGGGCTGATCCCCCTAAGTACAAGGAGTTCCTATAGTCTTATGACTGTTAAAGTTTAAGTTGAAAGAATACTTATAACTATTGACATAGTTCGTGGTCTTTTGACCCTTAGTAATATATTTCACATTTTGTTCCTGATTATTATTGATGAAGTACCTTATTCATTTCTATTGAGCCTATTCATTTGGCAGTTGATATGATGTTTATTCATTGTCATTCCAAGTGAGCATTATTTTCTCACTCTTGCTTATATAAATATTATAGCTAAAGTTGAGAAGGTTGATGAACCTACAACTAGTAAAGGGAAAGGGAAGATAACCAAGTATTGAAGACTTGTAAACCTATTGACTTTTGTACTCTCAGACTTTATTTTAAATCTTGTGATGTAATTATTTAATTTTCCGCATATAATGTTTGTAATTAAAGGTTAGATAACCTGGGAGATTTTGTTGAACTTATTGATGTAACCCTTTAATGGGAAGGTTTATTATTAAACTTTATTATGTTTGGGTAGTTAGATATGAATGTTTTTATCAAGTGAACACCAAATCTGGTGGAAATGAAGTACCCGAATTTTGGGGTGTCACAGCAGCTGTGCCTGTTGGGTTTTTGAGATCGAGCACCAACGCAGTTGCGTTGGGGCCAAAGCTTGGGGCATCGCAGCTGCACCGTCCCTTGAGCAGAGGCAGTGTGTTTTTTTTTTATTTTGTAATCCATGATATGTTGGCCTAACCTAGCCTATTATGCGTGATAAGGAGTTAAACATGAAATGAAGTTCCATAACAGATTGTAATCCTGTATTTGATGAATTTAGATTGAAAAGATAAAGACTTAGAAAACTTTAACTTGTTATTTGATTAAGACTCGAGATGATTTTTGAGCATGTGATGCTTTACTAAATTTATGGTTTCAGATATGTAAATAGTGTTGGTGAATGGAATATGATATAGACTAGCGAGATGAACTTAAATGAAAATTAAACCTATAAGGTTAATGCTAGTTTAATCGGTATTACGATTTCAATGGTATATGTAGGGTAATTGGCGAACATTTGTTATAATTGTATAGCTTACGCACGAGGCAAGTTCCTAAACCTTATTTTTATATTGAGCAAGTTTCTTGGTTCTATCTTGTTTATGATTATGTAAGCTCTTGTATTCTAATTCCTTTACATTGAGCAAGTTTCACATTCCTAACTTGATATCGTTATGCAAGTTTCTTATCTTTAAACTTTTATTGAGCAAGTTCCTAACTTTTGTTTCTTGCTATCCAAAGCATAAATTGTCGAAGTTAATTGTTCCAAATGAGATATTCTACCTCTTTTGGATGTAATACTTTGTATATACAATGTCTATTAAATTGTAAATTATTGGTATTCAATCTTTAACTTAAATATCGTTGTTCACACTTATATTACCATGTCGAACCTTCGAATAACGAATAAACCTTTATTGATTGGACTAATATATAATGGATGAGTGTTCTAAAATTCTAGAATCACTGTTAAGCTAATTCCAAACTAAACATTCTTTAGTGCGGAAATCCTAAAGTCAAGCTGAGATGAATAACCCTAATATAGGGGATTATGTACGCGTTAGTTGTGACACCCCCAAAATAGGTATACACAACCCATTCTGAGTCGCCAAATATATGATACAAAATTCAAATACAAACTTCATTTATACAATACGACAAAAACGTAGCTGAGAGTTTTAACACGGATATTGTCTCATAGACAATATCCAAACTTAAATGAAGTCCTCATTATAATTATTATCACACTATTTCATAGAATAGTGAGGAGTACTATAGCCACCATCTCGAACCATCACTCCGTTCCCCGACTAGTCCCAACTATTTTCTCATTTCCTGAAGAGAATAATGAAAGCAAAGAGTGAGCTTAACTAGCCCAGTAAAGAATATTATGACTAAGATAATGCAGAATAAATTATCGTTAGCCTTCAACAGTGTTAAACTGATAGAATACAATAGACATAAGTTTAACTACAGCGGAACAAACAATCCATTAAAAGAGTCAAGTAGAGCATGATATCTACTATCTTCCATGATTTAAAAGTTCATCATCAATATTTTATCGCTGTAACATAGCTCAATAAATAATCCACATCACTGAATTATCCATGCACTACGGGCCAAGAATATTCATTAGTATCACATCCACAAATTATCCATGCACTACGGGCCAAGGATATTCGTTATTATCACCGGTGGTCATGATCATGCCAACAACTGTCCATCAATGCACTACGGGTCAATTAAGACTTTACTACATCATATGTAACATTACAGGTCAAGATTATACCGATACATAATTTCTAGTCATAATCATACCAATCAACAGTCCATCTATGCACTACGGGCCAAAGATGACTTTCATCACAATATAAGCACGAGGATGATGACAATGATATAAGAATTCAATCAAATGAGATCAAGGATAAATTTTAAAGATTTATAATTCACTTTATCCATAGTTCAAGAGTGCCTGAATTGTCAACATGATAACTGCTTTGTGGAGTAAAATTCAAGAATAATATTCATGTATAAATAATTCGGACAGAAAAGAAATCAATTTTTCTCATGAATAGAACTCGGGTGAATAGTAACCCTGTGAATAGTACTTCATGAATAATACCCTGTGAATAAGTACCCCAACATGAAAATATTAAAATTTGACAAGAATGTTTAGAAAAATATCCTTATGAAACGATACTAGATGAAGCGCTAATTTTAAGGATATTCTACTAATTTCAAGGAGTATGGAAGCAATACTTACCACAGTAAGTTTAAATTTAGGAATATGAAATGAAATAATATCCCTTACATAATATGGAGTATGAAAAAAAATATTTCTTACGAGTATTAAAATAAAATAATATCCTTTACCTTAGTAAAAACTGGATTTGACTGGAATATCAGATATTATTCTGAGAAAATTTGGCACAAAAAAGCTACACTCAAAGTATCCTTATACTCAAGAGAAATACTCACAATACTATAGAATAAGAATTTTTGATATTGAAGGTGTGCTTTAGGAAGGAGGGGTTACCCCCTATTTATAGTGAAACTGAGGGAGAAAAAATAACAAAGCAACCTGCCTAACTTCTCATTCTGCCTAACCTCTCATATTTTCATATGGGTGAGAGTCCACCCTTTTTGAAACAACATGCTTTGCAGACCATTTCCTCCACCAACCATATCCACCAATCAAAACAATGTTACAAACTGCTTTTTTGAAAACAAAGTATTCAAATACATTTTGTTTACTTCCGCCCCTTAACCACATGCTTATATATTATAATAATATTATTAATAAACAATTATAATATATTATAATAATATATATGAATGAATATTTTATCAGATGAGATAATTATAATTTCACAGAAAAATATGTCAAACTTTCAACAAATGTTTCGTGCAAAATTCCTTCATTAATATCAAAATTGAACCAATATCCACCACATAATAATTATTCATAAATAATATTATAAGCTCACAATATTAATGACCAGATCATTCCCAGGAAAGAGGGGGCTTTCCAATAAGGACTTCTCTTTATTGGCGCGCAATTAGGTGACCAAACCCCTTTCCTTTACAGAACTTTCTAGACATTGTCAATAATGCAAATAATAATATGAATAACTTTGTCGTCTCAATTATTGATTTAATAATATAAAATATTGTTATAATAATTGAATTAATAATGTGAGATACTATTCAACATTTAATGTGACAATAATTGAATAAAATTGAGTGACTTCTCACGTAAGCATCAATAATCAAAGATATTGTACAATACCGTGTGCTACTGTACATTTATGACCGGGTATTTCAACAGTTAACAGTAAAAATTTTGTCATTATTTTTATAAAAAGTTATTTCTGTCATTTTCTAACTCCGATAATAATTCCGTTGTGGGGTCCACCAATGATTGTATCGTCGTACGAATATTCCCTGATAAAACGAATATTCCCCGACCAAACGAATACTTTATGGCAACTTGCTTACTTTATAAAATTTGTAAATATTACCCACAACTATAATATTATATCAAATCCACACCTTATTACTCAAAATGATATTTAGAGAAAATTAATCTTTATTCATAAAATTAGGGTTCTTACAACCTCCCTATAACGCCCCCAAAATAAGTATACATCACTCATTCTGAGTCGCCATATACATGGTATAGAAAACAACTACAACTTTATTAATACAATTGTCGTGCAAAATACGACAACACATATACTGTGAGTTTAAATACAAATATTATCTTCTAGAAAATATCCACATTCGAATAAGTCCACATTACAATTATTGATACACTATTTTACAAAATAGTGAGGACTGCTAAAACAACTGCTTTGAAACAACACTCCACACCCCGACTAGTTCCCGCTATATTCTCGCCTCCTTAGAAGAAAAATGGAACAAAAAGGAAAATGGTGAGCTCAACTAGCCCAGTAAAGAATATTATGACTAAGATAATGTAGAACAAATTATCGTTAGCCTTCAACAAATCAGATAAAATACAATGGACAACAAGTTTTAGATCAATATTCGCAGCGGAGATAACAATTAATTAGAAGAGTTAAGTAGAGAATGAAATCTCTTATCATCTATGAATTTAAAAGTCCATCATCAATATTTTATCCCTGTAACATCAATCAACATACATCTTGAATCACATATTCATCTTTGCACTATAGGCCAAAGATATTCAGTTATATCATCATTTAGGACTAAGGATGATGAAAAATATCTTAAAGAAAATGAATCTAGTGAGATAACAGGACAAAGATTAGAGATTCGTACTTTGGTTTATCCAAGTTCAAAAATACTCCATAATAATCAATTGTGGAGCAAATTTCAAAAATGAAGATCAAAACATGGATACAACCAAAGATAGTAACCATAATAGACAACTTGAACAATGAAAAGAATTTTAATTTTTTTATCAATAGTGTCGTATTCGTGAATAGTACCGTATACGTGAATAATGTCATATATATGAATAGTAACCCCGACATAAAAAGGTAAGAATTTCACAAAAAAAATCAAACTTCGTGAATAGTACCCGTGAATAGTACCGTATACATAAATAGTGTCGTATACGTGAATAGTAATCTCGACATGAAAAGGTACAAATTTCATAATAAAATTCATACCTATATTCCGGTATAATGATATTGAAAGAAATAATATCATTTACGAAAAAAATTGCATCCCTTACCTCAAAAGAATAGTACTTCTGGCTAAAATGTCGGATATAATGCTGAAAGAAACATGAACTGAATAGAAACTCTCAAAGTATCTAATTACTCACAAAAATACGCTCGATAATATAGAGAAAGAAAACTTCTGATTCTAGTGTGATTTTCAATTCTAACTAAGCACCCTATTTATAGGAAAATGTCAGAACGCCAAAGAAGACTTAACCTGCTACCGGTGGCTATTACCTTCTCTATTCACGCATGCCACTTTGAAATTTCAGCATACCATTTCAGTATTCTTTCCATAAAAAACAAAAGTGGGGCCCACACATGTTTTTAATTAAAAACATTTATTTCCAAAACTTCATTAATTCATAATAAATAGCCCTTTTATCAGAAAAATACGAACCTTATGTCCATTCCATAGGAAATTTAATTTTCTATAACTTTGTACAAGAAAGTTTTTCCAAATTCCAAACAAAAAATGACCAAAATTCGCATACGGATGATTTTTAATACCTTTATTCTAACAAAATACTGATGAAATACCTCAGCATTAATTCCTTCATTTATATCCACATAAAATAAATATTTCCTTATCATATAAATAAATAATTAATTATTCATAAATAATATTATAGAATTACAATAATGACAACCAGGTCATTTTCAGGAAAGAAGGGGGCTTTCCGATAAGGATTTCTCCTTACTGGTGCTCAATTAGGTGACTAAACCCCTTTTCTAGACAGAACTTCCTTAGATATTGCCAATAATGATATCTAATAATATTATTCAAATAATAAGAATTATTGATCTAATAATGGGAAATACTATGCAACGATAATTATTGAAACAATAATAATATAAAATATCAACGTAGCAATTATTGAATTAATAAAATAAAATATTGAACAGTAATTACTATAACAATTATTGAGTAGTGTGTTCTTATGTAAGAATCAATAATCCAAAAATATTGTTCAATACCGTGTGCTACTATGCAACCATGCGTATTACTGTTTTGATGTCCCCAAAATAGGTATACATCACCCATTTTGAGTCGCCAAATACATGGTATAGAACTTAAATACAAACTTAAATATATAACATGAGCTGTGAGTTTTACTACAAATATTATCTTCCAGAAAGTATTCAAACTCAAAATAAGTCCTCATTACAATTATTATCACACTACTTCACAGAATAGTGAGGACTACTAATGCAACCATCTGGACCGTCAATCCATTCCCCGATTAGTCTCAGCTATATTCTCATTTTCTGAAGAGAACAGTGAAAAAAAGGGTAAGCTCAACTAGCCCAGTAAGAAATATTATGACTAAGATAATGCAAAATAAATTATCCTTAGCCTTCAATAGTATAACAACTAATAGAATATAGTAGACAATAAGTTTTAGATCAACAACTGCAGCGGAATAAGCAATCCATTAGAAGAGTCAAGTAGAGCAAGATCTACTATCTTCTATGATTTAAAAGATTTATCATCAATTTTATCGCTGAGACTCAGCTTAATAAATAATCCACATCATCGAATCATCCTTACACTACGGGCCAAGGATATTCTTTAGTATCACGACCACGAATTATCCATGCACTACGGGCGACATATAATCGTGTTTTCATCAACGGTCATGATCATGCCATAAAATAATTCATCTTTTCACCCTTGGCCGAAGAGAATCTATGGCCATAATCATACTAAAAAATCGTCCATCAATGCACTACGGACGAACGAGGACTTTTACCACATCATTTGTAACATTACGGTCATGATTATACCGAATAATCTCTGGTCATAATCATACCAAGTCCATCTATGCACTACGGGCCAAAGATGACTTTTATAACAATATAAGCATGAAGATGATGACAATAACATAATAATTCAATAAAACAAGTTCAAGGATAAATTTTAAAGATTTATAATTTAATTTATCCAGGATTCAATAACGTTCAAATTGTCAACATGATACTGCTTTGTGGAGTAAAATTCAAGAATAATATTGTACCAAAAATGAAACAATTTTTATCATGAATAGTGCCCCAGGTGAATTGTACTTGAGTGAATAGTACCCCATAAATAGTACTTTGTGAATAGTAACCCGTGAATAGTACCCCGACATGAAAAAGTTAAAACTTATCAAGAATGCTCAAAATAATATTTTCATGAAAAGATACAGAATGAAGTGCAAATATCAAGGATATTCTACTAATTTCATGGAGTTTAGAAGCCAAAACTTTAACAAAACGAGTATAGAATTCGAAATCTGAAACAAAATAATATTACTTACATACTACAGAATATGGAAGAAAATATTATTTCAAGTGAATATTGAACAAAAATAACATCCCTTACGAATATTAAACAAAAATAATATTCATTTCGAATATTGAACGAATATAATATTCCTTACGAATATTAAATGAAAATAATATTTCTTGCGAATATTGAACCAAATAATATTCATACGAATACGAAAAATAATATCTCTTCAGAATATGAAATAAATAATACCCCTTACCTTAAAAAGAAGAGTATTCCGACTGGTAGGGCGGATATATTCTAGAAGAAAACTTTCACTATTTTCTACACTCAAAGCTTTCTAAAACTCGAAAGAAATACGCTCAATATTATAGAAGAAGAATTCTCTAATTCGTGTGTGATTTTCAATTCTAAATAAGCATCCTATTTATAAGAGAATGGAAAGGATACTATTTGAGCGCATAGTGGACAAGGAGTCACGGGCGAATTCAATCGGCAGAATTCTAAAAAATTTGATTTTACTATGCTATACTATGCAATAAAATATTCTAATAAAACAAAAACTTTTAAATAAAATATAATATATATATATATATATATATATATATATATATATATATATATATATAACCTTCCATGCCTTATACGGCATTTCAACTCCATTCCCCCAAGTTCTCATTTTCTCCACCCGTGGGCCCCACATGTGGCCCCCACATGTGGTCCCCACTTTTATTATATGAATAATTTTCTACCGATTATTTTGAAAAATGGGTAAATTGGGGGTCCATAAAATAATCAAAATTTACAAAAAATACTTCATAAAAATCCTCTCAATATTTTTAACAACATTTATTCATTATTATTATAATTCGCAATATTAACAACCAGCTTGTTCCCAGGAAAGAAGGGGATTTCCAATAAGGATTTCTCCCTATTGGCGCGCAATTAGGTGACTAAACCTCTCCTTGACAGAACTTCTAGACATCGTCAATATTGCAAATAATAATATGAATAACTTGTCATCTCAACTATTGATTTAATAATATATAAAATATTGACAATAATTGAATCAAATAACGTGAGATACTATGCAATAATTACTGTAGCAATAATTGAACAAAACTGAGTGACTTCTCACGTAAGCATCAATAATCAATACCGTATTACTACTATGCAACCACGCCAGACATCGTATTCTTTTTTACTACCGGGTAGTTCAACAGTTTAACGGTAAAACTTCCACCGTTATTTTCATAAAAAGATATTTCTGTCGTTTTCTCATTCTGACAATAATTCTGTTGTGGGGTCCACCAATGATTGAGCCATTGTACGAATATTCCCTGTTAAAACGAATATTCCCCGACCAATCGAATATTTTTTGACAACTTGCACACTTTTCATAATTTATAAATACTACCCACAACTATAACAGTATATCAAATTCATATCTTAATACCAAAAAAATATTTCGAGAAAATTAAATCTTTATTCATCAAAAGTCGGGGTCTTACAACTGTACGTTAACCACCAGGTATTCCAACAGTGTTAACGATAACAACTACGCCATTATTTATAAAAACTAAAACTTGTCGTTTTCTTCATCCGACCATTTTTTGTTATGGGGCCCACAAATGGCTGCGCCATCGTATGAATATTCCCCGACAGCAAGAATATTCCACGACCAAACGAATATTCCCGGAAAACAATGAATATTCTATAACCACTTACTTATTTTGAAAAATTTACACATTTCACCCATAACCAAAGCATTATATCAAATTAACAACTTATTATTTCAAAATAATTAATAGATGAAATTTAATTTTATTTATAAAAAGTTTGGGTCTTACAACCTCCCCTCCTTATGAAATTTTGTCCTTAAAATTGACGTACGTACCCGGTGTTTCGAAAAGGTGAGAGTACCTCACTTTCATTTCCGATTTCAACTCCCAGGTCATTTCCTCAATAGCATGGTTTCTCCACAAAACTTTGACTTGTGGTATTACCTTTGTGCGTAGGACATGCTCCTTCCTATCCAAGATCTTGACAGGTACCTCCTCGTACGTTAAATCTTCGGCTATCTCATCTGGTTTTAACTAAATAATGTGGTTTCGGTCTTTCAAATATTTACGAAGCCTAGATATGTGAAAAATATTATAAACACGAGACATGCTTGGAGGTAATGGGAGTCTATAGGCCACATTTCCTATTTGGTCAAGAATCTCAAATGGACCAATAAATCGTGGATTGAGCTTTCCTCTCATCCCAAATCTTGTAACTCCCTTCCATGGAGCAATACGCAACAATACATGATCCTCAATATCAAATTCTATGTCCTTTCGATGAAGATCCGCATAACTCTTTTGTTGATCTTGTGCCGTTTGTATACGTTATCAGATCATTTGGATCTTTTCTGTAGTCATGCGTACCAATTCTGGTCCCAACAACGCTGCTTCACCCACCTCGTCCCAGTATACTGGAGAACGACACTTTTGTGCATACAACACTTCGAATGGAGCCATGCCTATACTTGTTTGATAACTGTTATTGTAGGAGAATTCCACCAATGGCAAGTACTTATCGCAACTTCCTTTGAAATCTAGGACACAGAGTCTTAATAGATCTTCAAGAGTTTGAATAGTCCTTTCTATTTGCCCGTCTATTTGAGGATGGTATGCCGAACTAAATCGTAAACCCGTGCCTATAGCTTTCTGCAAGCTAACCCAAAATCGTGAAGTAAATCTTGGGTCAAGATCCGAAACTATGGATACTGGCATGCCATGCAATCTCACAATCTCATTTATGTACATACGAGTAAGACGTTCAAAGGAATAAGTCTCCCGTATCAGCAAAAAATGGGCAGATTTGGTTAATATATCAACAATGACCCAAATCACATCTATACCTTGAGAAACCTTAGGAAGATCCATAATGAAATACATGGTAATGTGTTCCCACTTCCATTTCAAAATATCAAGTGGTTGCAATGGACCTTTTATCAATTGATGCTCCGCCTTTACACGTTGACAAGTTAAACATCTCGAGATAAACTCCCCGATCTCTCTCTTAATATTGTTCCACCAAAATGTGTGTCAAAGATTATGATACATTTTGGTACTCCCAAGATGGATTGCAAACGGTGTGTTGTGTGCCTCCATTATGATTCTATACTTCAAGTCAGAATCGTTAGGAATGCAAAGTCTGTAGTTGACTCGAAGTATTCATTCTTCATTGATTTTTGCTTCTAGAATAACACCTTCTTGTACTTTCTTCTTCATACTCATCAGCTCTGGGTCAGTGGCTTGAGCATCTTTAACTTTATCGATTAAAGTCGGTTCTACTCGTATATTTGATATCATCACGTGGGTACTTGGAGCCTTTAACTCTATCTCCATCCTTTGTAAGTCGTACAAAATAGGTTTTTGTGTTAACAACATCGCACTCGTACCCGCATCGATCTTCTACTCAATGCGTCAGCTACCACGTTCGCTTTTCCAAGATGATATTGAATGGTATGATCGTAATCTTTCAACAGCTCGAGCCAACGTCGTTGCCGCATATTGAGTTCCTTTTGGGTGAAAAAATATTTGAGGCTTTTATGATCTGTATAGATCTCCACTTTTTCCCCATATAGGTAGTGTCTCAAGATTTTCAACGCGAAAACGACTGCTGCCAACTCTAGATCATAAGTATGATAATTCCTCTCATATTCTTTGAGTTATCGCGAGGCATAGGCTATGACTTTCCCGTGTTGCATGAGAATACATCCTAACCCTTTGCCTAAAGCATCGCTGTAAATAACAAATCCATCTGAACCAGATGGTATTGTCAGAACAGGTGCCGAAATGAGTCTCTTCCTGAGCTCTTGGAAACTCCTCTCGCATTTCTCGCTCCATAACAATTTTGTATCTTTCCAAGTGAGCTGAGTTAATGGAGTAGAGATTCGAGAAAATCCTTCCATGAATCTCCGATAATAACCAGCTAAGCCCAGAAAGCTACATACTTTGGTCACCGACTACGGTTGGTCCCAACTTTGTATTGCTTCAATCTTCATCGGGTCAACAGATACTCCTTGTTTTGACACCACATGCCCGAGGAATGCTACTTCTTCAAGCCAGAACTCGCATTTCTTCAGCTTGGCATATAACTTGTTATCACGAAACCTTTGAAGTACCAGCTTCAAATGGTGATCATGATCTTCACGACTTTTTGAATAGATGAGGATGTCATCAATAAAGACAACAACGAACTGATCCAAATATTCCTTGAATACTCGATTCATAATATCCATGAAAGTCGCAGGAGCATTAGTTAATCCAAAAGACATGACTAAGAGTTCGTAATGCCCGTAACGAGTTCTGAAGGCAGTCTTCGGAATATATTCAGTTTTAATCTTCAGCTGATGATATCCAGAACGAAGATTGATCTTTGAAAAGAATTGTTCTCCTTGCAACTGGTCGAACAAGTCATCAATGCGACGTAGCTGATACCTATTCTTAATGGTGACATGGCTCAATTCCCGGTAGTCAATACAAAGTCGCATACTCCCGTCTTTCTTCTTTAGGAATAAAATAGGAGCACCCCAAGGAGATGTACTAGGACGAATGAAACCGATGTCTAAAAACTTCTGTAGTTGGACTTTTAACTCCTGAAGTTCAATAGGAGCCATTCGATATGGGGTTTTAGAAATGGGTTTTGTACCAGGTTCAAGGTCAATAAAGAATTTAACTTCACGTTCTGGGGGTAGATGTAAGACCCCAACTTATTATGAATAAAATTAAATTTTCTCTATTTATTATCTTGAAATAATTAGGAGTTAATTTGATATAATACTTTGGTTATTGGTGAAATGTGCAAATTTTACAAAATAAGCAAGAGGTTATAAAATATTCATTTTTTGTCGGGGAATATTTGTTTGGTCGTGGAATATTCTGGTGGTCGGGGAATATTCATACGACGGCGCAACCATTCGTGGGCCTCATAACAGAATAACTGTCGGATGAAGAAAACAACAAGTTTGAGTTTTTATAAATAACGACGTAGTTGTTACCGTTAACACTGTTGGAATATCCGGTGGTTAAAATACAGTAATACGCGTGGTTGCACAGTAGCACACGGTATTGCAAAGTATTTTTGAATTATTGATTCTTACGTAAGAAGACACTACTCAATAATTGTTATAGTAATTACTTTTCAATATTTTATTTTATTGATTCAATAATTGCTGCGTTGATATTTTATATTATTGTTGTTTCAATAATTATAACTGCACAGTATTTCCCATTATCAGATCAATAATTCATATTATTTGAATAATATTATTAGATAGAATTATTGGCAATGTCTAGAAAGTTCTGCTCTAAGGAGAGGTTTGGTCACCTAATTGCTACCAAGAATGTGAGAAATTCTTATCTGAAAGCCCTCTTTCCCGGGAACTACCAGTTTATCATAATTGTGATTCTATAATATTATTTGTGAATAATTAATTATTTATTTATATGATAAGAAAATATTTATTTGATGTGGATATAAATGATGGATTTATTTATTTTATGTGGTTATAATTGAAGGATTTAATGTTGAGGTGTTTTATCAGTATCTTTGTTGGAATTGAGGTATTAAAATCAAATCAAGATTTTTTACGATATATTATGTGAGTTATAATTTTTAATCCCAATAGTTGGATCGTTGTGATTTTTGGATATGTTATACATATATAAGTTGGGTATATGTTCACAAATTTTGAACCGTTAAAAATGAACGTATGATTTGTTATGAATTGTAAGAGGTGACTAATTCGGAAATTAGGTTTATAAATGATTTTGGTGGAAAATTCTAGAATTTAGTGGGTGCCACTTGTGGTTGGTGAAGAAATGTGCTGAAATTCTAATTCAAATGTGATGGGTGGCAATAGTAGCAAGTAAAGCCATCAGGTAGTCAAGTCTGCTTCGGCGTGCTAACATTTTCCTATAAATAGAGGGCTAAGTTAGAATTGAAAATCACACTAGAAATATAAGCTTTCTCTCTTTCTCTCTCTATATTATCAAGCGTATTTTGTGAGCATTTAGATACTTTGAGAGTTGGTATTCAGTGCAAGGTTCCTTCGACTTTACATTCCGGTCAGAAATACTGCTCTTTCGAGGTAAGGGATTTTAAGGGTTATTATGTTTTTCAGTTTCAAAATTTTTCTGAACCTTCAAAAATTCTAGAAAAATTTGAAATGAGAATTTGATAAGTTTCCTAGATTGTGTCCAAAAATGGCGATTTTTGGATAGATTAGTAGTTATGAATTTTATGGGAAAAGACTATTTAAAAAGTAAACCTTTATAACTCTTTGTGGTTAACTCCTAAATTAATGAAATTTTTATTGGGAGAACATCTATATAATATCAGTATACCCTGTGAATTTCAGAATTTTTGGATAAAATTATAATTTATGTTAAATGTCTAAATATTCGACAGTTTTGGCCATATAAAAAATAGTAAATGAATTTTAAAAATTCTAAGAAAAATATATGTTCAATATGGGACTATGTCCTGCTAAATCTCAGAAAAGAAAATTTGTTTGTACTGATTTGGTATTTTTCATGATAATGGACTAGTTATGAGTAAATGAATTAAATATGTTACGTGAAGTAACAAAATTAAAAAATAGGATTTTATGGCTTGGGAATCCTATATATGGTATATGCATATTTTTGATGAGGTTGTTGGTCATTGGTGATGAAATCTTATAAGTTTGGCATTTTAGGATGATTAAATGCATTAATTAGTAAAGTGTAAACAATTAAAATAAATTATTTATAAGTTTAAGAAATGATTAAAATATTATGGTAATATTAATAATATTAGATTATGAGATTATTAAGTGATTTATAATATTTGGATTAAGGTGTTATGAAATCATTGATTCATGAATATTACTCTTGAAATTAAATACAGTTGTTGATCGTATTGTTTTTATTATCATATATAACATTTTTATAATCTTGGTGAAGAAATTTCTCTTTGACTGAAGTGTAAAGATGGGTAGATTATTGGTATGATCGTGACTATGAGTTCTCTTTGGCCAGTAGTGCAAAGTTGAATTGTTGACTGGTATGATCATGACCATTTAATTTACAATTGAATATTTTTAGCTTAAGAGCAAAGGTGAATTGATCAAAATGGTTATAATTATTGTTTATATAAATTCTGAAATGATTATATATTTCTTTGAAATATTAACATCTTTGGCCTGTAGTGCAAAGATGAATTGTTGATGAATATCTTTGGCGTGTAGTGCAAAGATGAATTATTGATGAATATCTTTGGCCCGTAGTGCAAAGATGACTTGTTGTTGAATATCTTTGGCCCGTAGTGCAAAGATTTCCTGTTGTTGAATATCTTTGGCCTGTAGTGCAAATATGAACTGTTGATGAATATCTTTGGCCCATAGTGCAAAGATGAATTTATTAGTATGATTATGAACAGGAACTGTGATTTGGTATAACCATGATCTTTGATATTTCAGGTAAAGACAGGTGATGAAAATATCTTCGTCTTGGATGAGAAGAGAAAATTAGAACTACAATTATGATTATGAGTTATTCACATTACTATGAACAGGATCTGTTGATTAATGTTACAGGGTTAAAACATTGTTGGTGGACTTTTAACACGGAGAAGATAAAAGACTTTATGGTCTATTTGACTCTCCTAATGGATTGCTCATTCCGCTGCAATTATGGTTGAAAAGTTTTATCATCTACCATATGTTCTAAATCTCTGATTTATTACTGATGAATGCTATTGATAATTTAATTATCTTTAGTTATAATATTCTTTACTGAGCTAGTTGTGCTCACCCTTTTGTTTCACTATTCCTTTCAGTTAATAAGAGAGTAGCTGGGTCGAGCGGGGATAACTGGAGAATAGTGTGGTGGTCCGAGACTGTCAAAGTTTCTCAAAATATTATAAAATGACATGACATACAATATATAATTGTATTGAGGACCTAGGATGTGTGTGTCGTATATTATACGTCACTTAATAATTAATTTTGGTGAACAACAATAGGGTGAGGTGAACCCAACTTTGGAAGGGTGTTTTGCCACTATCATACAAGATGTCTAATGACATACAATCTCATGTTATCGTAAGACAGGGTTGTGCACATTCACTTGCTGAGTATATCCACGATCACTACCTATATAATCTTGGAGTTTATTTGAAATATAATTTTTAACTAGAGACAGTGGAGATAGTTATATGTCAAGAGAAGACTCACCATTAGAAAGAATATGATAGTAATCTTCTCATTTTTCTTTGGGGTCTATTGGGTCAACCAAGGATAATTCTGTAGACATATGATATCTATCATAACTTAGATTCATGGCCTCCTATCTACGAAGGTTTTCTTGAGCACTTCCCAAAGATTTTAATTTCTAAAACAGTTATTGACTGTACGTTTATGTAAGTTATCACTGTGAGGTGTTGTCTATAATTGGGACATGAGTCACAGTTGGTATTAAAACTCACAGTATATGTGTTGTTGTATTTTGCACGACAATTGTAGTAATTAAGTTATAGTTGTTTTCTGTACCATGTATTTGGCGACTCAGAATAGGTTGGATGGATTGGACCTATTTTGGGGGCGTCACATTTGGTATTAGAACTTAGTGATATGATCTATGGCGGAGATCCGGGAATAAAACTAGGAGGGGAGAGATGAGTAAATCCTTCGCTAGTGTGTCCTACCTAAGCTTATTTGTTGGTCAGTCATAATATCAGGATATTATGTGATATATTAATTTATTCAATTAACCCTTGTTTTGAAGCTGTATTGTAAAATGATATCTGAAATACAGGAGATGATGAGCAATGGAGAAATCACGAGGACAGGAAAGATAAAATCTGAAATGAAAGCAAGGTATTCTCAACTCTTTGAAATACCAGGTACGTACGTCAATTTTGAGTACGAAATTTCATAAGGAGGGGAGGTTGTAAGACCCCAACTTATTATGAATAAAATTAAATTTTCTCTATTTATTATCTTGAAATAATTAGGAGTTAATTTGATATAATACTTTGGTTATGGGTGAAATGTGCAAATTTTATAAAATAAGCAAGTGGTTATAAAATATTTTTTTGTGTCGGGGAATATTCGTTTGGTCGTGGAATATCCTGGTGGTCGGGGAATATTCGTACGACGGCGCAACCATTCGTGAGCCTCATAACAGAATAATTGTCGGATGAAGAAAATGACAAGTTTGAGTTTTTATAAATAACGGCGTAGTTGTTACCGTTAACACTGTTGGAATATCCGGTGGTTAAAATACGATGTCTACGCGTGGTTGCACAAAGATAGCACCTGGTATTGCACAATATTTTTGAATTATTGATTCTTACGTAAGAAGGCACTACTCAATAATTGTTACAGTAATTACTTTTCAATATTTTATTTTATTGATTCAATAATTGCTGCGTTGATATTTTATATTATTGATGTTTCAATAATTATCATTTGCATGATATTTCCCATTATTAAATCAATAATTCATATTATTTGTATAATATTATTAGATAGAATTATTAGCAATGTCTAGAAAGTTCTATCTAAGGAGAGGTTTGGTCACTTAATTGCGCGCCAGTAAGGAGAAATCCTTATCGGAAAGCCCCCTCTTTCCTAGAACTAGTCAGTTTATCATAATTGTGATTCTGTAATATTATTTGTGAATAATTAATTATTGATTTATATGATAAGAAAATATTTATTTGATGTGGATATAAATGATGGATTTATTTATTTTATGTGGTTATAATTGAAGTATTTAATGTTGAGGTGTTTTATCAGTATCTTTGTTTGAATGGAGGTATTAAAAATCAAATCAAGATTTTTATGATATATCATGTGAGTTATAATTTTTAATTCAATCGTTGGATCGTTGTGATTTTTGGATATGTTATACATATATAAGTTGGGTATATGTTCACAAATTTTGAACCGTTAAAAATGAACGTATGATTTGTTATGAATTGTAAGAGGTGACTGATTCGGAAATTAGGTTTATAAATGATTTTGGTGGAAAATTCTAGAATTTAGTGGGTCCCACTTGTGGTTGGTGAAGAAATGTGCTGAAATTCTAATTCAAATGTGGTGGGTGGCAATAGTAGCAGGTAAAGCCATCAGGTAGCAGGTCAAGTCTGCTTCGGCGTGCTAACATTTTCCTATAAATAGAGGGCTAAGTTAGAATTGAAAATCACACTAAAAACATAAGCTTTCTCTCTTTCTCTCTCTATATTATCAATCGTATTTTGTGAGTATTTAGATACTTTGAGAGTTGGTATTCAGTGCAAGGTTCCTTCGGCTTTACATTCCGATCATAAATACAGTTCTTTCGAGGTAAGGGATTTTAAGTGTTATTATGTTTTTCAGTTTCGAAATTTTTCTGAACCTTCAAAAATTCTGGAAAAATTTGAAATGAGAATTTGATGAGTTTCCTAGATTGTGTCCCAAAATGGCGATTTTTGGATGTATAGATTAGGAGTTATGAATTTTATGGGAAAAGACTATTTAAAAAGTAAACCATTATAACTCTTTGTGGTTAACTCCAAAATTGATGAAATTTTTATTGGGAGTACATCTATATAATATCAGTATACCCTGTGAATTTCAGAATTTTTGGATAAAATTACAATTTATGATTAATGTCTAAATATTCGACAGTTTTGGCCATATGAAAAATAGTAAATGATTTTTGAAAATTCTAAGAAAAATATATGTTCAATATAGGACTATGTCCTGCTAAATCCCAGAAAAGAAAATTTGTTTGTACTGATTTGGTATTTTTCATGAAAATGGATAGTTATGAGTAAATGAATTAAATATGTTATGTGAAGTAACAAAATTGAAAAATAGGATTTTATGGCTTGGGAATCCTATATATGGTATATGCAGATTTTTGATGAGGTTGTTGGTTATTGGTGATGAAATCTTATGAGTTTGGCATTTTAGGATGATTAAATGCATTAATTAGTAAAGTGTAAACAATTAAAATAAATTATTTATAAGTTTAAGAAATGATTAAAATATTGTGGTAATATTAATAATATTAGATTATGAGATTATTAATTGATTTATAACATTTGGATTAAGGTGTTATGAAATCATTGATTCATGAATATTACTCTTGAAATTAAATGCAGTTGTTGATCGTATTATTTTTATTATCATATATAACATTTTTATAATCCCGGTGATGAAATTTCTCTTTGACTTAAGTGTAAAGATGGGTAGATTATTGGTATGATCGTGACTATGGGTTCTCTTTGGCCAGTAGTGCAAAGTTGAATTGTTGACTGGTATGATCATGACCATTTAATTTACAATTGAATATTTTTAGCTTAAGAGCAAAGGTGAATTGATCAAAATGGTTATAATTATTGTTTATATAAATTCTGAAATGATTATATATTTCTTTGAAATATTAACATCTTTGGCCTATAGTGCAAAGATGAATTGTTGATGAATATCTTTGGCGTGTAGTGCAAAGATGAATTATTGATGAGTATCTTTGCCCCATAGTGCAAAGATGACATGTTGTTGAATATCTTTGGCCCGTAGTGCAAAGATGTCCTGTTGTTGAATATCTTTGGCCTGTAGTGCAAAGATGAACTGTTGATGAATATCTTTGGCCCGTAGTGCAAAGATGAATTTATTAGTATGATTATGAACAGGAACTGTGATTTGGTGTAACCATGATCTTTGATATTTCAGGTAATGACAGGTGATGAAAATATCTTCGTCTTGGATTAGAAGAGAAAATTAGAACTACAATTATGATTATGAGTTATTCACATGACTGTGAACAGGATCTGTTGATTAATGTTACAGGGTTAACGCATTGTTGGTGGACTTTTAACACGGAGAAGATAAAAGACTTTATGGTCTATTTGACTCTTCAAATGGATTGCTCATTCCGCTGCAACTATGGTTGAAAAGTTTTATCATCTACCATATGTTCTAAATCTCTGATTTATTACTGATGAAGGCTATTGATAATTTAATTATCTTTAGTCATAATATTCTTTACTGAGCTAGTTATGCTCACCCTTTTGCTTCACAATTCCTTTCAGGTAATAAGAGTGTAGTTGGGTCGAGCGAGGATAACAGGGGAATAGTGTGGTGGTCCGAGACTGTCAAAGTTTCTCAACACATTATAAAACGGCATGACATACAATATATAATTGTATTGAGGACCTAAGATGTGTGTGTCGTATATTATACGTCACTTAATAATTGATTTTGGTGAACAAAAATAGGGTGAGGTGAACCCAACTTTGGAAGGGTGTTTTGCCACTATCATACAAGATGTCTAATGACATACAATCTCGTGTTATCGTAAGACAGGGTTATGCACATTCACTTGCTGAGTATATCCACGAGCACTACCTATATGATCTTGAAGTTTATTTGAAATATAATTTTCAACTGGAGACAGTGGAGATAGTTATATGTCAAGAGAAGACTCACCATTGGAAAGAACATGATAGTAATATTCTCTTTTTTCTTTGGGGTCTATTGGGTCAACCAAGGATAATTCTCTGGACATATGATATCTATCATAACTTAGATTCATGGCCTCCTATGTACGAAGGTTTCCTTGAGCACTTCCCAAAGATTTTAATTTCTAAAACAGTTATTGATTGTACGTTTATGTAAGGTATCACTGTGAGGTGCTGTCCATAGTTGGGACATGAGTTATAGTTGGTATTAAAACTCACAGTATATGTGTTGTTGTATTTTGCACGACAATTGTAGTAATAAAGTTGTAGTTATTTTTTGTACCATGTATTTGGCGACTCAGAATAGGTTGGATGGATTGGACCTATTTTGGGGGCGTCACAGTAGACCGGGAAGTTCTTCAGGAAATACTTCAGTTTTTCACGTTCTGCTTTGGTTGCTTGAATTCGCATAACAAGTTGGTTAGGAATATGAAAACGAACAACCTTACAAAAATAATTAATTTTAACATGATGAGTGGTTAACCAATCAATCCCTAAAATTACATCAAATGCAAGTATCTTTAAAGAGATAAGATCAACATGTAATGTGATGGTGCCAACTTGGATTATGCAAGATTTATAAACAGTAGACGTGTAATGAATAAATTTTTCGAGTTGTGATTCTGGGGACAGAATCCTTTTAAGGAGGGAAGGAGGGAAGGATGTAACGATAGAGAAATTTATAATTTAATATTTATGGAATTAAATAAATATTTTAAATAATTTATTTATTGAGGAAAATAAATAATTGATTAATTGTGGTGAATTAATTTAGTAACTAAATTGATTAATGTTAATTAAATTTAGTATTGTTAATTTTATTTGAAGGATTTAATTTAAGGAAATAATTAAATTAAATCAATTGCTTAATATTTAAGAAAATAATTAAGCTAAATAAATTGTTTAATTTAATGGAAATGAATAAATTAAATAAAGTGATGTTTCTAATTTATTAATTAAATTAGATATATATATAATTATTTAATTATTTATTATAAGCATAGTAATAATAAGAATATAATTATTATAATTATAAATTTTAAGCTATTAAAATGGGTTACATGTGTGACAAGTGTAATTATATAATATAAATATTATTTAAATAATCCTGTATGGGGAATTAGTGTGTAACCAAACATAGCCTTATGGCTTTTGGGTTATTTTAACTGGCGCAAACCTTTGGCTTATTTTACCTGACGTTAGTGGGAGTCAGTTTATAATTCTTACGCGTCTTATTTTTTTTCCTAAGGCTAGTTCACGCTTTATCACAGATCGTATCCTAAGCTAAGAGGTAACACAGAGTGTGAGAGAAGTTCAGTGGCTTTGAAGAGAGAATTCTCTGAGGTTTCAAGAGGAAGGAGAGGATTGCTAAACCTTATTATCATCTTTTGCTAGTATATAATCAAGGATTAAAGGTATACTCTATTCCTTTTTTTATTTTTAGTTTTGGTAGTATATGCATATATATCTTCTTGGTATAATTTGGAAATCACGTGAATTGTGATAGATATATATTCATATAGGTTTGCAAAACTTTGTTAATCATCATCTATACTTGTTATTTGTTATCAAATTCGTGAGAAATTGGTGTGTAGAAAGAAAATGAATATCAGTGTTCATATTTGAAAAATGGTCTTAGAAAGTACCAAATTTCTTGTCCAATATGTGATGTAATCTGTAATTTGTTGGTGGATTGTGATAATATGTTAAGAAACGAAAGCGGCGTAGTTCAAATCGTATCAAATGATTAAGAAACGAATTCGTGGTGATCAAATTCGTTAAAAGTATAAAAATGAGGAAATTTGGGAAAATATAGTTTTTATTCGTCAAAATGGTGTTTATATAATGTTTTTGTATATAGAATGGTGTTTAGCATGTATAAATATAATATGACAAAGTGTTAGATGTTGAAGTTTGGAGATTTTCTATAAAATTGGGATTTTTGGCCAAAGCAGAGTCTAATTTCGAGCTTCTACAAAAACTGGAATTGAGGCATCAGCAGCAGCGCCATTCACATTTTTGTGGCAAGGCCAAGAAGATATGGACACGCAGACACGCATGTGCGTGTGCATGGCCAAGAATAACCCAAAGATATTATTCTTGCTCACCGCCAGCGAGTAGCCGATTCTGATAGTGAAGTCTGCTTAATTGCAGATCATTCGTAGCAAACTTGGGTTAGTTTAGCATGCATGTTAAGGATATTAAAACATAAAGTGGACTACAATAACATATTGTAAGGTGTTGTAATACAAAGTGTAAAAATAGTTTTAGGTGATTATTAATTGAGTTATATAATGAAACTAAAAGTGATTTTTTCGAAAGTTAGAAATGAACGAGTAAGTTATGTTGGCTTGTAATGCGATTTCAGATTCGTTAAGTATGTTAACCTAAATGGTTAGGTTCTAGGTTAGGGTTATGACCTAAATGATGGTTTAATATCCATAGTGTTAATATTCATACAACTAATTGTTGTTGCGATTGTAATGATATGTGTTGGGTAATTGAAGATTATTTTACACTTGTGTAGCTTACAAACAAGGCAAGTTCCTAAACCTTAACTCTTTACATTGAGCAAGCTTTCTAACTTTATTCTTTTCATATTGAATGCATGTTCCCATTCCTAAATCATTATTGTACAAGTTCCTAAAATTCTTGTAAGGTTGAGCAAGCCTAGTTTATCTTGAGTATGTTTGTGCAAGCTCTTGTAACCTAACTTGTATGAATCAATGTATTAGAAAAATATATGTTTCGAATGATAATAAGGAAAGTAAAGCCCGCTCGATGTAACAAGTTAGGTTACAAGAGCTTGCACAAACATAGAAGATTGTTCTAAACGTTACACAATACATGGTATTTAGCTGCAATGTATAACTTTAATACGTGTAACGTTTAGATGTTTGTGCACAATACATGGTACAAAGGGCTGATCCCCCTAAGTAAGTTAAAAAGGGTCTGTATAGTCTAAATGACTGTTAAGGTTAAGGTAATAATACCTATATATCGGAGACATAGTTCGTGGTCTTAAGACCCTCAGACATTGATTTCGAACTTGTTTTCTATTCTTAATTCACAGAACAAGTTCATTATTACTAGCATTCGTTGTTCATTCACATGATGTTATTATTACTATTTCTTATATCAGTGAGCAATTGTTTGCTCACTCTTACATTTAACACTGCAGCTAAAGTTAAGAAAGTCGATGAGCGTCTACTAGCAAAGGAAAGGGCAAGATGTCCAAATGTTAAAGACTTATGAGAATTTTATTTTAATGAATTATGTTAAAGACTTGTTTTAATATATGATGTATTCCGCAAACTGATGTAATAATTTTAAGGTTAGATTACTTGGGATTTATTTTGAGATTATGATGTAACCCCTCTAATGGGAAAGATGATTGTTTAAGTTATTTAAATTACGTCTTTATCCTTTGATTATGGGTAGTCAGATGTAATGTTTGGGATAGTGAACACCAAATTCTGTGGGAATGGAGTACCTGGATTTGGGGGTGTCACAGGATGTAATGAAAGTTTCTCCTAACAGAGTCTCAAAAAATAAGTCAAAGTCTAATTTCTTCGAAGTCAAGTTCAAACGTTGAGCACATGCATGAGATATAAAAGAATAGGTAGAACTGGTATCTAGTAAGGTATAAACTTCGCAAGAGTTTATAATTAGCTTACCTGTAATCACCTCGTTTGGGTTCCTCGCGTTTTGGGCAGTCACGACAAACTCTCTTCCAGGAACCGCTGACTTTGACTTATCCGGGACAACCTTTGGAGTCACCATCCCCGCTGGACTTAGTTTCGCTACAGAACAATCTCGAGCTATATGTCCTTCCTTTCCACAGTTATAACATACCTTGAATTATTGTGGGTAGTTTGGGCTGATGTGTCCCTCTTTCCCGCATTTATAATATACGACCCGTGGTCATTCTCCTCCCCTAAAAATAGTTGATGTTGGTGCTGACGTCTTCACATTGTCATTGTTGTACCTTCTCTTTTTAAAATCTCCCCCCGACTTGCTTCTTCTACTATCATGGCCACGATTACCACCAGAGTGGTTATCGCTTTTGTCCATATTTTTTCCTCCCCACTAGTTATCATTGCTTTGATGAATGTTGCCACCGGTATGACCCTGGTTGTGGTCCCTCGGTTGAACATACTCATTATCTCGCTCTAATAATTGAGCCCTGTTGACAACATCTGAATATAGAAAAAATTTGTGAGAGATAAGGTATTAACAAATTTTGGGTTTTAGACCTCTCAGAAACATCCGCGTCATACGTTTCTCATTCTCTACTAAATGAGGTGCAAACTTGGATAACTCCGCGAACTTAGCCTCGTACTGGGACACTGTGACGCCCCCATATCCGGGTTACCTGACCCCCAAGTTTGGTGTTCACGATCCACGATATAATAGCATTTAACTACCCATTTAATATATAAATAGTAATATACATATCATTAACTGATATGGTTAATACATTACCCTAGGTTCTTTAACCTTAACATTACAAACATACCCTTTAGATATACAAAAAGGGTTTACAATACAACATAATAAAAATGTTCATTATACTAATTTATTACTATGCCTTTGCCTTTAATCTTCACAGCACCTTCTGTAACATCGTCCCTATCTAAAAAGTTTTATTTAGTAAGGGTGAGCAACAAGTTTTCCCTGCAAGTTAAGACATACAATAAATATATAAGAATCAATAAGAACAGACTATCTATTTTGATAGAATGAAACCAAAGTTTGAGGAACTTTGAAATAGCTGAACAAAGCTTTAATAATTAGCAACTCTTCTCGTATTCTATGCAACACAATAATTTGATAATGAAAGAGTGCAACGCTTTCAAAGTTTCTACGATGTTCTAATGAATAATCAAGAATCAGTTCTATGCAATAACAACATGGAATGTTTTCCAGATTTATGCTGAATGATCCATTAGATCTTGAACTTCTCTTCTCGGGTATATATTAAAGTTTTACTTTGATATATACGCAGGTGTATCAGATAACCATAAAGATTAAATCATACCCCTCTGTAAGTACTTAGAGCCAGCCAACTCCTTGTACCCTATATTATGTATAATACTCAAAACGCGCGCAAAGGTCGAATTTACGACCAATAAAATGTTCCCTTTATATAAAAGGTTGTTCTTCTCAGTCTCAGAATCAAGATTTGATTTAACAATGAAATACTATGATTTTAATTTCTAATTACTTCTCGATCTAGCTGAAATAATTGGCATCGATCTATCAATAATAATTAAATTATATTTTCGAATCTATTTAGTTCTAACAAATATTTGTCCAGCCAGAATAATTAGCTAAGATAATTCTTAACATAGTTCAACAATAAACAGGAATTATCTATACTGTCAATACTAGCTTCTACGGATATGAATATCCAACAATAGTTATTCTATAAATGTATATTTTTCGAATCAATAATTCAATTTGAAATATTCAACATGCACTAACTGCGAATAATCAACAATAAATTCTTGGACGTGGTATAATTAACAATAATTAACCACTATAATATTTAAAAAGTATTAACTCAAGATTGAGTTAGAAATCCTGCCTTCTCCGCTGATTACAGCTACACAATAAACGTATCTACTTTTGAAAGACCTATAACCAATAATATCGGTATCACAATTAGCACAATAAATTATAACACACAACACTGTAATTTACAGTCAGTCTTTTCCTAGACACATTACCACATAGCCACATTAGTGTTTAAAACCTATATAAACACTTATCAAGTCTAACTAGTTCGGTCTAGTTGGACCTCGGTCTCATCTCAGTGTTCTGGTCACCCTACCCGACAATTAACACATTGATTGTCAATTAAACTTGGTCTCTAAGCTTCAATATTATTTTAGATAAGTCAATTATCCTTTATAATATTTTCTGGTAGCTTTTAATAATTTATTAACAATTATTATAATTTATAATAATTTTGTAAACACTGAAATCATTTTTAAATGATTTAATTATCAAATAATCTTATCATCATTAATATTTAATAATATAAAAATATTAATAACATACTTATCAAAATATTAAAGTTAATATTCATAACTTAAAATATTTTTAAATCATCAATATTCTACTTAAATGATTTTTAAATTAATCAAAATCATTTTTAAACCATCACCATTAATATTTAAATATTAATGAAATTATTATCAAAATATCAAAAGTTATTAATTATAACTTAAAATATCTTTAAATCATTTTCTCATTTTTAAAAGATTTTAAATCAATAAAACCATTTTTAATTCATTTATTTAATATAATAATTAAATAAATCTAATATCATTAATATTAATTTATTAATGAGAATTCTCCAAAAATATTGAAAATTATATGTTATAATTCAAAATATTTTTAAACACTTTATTCTCATTTAAAAGATTTTTATAATATTAAAATCATTTTCTATTTTATTTAATATATGCAATTAAATAAATTAAATATCATTAATATTAAATTATTAGTGAAAATTCTCCAAAAATATTAAAATTTATATTTTATAACTCAAAATATTTTTAAATACTTTATTCTTATTTAAAATGATTTTTATAATATTAAAATCATTTTTCTCTAATTTATTTAATATACTAATTAAATAAATTAAATACCATTAATATTTAAATAATTATAAATATTAATGAAAAATATTCAAAATAGTCAAAATTTATTTTTCATAATTTAAAATAATTTTTAAAACCTTTTTTAGTAATTTTTTTATAATTTATTTCTATTTTTATTCAATTTCCGGAAAATCAAAAATTAAAATTAATAAAATTGTCGCTATAGCCCTTTAAGTGACACTAAATATCGATATTGGTGTTCTTGAGCTCAAGAACACTGACATCCAGCAATATCAAGGGGTCAACTTTGACCACTTATAAAATCAAATCTGATCATGATCTGGGATATCTCCAGCATCGATATTGTAGTACGTATGTAGTACTACAACTATCAACAATTATTTAGGTTATACATCAACACAACATGAAGATCAGAGCTCAACAAGTTCTTGTCAGAACGTTTCTGGGTTTTCCCAGAAACCCAGCAGTCCGAGTGGACACTTTCAAGATTAATTTTCTATAAGTTCCAGTCATGATTTATGTAATATAATGGTTCCTATATGAAGTCCTTATGTCATAGATCATTCACAAAGCAACATATCAGTATAACTTTAACATAATCATAATTTATGAACCGATCAAAGGCTGTCAGAAATAATGTTCTTACGTTTTCTGGAATTTCCAAAACCAGAAAATCTTACCAGATGGTCTACTTTGACCATCCACTATATCCGATCTACTTGTTGTTTAAGAGATCTAAAGGCACAGTTCTAGAGTCCACATGTCAGGCTATAATCCAGATACAAACACATAATCAAAACACACAAATCCTGACAGATCAAAGCGAATGAAAAACTTGTCAGACACTGATTACACTTTCTGGGTTGCCCATATTTATACTCGGTCATGGTCGGTCAACCTACTTTGACCGATTATAACTTGAAATCTAGACATTCAACGACTGAGATTCCAGTTCCAGAATAAAGTACTCATGGCATACTACAACTTCAAAACATAAAACACCAAAGATCATTAACAGGGAATGATCTGTGGCTTCAGACATTTGGTTGTCAGACTACATTTTGAGTTCAAGAACAGTTTTTGAAAAACATGGGTTTTACCCACTTTGATGTTATAGATCCACGATGGATCACCATAGATCATCTAAAACTATCATATAACACTTATATAAACATAAAAAAACACAAATTTGAACATAACATACAAGATCTAGGTTGAGATAGGGTTTATACCTTTTATAGTCCAAGCTTTGATCTAGATCTCCTTAACTGATTTTTGGTGTTCTAAGGGATGCTCTAGGGACTGAGTCCTTTAATGACTTCGGAGGGTTAGAGAGAACAAGAGTGAGTTGAGTGTTTGAGTGCAAATGACCAACTTTTGATTACTTTTTCTCTCTATCTCTTATATATGATGATAAAGTGCAATGGCTGATACAATGAACTAATTTGCTGGATTTTTTTAGTCATGCAAAGTCAAATAATTAGGTCACCAACTAAAGTTGCTAGCAATTTCTACAAGTCACCAATTAAAGAAATGAAAAAGGGCATTTTGGTCTTTAGCATTGTATTTTTAATGTCATACTTGATATTTATACAAACCCTTAGGGTTTAACCCTAAGGTTTTAACCCTTAGGTTTTAAAATATTAGTTTCTAAAATTTCTAATTAGGGTTTTAATTAGAAAAATTAAAATTTCTAAATTATAATTAGGGTTTTCTAGTTATATTTGATTTTCCTAATCATATTAACGTTTAATAAACACATTGGGCTTGCCAATTAGGATTAAGGTTTCCTAATTAGGGTTTAGGATTCCAGAATTTTAAATTTGGGTTTCTAGGCATACGATTAGGATTCCTAACTGATCGTTAAGGTTTTTAATCTTGATATTAGGGTTTCTAATCTCTTATTAGGGTTTATAAATTTTAAACCTTATCCGATCAATCATTTGATCAAAATCTCTATACGGTACAAACACGTACTTATCAATATAATTATTTAATTATATTTTCTATCGAATCCCTATCCAGAAATTAGGGTTAGGGTTTCTAAAGCTGTTAAGCACAATTCTACTCTTATTTTTCAATCAATACACAAATTGACTACTACTCGAGACTCGTAGCACAGATACACGGTACAATATTAACCGTCAATGACAATATTAAATAAAAAAATGTATTCATAAAATTCAGATTATTTGAAAACCTGGGTTATTACAAACATAATCATGTTATTCTGTTCCAGTCTAATAAACTTTACCTCCTTCATATGACGAATACTTTCAGGAAAGTACTTGTCATTGAACATTTTATGAAACGTTTCCAAAGGCATATTGAGTGCGATTGGCTGGGAACGCTTCACAGATTCCCACCAGTAATCTGCCTCACCACGGAACATAAAGGTGGCGAATGGAACCTTTTGTTCCCTCGTGCATCATAAGATAACAATTATCTTGGTAATTTGCTTAACCCACATTTCCGCCTTAATCGGATCCGGCTTTCCCAAAAACTCTGGTGGTCCCAACTCTTTGAACTGCTTGGCGGTGACAAGACGCGTGTTGCTATCATTTCTACCCGTATTGTGTACACGAGTCTCCGTCGTCAAATTTTGCATGAACTGCAAAAAGCTTCTAAACATCCCATCATTCATCGTTTATTCGATAGTGTTGTTTATAGGAAGAATATTGCCTTCCTGTTGCACGTTCCCCTGGTTGGTGACTAAAGGTATCTCAACGGTCTCATTCACTCCATTGTTAACGTTTCCAGCTAGCATTCTCAAATACTTCCACAAAACAAGGGTTAATTAAAGAAATTTATATACCACATAATACCCTTATATTCTGACTGACCAACAAATAAGCTTAGGTAGGACACACTAGTGAAGGATTTACTCGTCTCTCCCCTCCTAGTTCTATTCCCCGATCTCCGCCAGAGACCATATCCCTAAGCTCTGATACCAACTGTGATGCCCCCAAAATAGGTATATATCACCCATTCTGAGTCGCCAAATACATGGTACAGAAAATAACTACAACTTCATTAATACAATTGTCGTGCAAAATACGACAACACATATACTGTGAGTTTAAATACAAATATTATCTTCTAGATAATATGCACACTCAAATAAGTCCTCATTATAATTATTGATACACTATTTTACAAAATAGTGAGGACTACTAAAATAACTGCTTTAAAACAACACTCCACACCCCGACTAGTTCTCGCTATATTCTCGCCTCCTGAGAAGAAAAATGGAACAAAAAGGAAAAGGGTGAGCTCAACTAGCCCAGTAAAGAATATTATGACTAAGATAATGTAGAACAAATTATCGTTAGTCTTCAACAAATCAGATAAAATACAATGGACAACAAGTTTTAGATCAATGTTCGTAGCGAAAACAACAATTAATTAGAAGAGTTAAGTAGAGAATGAAATCTACTATCATCTATGAATTTAAAAGTCCATCATAAATATTTTATCCTTGTAACATTAATCAACATACATCTTGAATCAAATATTCATCTTTGCACTACGCACCAAAGATATTCATTTGTATCACCAGTTGGTGATGTTCATCTCAACACATGTTCATCTTTGCACAACGGGCCAAAGATATTCATCAAGTAATCATTCATCTTTGCACTACAGACCAAAGATATTCAGTTATATCACCATTTAGGACTGAGGATGATGAAAAATATCTTTAAAAAAATGAATCCAGTGAGATAACAAGACAAAGATTAGGGATTCTACTTTGGTTTATCCAAGTTCAAAAATACTCTATAATAATCAATTGTGGAGCAGATTTCAAAAATGAAGATCAAAACATGGATACAATCAAAGATAGTAACCATAATAGACCACTTGGACAAAGAAAAGAAAATTTAATTTTTCTGTGATTAGTGTTGTATTCATGAATAGTACCGTATACGTGAATAGTGTCGTATACATGAATAGTAAACCCGACAAAAAAAGGTAAGAATTCCACAAGAAAAATCATACTTCATGAATAGTACTCGTGAATAGTGTCGTATTTGTGAATAGTACTGTATACGTGAATAGTGTCGTATATGTGAATAGTAACCTCGACATGAAAAGATAAAAATTTCATAATAAAATTCATACCAATATTTTGGTATAATGATAATGAAAGAAATAATATTATTTACGAAAAAAATAACATCCATTACCTCAAAAGAATAGTACTTCTGGCAGAAATATCGGATATAATGCTAAAGGAAACTTGCACCAAATAGCAACTCTCAAAGTATCTAATTACTCACAAAAATACACTCGATAATATAGAGAAAGAAAACTTTTGATTCTGGTGTGATTTTCAATTCTAACTAAGCACCCTATTTATAAGAAAATGTAAGAACGCCAAAGCAGACTTAATCTGCTATCGGTGGCTATTACCTTCTCCATTCACGCACGCCACTTTGAAATTTCAGCAAACCATTTCAGCATTCTTTCCATAAAAAACAAAACTGGGGCCCACCTATGTTTTTAATTAAAAACATTTATTTCCAAAACCTCATTAATTCATAATAAATAGCCCTTGTATCAGAAAAATAAGAACCTTATGTCCATTCCATAGGAAATTTAATTCTCTACAACTTTGTAGAAGAAAGTTTTTCCAAATTCCAAACAGAAAATAACCGAAATCCACATACGGATGATTTTTAGTACCTCTATTCCGACAAAATACTGATAAAACACCTTAACATTAATTCTTTCATTTATATCCACATAAAATAAATATTTTCTTATCATATAAATTAATAATTAATTATTTATAAATAATATTACAGAATCAAAATAATGACAACCAGGTCTTCCCATGAAAGAAGGGGGCTTTCCGATAAGGATTTATCCTTACTGGCACGCAATTAGGTGACCAAACCCCTTTTCTAGACAGAACTTCCTTAGACATTGCCAATAATAATATCTAATAATATTATTCAAATAATAAGAATTATTAATATGATAATGGAAAATAATGTGCAGTGACAATTATTGAAATAACAATAATATAAAATATCAATGTAGTAATTATAAAATCAATAAAATAAAATAATGAACAGTAATTACTATAACAATTATTGAGTAGTGTCTTCTTACGTAAGAATCAATAATCCAAAAATACTGTGCAATACCGTGTGCTACTGTGCAACCACGTGTATTACTATACTTTAACCACCAGGTATTCCAATAGTGTTAACGATAATAACTACGATGTTATTTATAAAAACTCAAACTTGTCATTTTCTTCATCTGACCATTTTCTGTTATGGGGCCCACATATGGCTGCGCCGTCGTACAAATATTTTTCGACAGCAAGAAAATTCCACGACCAAACAAATATTCCCCGACAACAATGAATATTTTATAACCACTTGCTTATTTTGTAAAATTTTCACATTTCACCCATAACCAAAGCATTATATCTAATTAATACCTTATTATTTCAAAATAATTAATAGAGGAAATTCAATTTTATTTATAAAAAGATGGGGTCTTACATCCCCTTCTTATGAAATTTCATTCTCGAAATTGGTGTACGTACCTGGTATGTCGAAGATGTGAGGATACCTTGATTTCATTTCAGATTCTATCTCCCAGGTCATTTCCTCAACATCGTGGTTTCTCCACAAAACTTTGACTTGAGGTATAACCTTTGAGCGTAGAATATGTTCCTTCTTATCCAAGATTTTAACAAGTACCTCTTCATATGTTAAGTCTTCTGCTATCTCCTCTGGTTATAATTCAATAATGTGGTTCGGGTCTTCCACATATTTATGTAACAGAGATATGTGAAAAATGTTATGAACATGAGACATACTTGGCAGTAAAGCGAGTCTATAGGCCACAGTTCCTACTCGGTCGAGGATTTCAAATGGGCCAATGAATTGAGGATTGAGCTTTCCTCTCTTTCCAAATCTCGTAACTCCTTTCCATGGAGCAACACGTAACAATACATGATATTTAACATTGAATTCTACGTCCCTTCGATGAAGATCAACATAACTCTTTTGTCGATCTTGTGAGGTTTTTATACGTTGCCGGATCATTTGAATCTTTTTGGTAGTCATGCATACCATTTCTGGTCCCAACAACGTTGCTTCACCCACCTCGTCCCAGCATACTAGAGAATGACACTTTTGTCCATACAATGCCTCGAATGGAGCCATGCCTATACTTGCTTGATAAATGTTATTGTAGAAGAATTCCACTAATGGTAAGAACTTGTCCCAATTTCCTTTGAAGTCTAGGACACAGAGTCTTAATAGATCTTTAAGAGTTTGAATATTCCTCTCCGACTGCCCGTCCGTCTGAGGATGATATGCCGAACTGAATCGTAAATCTGTGCCCATAGCTTTCTACAAACTAATCTAAAATCATGAAGTGAATCTTGGGTCTCTATCAGAAACTATGGATACTGGCATACCATGCAGTCTTACAATCTCATTTATGTATATACGAGCAAGACGTTCAAGTGAATAAGTTTCTCGTATAGGTAAGAAATAAGCAGACTTGGTTAATCCATCGACAATGACCCAAATTGCATATATGCCTTGAGAAACTTTGGGAAGACCAGTAATGAAATCCATGGTGATGTGCTCCCACTTCTATTCTGGAATTTCAGGTGGTTGCAATGGACCTTTTAGTACTTGATGCTCCGCCTTGAAACGTTGACAGGTTAAACACCTTGAGAAAAACTCTGCGATCTCTCTCTTCATATTGCTCCACCAAAATGTATGTTGAAGATCACGATACATTTTACTACTTCCAGGATGGATTGTAAACAGTGTGTTGTGTGCCTCCATCATGATTTTGCACTTCAAATAAGAGTCATTAGGAACACAAGGTCTGGAGTTGACTCAAAGTATTCCTTCTTCATCGATTCTTGCTTCTGGGATAGCACCTTCTTGCACTTTATTCTTCATACACATCAACTTAATATCTGTAGCTTGTGTGATGCCCCCAAAATAGGTATACATCACCCATTCTGAGTCGCCAAATATATGGTACATAAATCAAATACAACTTAATTTTACAACTGTCGTGTAACATACGACAAAACATAAGCTGAGAGTTTTAAAACGAATATTGTCTTCTAGACAATATCCACACTCAATGGAGTCCTCATTACAATTATTATCACACTATTTCACAGAATAGTGAGGACTACTAATGCACCATCTCGGACCATCACTCTTTTCCCCGACTAGTCCCACCTATATTCTCATTTCCTGAAGAGAACAGTGAAAGAAAAGGTTGAGCTCAACTAGCCCAGTAAGAAATATGATGACTAAGATAATACAAAATAAATTATCCTTAGCCTTCAACAATATAACAACTGATAGATTACAATAGACAACAAGTTTTAGATCAACAACTGCAGTGGAATAAGAAATCCATTAGAAGAGTCAAGTAGAGCATGATGTCTACTATCCTCTATGATTTAAAAAGTTTCTCATCAACTTTATCGCTAAGACTCAGCTTAATAAATAAACCACATCATTGAATCATCCCTGCACTACGGGCCAAGGATATTCATGTAATCATCAATGGTCATGATTATACCGAATAATCCCTAGTCATAATCATACCAATAACTGTCCATCAATGCACTATGGGCCAAGGATATTCATGTAATCATCAATGGTCATGATTATACCGAATAATCCCTAGTCATAATCATACCAATAACTATCCATCAATGCACTACGGGCCAATGAGAACTTTTACCACATCATTTATAACATTACGGGTCACGATTATACCGAAAGATTCCTGGTCATAATCATACCAATAAACAGTCCATCTATGCACGTAAGCTAAAGATATTCATCACAATATAAGCATTAGGATGATGACAATGATATAAGAATTAATCAAACGAAATCAAGGATAAATATTAAAGACTTTAAATTTATCCTGAGTTTTAAAATATCCAAATCATCAACATGATACTACTTTATGGAGTAAAAATCAAGAATAATATTCATGTAACAAAAATAATTTGGATAGAAAAGAAATATATCTTTCGGGTGAATAGTACCCCGTGAATAGTATCCTATGAATAGTACTTTGGGAATAGTACCTCGTGAATAGTACCCTGGCATAAAAAGTGTCCCAAATTCCCGAATGAATAATACTCAAGTGAATAGTAATTGGGTGAATAGTAACTCGTGAATAGTAATTCGTGAATGGTACTCTGACACGAAAAGTGCCCCGAATACCCGAGTGGATAATATTTGAGTGAATAGTAACCCGTAAATAATAACTCATGAATAGTAACTCGTGAATAGTATTCCGGCATAAAAAATCAATAATTATTAAGAAAGCTCAGAATAATATTTCCATGAAAAGATACTGGATGAAGCGCAAATGTCAAGGATATTCTACTAATTACACGGAGTATAGAAGCAATACTTCAACAAAATGAGTGTAGAAGTAGGAATACAAAACGAAATAATATTACTTACATACTATAGCGTATGGAAGAAAATATTATTTCATACGAATATTTAACCAAGATAATATCCATACGAATACGAAAAATAATATCTCTTCTGAATATGAAATAAATAATACCCCTTACCTCAGAAGAAGTCTGGATACTGGAATATTGAAGTAGCAGACTTCTCTTCTTCTTTTTCTCTATAGCTTCTCTATCTATAATTGCTCTTGTGAGTCTTAGTGAATTGGTGAGAATGAAGGAAGAATGAGCTTCTATTTATAGAAAAATATAGTTTCGATAATTACACGTCTTGGGGCTCAAAATATTACAGTATAATACCTTCATCTTTTCCTTCATTTTTAATTTAGTCCTGCAAGTATTATCAAACTTGCACCACCTCCCCTAATAGTATATCATGTGAATCAGTAGTACATTCTTGTGACTCAATAGTTCTATACATGTGAAAAAAATAATTACAGTATAGTACCTTCATCTACACCTCCATTTTTAATTTAGTTAAACAAGTATTATCAATCTTGCACCACCTCCCCTAATAGTACATGCATGTGAATCAATAGTACACATATGTGAACAAATAGTTATAAGCATATGAATTAATAGCAATTAATTGCTCATTTATCCGATTAATTACCCGATTGGTCAATATAACCTCCAGACATCAATTATTATCGGAAATAGATGTCGATTTCCACTAACACTAATAATCCCAACACAATGGAAATATCAATTTCATCTTTAATCAACACGAACTTATTCATCATTAATATTATAACTCATAATATTCTCAGAAGGGGGGGCTTTCCATAAGGATTTCTCTCCTATTAGCCTTGATTAGGTGACCAACTGTGAGACCCCAAATTTTATAAATAAAGATTGAAATTTCTCGAAATATTTTTTTTAATATTATGGAATGAATTTGATATAATGTTATAGTTGTGGGTAATATTTATAAATTTTGAAATGTATGCAAATTGTTATATAATATTCGATTGGTCGGGGAATATTCTTTTTATCGGGGAATATCCGTACGACGGTACAATCATTGGTGGACCCCACAACGAAATTATTGTTAGATTAAGAAAATGAAAAAAATATTTTTATGAAAATAACGACGGAAGTTTTACCGTTAAAACTGTTGAACTACTCGGTAGTAAAAGTATAGTAATACGCGTGGTTGCATAGTAGCACACAGTATTGATTATTGATGCTTACATGAGAAGTCACTCAGTTTTGTTCAATTATTGCTTCAGTAATTGTTGCATAGTATCTCACGTTATTTGATTCAATTATTGTCAATATTTTATATATTATTAAATCAATAATTGAGATGACAGAGTTATTAATATTATTATTTGCAATATTAACGATATCTAGAAGTTCTGCCAAGGAGAGGTTTGGTCACCTAATTGTGCCTCAATAGGGAAAAATCCTTATTGGAAAGCCTCCTCTTTCCTGGGAATGACCTGTTCGATTAATATTGTGAATAATAATAATGATGATAAATGTTGTTAAATATATTGAGGTGTTTTCTTATGAAGTCACGGAAGTTTATATATATATATATATTCTGTTTTATTAGTATTATTAATGTAATAAAACGAAAAGCTTTTTATATAAAACAGAATACTTTTATAAAGTTATTTGTTTTATTAGACAATAATTAGAATATAATATATTTTATTATGCGTAGTGTTTTGCATAGTAAAATCTTTTTATACAAAATGTAATACTTTTATAAAGTTATTTGTTTTATTAGACAATAATTAGAATATATTATATTTTATTATGCATAGTGTTTTGCATAGTGCTTGCGTAGTGTTTGCATAGTAAAATCTTTTATATAAAAATGTATACTTTTATTAAGTTATTTGTTTTATTAGACTATAAATAGAATATATTATATTTTATTTAAAAGATTTTGTTTTATTAGATTGATTTATTAATCTTTGCGTAGTAAATCAATATGGATGAGTCCGCTTTAAAAGTAAATCAATACGGATTTTTCATGAATTAGTTACTATTCATCCATTCTCCTATAAATAGAAGCTCATTCCTTCATTATTTCTTACGAATTAACTGAAACTCTAGAGAGAGAAACTATAGAGAGGAAGAAGAAAAGTATTTTCTACTTCACTACTCCTATATCCAATTTGTTCTAAGGTAAGGGATATTATTTGTTGTACTCGTAAGGGATATTATTTCTTTCGTATTCATGAATAAAACTTCTGTTATTCCATTCTTTATTATTCTATCGGAATAACCTATATACGCGGACTACCCTATACACGGTGAGATTCTTCTATTATTCCATTCCTTATTATTATGTTGGAATAACCTGTCTATGAAAATTACTGCATACATGGTGAAATTCTTCTATTATTCCATTCTTTATTATTCTGTCGGAATATCCTATCTGTGCATTTACACATGACCTGGTTCCGTTCTTTATTATTACATTGGAATATCACAGCCGGTCTTGAATTACGCTTTGACACGGTTACATTCTTTATTATTACATTGAAAATAACTTTATGCATGCGATCTATCGCATGCATGGTGAATTCTTCAGTTATTCCATTCTTTATTATTCTGTTGGAATAACCTGTTTATGTGGATTACCACATGCATGGTGAATGATCCTTTGTATTCATTCCTTATTAAATTATGGAAATGATCTGTTTACGTGGATTATGATAAAAGTCATAATAAAAGCATTGGACTGATGAAAATCATGGGTATATGTAGTATTAGTAAATGTTATGAGGAGTTATGTTGGTTATTATGTGAAAATATGAATGTTTCTTAGAAATCACAAAGGGTTGAAAATCAAATTTTTGGAGAAAATGGAACATGAAATTCAATTGACCATATCTCCTATTATATTTCGAATTTTTGAGTGTGGATATTGTCTAGATGACAATATTTGTATTAAAACTCGCAGCATATGTTTTGACGTATTTTACACGATTGTTGTATAATTATGTTATATTTGAATTTTGTACCATGTATTTGGCGACCCAAGATGGGTGATGTATACCTATTTTGGGGGCATCACAGTTGGTATCAAAGCTTAGGGATATGATCCCTGGCTAAGATGTGAGACAAGAACTAGGAGGGGAGAGACGGGGAATTCCTTCGCTACTATGACCTACCTAAGTTTATTTGGTATTTAATTGGTCGGTCAGAGTATATGGATAATATGTGATATGTTAATTAACCCTTGTTTTGTGACAGTATTTAAAAATGACATCCGAGAATGTTGAGAACATCAATGGAGCACAGGAGACCGTTGAGTCTCCACAGATCAATAATTAGGATAATGTGCATCAGGAAGGCAACAATCCTCATGAAAACATAAACACTAACCAAATGATGATCGATGGAATGTTCAGAGGCTTTATGAAATTCATGCAACAACAGGCAAGAGCGGCTCCTATCCAAAATGCAGGTGGAAACACTGGCAACTCTCGGACGATCACCGCTAAGCAGTTCAAGGAACTGGGACCACCGGAGTTTTTTGGAGAGCCAAAACCACTTAAGGCGGAGACGTGGATAAAGCAGATCTGCAAGATATTTGATGTCTTGGGATGCTCCGAGGAGCAAAAGGTTCCCTTTGCCACCTTCATGTTGCGAGTAGAGGTAGATTACTAGTGGGAATCTGTAAAGCGTACTCAACCTGCCGCACTGAAGATGACTTAGGAAAAGTTCCAAGAATTGTTCAACGACAAGTACTTTCCCAAAAGTATTCATCACATGAAGGAGGTAGAGTTTATCAAGCTGGAGCAAAACAATATGACCGTGTCACAGTACGAGGCTAAGTTTGCCGAGTTGTCCCAGTTCGCATCCCACTTGGTTGATAATGAAGAAAGAATGACGCGAATGTTTCTAAGAGGTTTGAAACCCGAGATACGTCAATATCTTATCTTTCATAAACTGTGTTTGTATTCAGATGTTGTTAATAGGGCTCAGTTATTGGAACGCGATAATGAGTAAACCCAACCAAAAGAGAGCAGCCGACAAAATGATAATACCAGTGATAGCAGTCATCGACGTGGTGACAATAAATGTGGAGGGAATCAACATGCCAGAAATGGTAACCACTTCGGTGAGAATCATGGCCAAAATAATAAGAATGGACATTTCAAGAATAGGAGATTCAACAATGATGAAAAGACATCAGCATCAGCACCCGTTGTTAAGGAAGGAGAACAACCACCTATCATATGTTTCAAATGTGGAGGGGAGGGACACATCAGTCCAAACTGCGCGATGCCATCTAAAGCATGTTACAATTGTGGAAGAGAAGGTCACCTAGCCTGATTTTGTCGTGCACCAAAGTCAAGTCCATCTTGGATGGAGGCATCTGAGGCCGTCCTAGACAAGACAAAGTTGGTTGTTTAAGTGAGAGCGTTTATTGAAGAACCCGAACAAGGTTATTACGGGTAAGTTAATATTAAATTTTTTTGAAGTCTATACCTTATTAGATACCAGTTCTACCCATTCTTTTATCTTTCTTGTTTGCACTCAACGTTTAAATTTGACTCCTGAGAAATTAAACTTTGACTTCTCTGTTGAAACTCCGTTAGGAGAAACCTTCGTTACCTCCACTGTTTATAAATCTTGTTTGATTCATATCGATACCCTCACGTTACCTGTCGATCTTATCTCTTTGAAAATACTTCCCCTTGATGTGATTTGCAGAATTGATTGGTTAACTACTCATCATGCTAAAATTGATTATTTCCGTAAGGTTGTTAGCTTTTATATTCCTAACCAACCTGTTATACGAATCAAGCCACCAAACCACTAAAGTCAATCATTGTCATATCAAGCTATAAGTAAAGAGCCTCGAACCTTTCGTTGGTGACTTCCTTGTGTAGAATGCTCCGAAGCCAGACTTTCTGTAGGCGACGTCGTGAATGACGATGGTAAGTTGATAGGTATCAATGTGACATGCTATCCATGTCTTGGATGAGAGTCACAGTTTTGAATGACATCTCTATAATTAATAAATTTCCTGACGTATTCTCTGAAGACTTCCTAGCCTACCCCTAGAGCGTGAAATTGAATTTTGTATTTACCTCAGTACAAAAAGTAGTTCTTAAACCCTCAAATATTTCTCCAACCAAAATGAACGTAACATGCCCCAAAGACGTTGGCTCGAGCTATTGAAGATTATGATCATACCATTCAATATCATCGTGGAAGAGTGAACGTGGTAGCTAACGCGTTGGGTAGAAGATCATATGCATTTATGATTGTGATGTTGTTAACACAAAAACCCAGTTCGTATACCTTACAAATGATGAAGATAGAGTTAAAGATTCTAGGGACCCACGTGAAGATAACGAATATAGGAGTAGAATCAACTTTAATTGATAAAGTTAAAGCCGCTCAAGCTACATACTCAGAGCTGATGAATGTGAAGAAGAAGGTTCAAGAGGGCGTTATTCTAGAAGCAAGAATCGATGAAGAGAGGAAATCTCAACCCTCGATTTTATTGGCCCATTTGAAATCCTTGATCGAGTAGGAACTGTGGCCTATAGACTCGTTTTACCGCCAAGTATATTGCATGTTCATAACGGTTCTCACGTATCGATGTTACGTAAATATGTGGACGACCTGAACCACATTATTGAATTAGAACTAGACGAGTTAGCAGAAGATTTAACGTATGAGGAGATACGTGTTAAAATCTTGGATAAGAAGGATCATATTCAACACTCAAGGGTTATACCTCAAGAGTTAGAATCTGAAATGAAGTCAAGGTATCCTACCTCTTCGGCATACCAGTTACGTACGTAAATTTTGTGGGCGAAATTTCATAAGGAGGGGAGATTGTGAGACCCCAAATTTTATAAATAAAGATTTAAATTTCTAGAAATATTTTTTTTAATATTATGTAATGAATTTGATATAATGTTATAGTTGTGGGTAATATTTATAAATTTTGAAATGTATGCAAGTTGTTATATAATATTCGATTGGTCGGGAAATATTCTTTTTTTCGGGGAATATCCGTACGACGGTACAATCGTTGGTGGACCCCATAACACAATTATTATTGTCGGATTAAGAAAATGACAAAAATATTTTTATGAAAATAACGACGGAAGTTTTACCGTTAAAACTGTTGAACTACTCGGTAGTAAAAAGTGCGATGTCGTGTGGTTGCATAAGAGTAGCATACCAGGTATTGATTATTGATGCTTACGTGAGAAGTCACTCGGTTTTGTTCAATTATTGCTTCAGATAATTGTTGCAAGTATCTCACGTTATTTGATTCAATTATTGTCGATATTTTATATATTATTAAATCAATAATTGAGATGACGAGTTATTAATATTATTATTTGCAATATTAACGATGTCTCTGAAGTTACGCCAAGGAGAGGTTTGGTCACCTAATTAAGCGTCAATAGGAAGAAATCCTTATTGAAAGCCCCTCTTTCTCGGGAACGACACGAGTCGATTAATATTGTAAATTTTAATAATGATGATAAATATTGTTAAATATATTGAGGTGTCTTTTTATAAAGTCACGGAAGTTTATATATATATATATATATATATATATATATATATATTTTTTTTTATTAGTATTATTAATGTAATAAAATGTAAAAGCTTTTTATATAAAATGCAGAATACTTTTATAAAGTTATTTGTTTTATTAGATAATAATTAAAATATATTATATTTTATTATGCATAGTACTGCGATAGTGTTTGCATAGTAAAATCTTTTTATATAAAATAGAATACTTTTATAAAGTTATTTGTTTTATTAGACTGTAAATAGAATATATTATATTTTATTTAAAAGATTTTGTTTTTTAGAATAATTTATTAATACCGCATAGTAAATCAATATGGACCGTCCGTTTAAAAGTAAATCAATCTGGACCGTAAATGAATTAGTTACTATTCAGTCCATTCTCCTATAAATAGAAGCTCATTCCTTCATTATTTCTTATGAATTCACTGAAACTCTAGAGAGAGAAGCTATAGAGAGAAAGAAGAAAAGTATTCTGCTACTTCACTACTCCTATATCCAATTTGTTCTAAGGTAAGGGATATTATTTGTTGTACTCGTAAGGGGTATTATTTCTTTCGTATTCATGAATAAAACTTCTGTTATTCCATTCTTTATTATTTTGTTAGAATAACCTATATACGCGGACTACCCTATACATGGTGAGATTCTTCTATTATTCCATTCCTTATTATTATGTTGGAATAACCTGTCTATGCGAAGTACTGCATACATGGTGAAATTCTTCTATTATTCCATTCTTTATTATTACATTGGAATATCCCGTCTGCAATGCGCGTTCGCATGACTGATTTCGCTTCTTTATTATTCTCATTGGAATATCCCATTGCGGTTGCAAATTACGCTGACTTGGTTCCGTTCTTTATTATTCTGCTGAGAATAACTTTTCGCGCGATCTATCGCATGCATGGTGAATTCTTCAGTTATTCCATTCTTTATTATTCTGTTGGAATAACCTGTCTATGTGGATTACCACATGTATGGTGAATGATCCTTTGTATTCATTCCTTATTAAATTGTGGAAATGATATGTTTACGTGGATTATGATAAAAGTCATAATAAAAGCATTGGACTGATGAAAATCATGGGTATATGTAGTATTAGTAAGTGTTATGAGGAGTTATGTTGGTTATTATGTGAAAATATGAAAGTTTCTTAGAAATCACAAAGGGTTGAAAATCAAATTTTGGGAGAAAATGGAACATGAAATTCAATTGACCATATCTCCTATTATATTTCGAATTTTTGAGTGTGGATATTGTCTAGATGAAAATATTTGTATTAAAACTCACAACATATGTTTTGTCGTATTTTACACGACTATTAAATAATTAAGTTGTATTTGAATTTTGTACCATGTATTTGGCGACCCAAGATGGGTGATGTTACCTATTTTGGGGGTGTCACACCAAACCTCTCCTTGACAGAACTTTCTAGACATCGTCAATATTGCAAATAATAATATGAATAACTTCGTCGTCTCAATTATTGATTTAATAATAATAAATATTATGCAAATGATACTGTGACAATAATTGAATCAATAATATAAGAGATATGATGTAGCAATTACTGTAGCAATAATTGATTATAACTGAGTGACTTCTCACGTAAACATCAATAATCAATACAGTGTGCTATTCTGCAACCACGCGTATTATTGTACTTTTACCACTGGGTAGTTCAACAGTTTAACGGTAAAACTTTCGCCGTTATTTTTATAAAGAGATAATTCTGTCGTTTTCTAACTATGACAATACTTTCGTTGTGGGTTCCACCAATGATTGTGTCATCGTACGAATATTCCCTGTTAAAACAAATATTCCCCGACCAATCAAATATTCCCCGACACAATGAATATTTTATATCAACTTGCTTACTTTGCAAAATTTTCAAATGTTACCCACAACTATAACATTATATCAAATCCACACCATAATATTCAAAAATATATTTCGAGAAAAAATTAATCTTTATTCATAAAAGTTGGGGTCTTACAACCTCCCCTTCTTATGAAATTTCGTCCTCGAAATTAGGGTGCGTACCTGGTATGTCGAAGAGATGATGATACTTCGTCAGATTCTAGCTCTTGAGGTATAACCTTTGAGCGTAGAATATATTCCTTCTTATCCAACATTTTAATAGGTATCTCCTCATACGTTAAATCTTCTACTATCTCATCTAGTTCTAATTCAATAATGTGGTTCCGGTCGTCCACATATTTATGTAACATCGATACGTGAAAAACGTTATGAATACGCGACATACTTGGCGGTAAAGCGAGTCTATAGGCCATAGTTCCTCCTCGATTGAGGATTTTAAATGGCCCAATTAAATCGAGGGTTGAGATTTACTCTCTTCATCGATTCTTGCTTCTAGAATTACGCTCTCTTGAACCTTCTTCTTCACATTCATCAGCTCTGGGTGTGTAGCTTGAGTGACTTTTAACTTTATCGATTAAAGTCGATTATACTCTTATATTTGATATCACCATGTGGGTCCCTAGAGTCTTTAATTCTATCTTCATCATTTGTAAGTTATACGAAATGGGTTTTTGTGTTAACAACGTCACACTCGTAACCGCATACGATCTTCTACTCAACGCGTTAGCTACCACGCTTGCTCTTCCTCGATGATATTGAATGGTATAGTCGTAACCTTCAACAGCTCGAGCCAACGTCTTTGGCGCATAATACGTTCGTTTTGGTTGAAGAAATATTTAAGGGTATTAGAAATGGGTTTTGTACTAGGGTCAATAAAAAAATTGATTTCACGCTCTGGGTAGGCCAAGAAGTCTTCAGGGAATACGTCAGGAAATTTATTAACGATAGAACTATCATTCAAAACTGTGACTCTCATCCAAGACTTGGATAGCACATGTAATGAAGGTTTCTCCTAATGGTTTTTCAATAGATAAATCAAAGTCTAATTTCTCCGGAGTCAAATTTAAACGTTGAGCACAAGTAGGAGAAATAAAAGAGTGGATAGAACCGGTATCGAATAAGGTATAGACTTCTCTAGAATTTATGATTAACTTACCCGTGATAACTTCGTTCGGGTTACTCACTTTTTAAGAAGTCACGAAAAACACTCTTCCTGAAATCGCCGACTTTGCTTTGTCCGTATCCGCCTTTGGTGCCACCATCCCCGCTGGACTTGATTTCGCTATAGGACAAAATCGAGTTATGTGACCGTCTTTGCACAACTAAAACATACCTTGGAAGGCTGTGAACAGTTTGGACTTATGTGTCCCTCCTCTCCGCATTTGTAACATCTAACTGGCGGTCGTTCTCCTCCCATAGAATTTATTGTTGGTGCTGCTGCTGCTGCCGACGTTTTCCCATCATCTTTAAATCTTCTCTTTTTAAATTTTTCACTTGAATCATTTCTTCTATTATCTTGGTCATGATTACCACCGAAGTGACTACCATTTCTTGCATGATAATTTCCTCCACGATGGTTATCATTGTTCCGATGACCGTTGCCACCGGTACGATTATTATCGTGTTGTTGCTCGTTATCTTTTAGTTGGGCTGGCTCATTATCGAGATCAAATAACTGAGCCCTATTCACTACATCTGAATACAAACAAAATTTGTGAGAAATAAGGTATTGACGTATTTCGGGTCTCAAACCTCGCAGAAATATTCGCGTCATTCTCTCCTCATTATCAACCAAATGGGATGCGAACCGGGACAACTCAGCAAACTTAACCTCGTACTGCGACACGGTCATATTGTTTTGCTCCAACTTGATAAACTCCACCTCCTTCATGTGACAAATACTTTCGGGAAAGTACTTGTCGTTGAATAACTTTGGAACTTCTCCCAAGACATTTTGAGTGCGGCAGGCTGAGTACGTTTTACTGATTCCCACCAGTAATCTGTCTCTCCTCGCAACATGAAGGTGACAAAGGGAACCTTTTGCACCTCGGAGCATCCCTAGACATCAAATATCTTGGTGATCTGCTTTATCCACATCTCCGCTTTAAGTGGTTCTGGCTCTCCCAAAAACTCTGGTGGTCCCAGCTCCTTGAACTGCTTAGCGGTGACCATCTGAGAGTTCCCAGTGTTTCCACCTGCATTCTGAACAGGAGTCTCTCTCGCCTGATGTTGCATGAATTGCATAAAGCCTCTAAACATCCCATCATTCATCATCTGATCAGTGTTGTTGTTTACCTGAGGATTATTGTCTTCCTGTTGCACATTATCCTGGGTATTGATCATTGGTGACTCAACGGTCTCATGTGCTTCATTGATGATCTCAACAATTTCAGATGTCATATTCAAACACTGTCACAAAACAAGGGTTAATTGACATGTCACATATTATCCCTATACTCTGACCGACCAATTAAATACCAAATAAACTTACGTAGGTCATACTAGCGAAGGAATTCCCCGTCTCTCCCCTCCTAGTTCTTGTCTCACATCTCAGCTAGGGATCATATCCCTAAGCTTTGATACCAACTGTGATGCCCCCAAAATAGGTATACATCACCCATTCCGAGTCGCCAAATACGTGGTACATAAATCAAATACAACTTAATTATACAACTGTTGTGTAACATACGACAAAACATAAGCTGAGAGTTTTAAAATGAATATTATCTTCTAGACAATATCCACACTCAATGGAGTCCTCATTACAATTATTATCACACTATTTCATAGAATAGTGAGGCCTACTAATGCCCATCTTGGACCATCACTCGGTTCCCTGACTAGTCCCAGCTATATTCTCATTTTCTAAAGAGAACAGTGAAAGAAAAGGGTGAGCTCAACTAGCCCAGTAAGAAATATTATGACTAAGATAATGCAGAATAAAATATCCTTAGCCTTTAACAGTATAACAACTGATAAAATACAATAGACAACAAGTTTTAGATCAACAACTGCAGCGGAATAAGAAATCCATTAGAAGAGTCAAGTAGAGCATGATATCTACTATCTTCTATGATTTAAAAAGTTTTTCATCAACTTCTTTGCTGAGACTCAGCTTAATATATAAACCACATCATCTAATCATCTCTGCACTACGGGCCAAGGATATTCATGTAATCATCAATGGTCATGATTATACCGAATAATCCCTAGTCATAATCATACCAATAACTGTCCATCAAAGCATTACGGGCCAATGAGGACTTTTACCACATAATTTATAACTTTACAGGTCATGATTATACCGAATGATCCCTGGTCATAATCATACCAATCAACAGTCCATCTATGCACGTAAGCCAAAGATATTCATCACAATATAAGCATGAGGATGATGACAATGATATAAGAATTAATCAAATGAAATTAAGGATAAATATTAAAGACTTTAAATTTATCCAGAGTTTAAAAATATCCAAATTGTCAACATGATACTGCTTTATGGAGTAAAGTTCAAGAATAATATTCATGTATCAAAAATAATTTGGACAGAAAAGAAATATATCTTTCGGGTGAATAGTACCCCGTAAATAGTACCCTATGAATAGTACTTCAGGAATAGTACCTCGTGAATAGTACCCCGACATGAAAAATTCCCCAAATACCTGAATGAATAATATCGAGTGAATAGTAACCGGGTGAATAGTAACCCGTGAATAGTAATTTGTGAATAGTACTTTGACACGAAAAAGTGCCCCGAATACCCGAGTGAATAATATTTGAGTGAATAGTAACTGAGTGAATAGTAACTCGTAAATAGTAACTCATGAATAGTAACTCGTGAATAGTATTCCGGCATAAAAAGATCAATAATTATCAAGAAAGCTCAGAATAATATTTTCATGAAAAGATACTGGATGAAGCGCAAATATCAAGGATATTCTACTAATTTCACGGAGTATAGAAGCAATACTTCAACAAAATGAGTGTAGAAGTAGGAATACAAAACAAAATAATATTACTTACATACTAGAGAGTGTGGAAGAAAATATTATTTTATACGAATATTGAACCAAGATAACATCCATACGAATACGAAATATAATATCTCTTCTGAATATGAAATAAATAATACCCCTTACCTCAGAAGAAGACTGGATACTGGAAGAGTGAAGTAGCAGACTTCTCTTCTTCTTTTTCTCTATAGCTTCTCTCTCTATAACTTCTCTCTCTATAATTGCTCTTGTGAGTCTTAGTGAATTGGTGAGAATGAAGGAAGAATGAGCTTCTATTTATAGGAAAATATAGTTTCGATAATTACACGTTTTGGGGCTCAAAATATTACAGTATAATACCTTCATCTTTTCCTTCATTTTTAATTTAGTCCTGCAAGTATTATCAAACTTGCACCAACTCCCCTAATAGTATATCATGTGAATCAATAGTACAATCATGTGACTCAATAGTTCTATACATGTGAAAAAAATAATTACAGTATAGTACCTTCATCTGTACCTCTATTTTTAATTTAGTCATGCAAATATTATCAATCTTGCACCATCTCCCCTAATAGTACATGCATGTGAATCAATAGTACGCAAACATGAACAAATAGTTATAAGCATGTGAATTAATAGCAATTAATTACTCATTTATCCGATTAATTATCCGATTGGTCAATATAACCTCCAAACATCAATTATTATCGGAATAGATGTTTATTTCCACTAACACCAATAATCCCAACACAATGGAAAAATTAATTTTATCTTTAATCAACACGAACTTATTCATCATTAATATTATAACTCACAATATTTAACAACCAGATTGATCCCAGGAAAGAGGGGGCTTTCGGATAAGGATTTCTCCCTATTGGTGCGCAATTAGGTGACCAAACCTCTCCTCGACAGAACTTTCTAGACATCGTCAATATTGCAAATAATAATATGAATAACTTTTTCGTCTCAATTATTGATTTAATAATAATAAATATTATGCAGATGATACTGTGACAATAATTGAATCAATAATATAAGAGATATGATGCAACAATTACTATAACAATAATTGAGTATAACTGAGTGACTTCTCACGTAAGCATCAATAATTAATACCGTGTGATACTATGCAACCACGCGTATTATTTTACTTTTACCATCGGGCAGTTCAACAGTTTAACTGTAAAACTTTTGCCGTTATTTTTATAAAGAGATAATTCTTTCATTTTCTAACTACGGCAATACTTCCGTTATGGGGTCCACCAATGATTGTGTCATCGTATGAATATTCTCAGTTAAAACGAATATTCTCTGACCAATCGAATATTCCCCGACACAATGAATATTTTATATCAACTTGCTTACTTTGCAAAATTTTCAAATTTTACCCACAACTATAACATTATATCAAATCCACACCATAATATTCAAAAATATATTTTGAAAAAAAAATAATCTTTATTCATAAAAGTTGGGGTCTTACAGCTTGAGCAGCTTTAACTCTACTCGTATATTTGACATCATCACGTGGGTCCCTGGAGTCTTTAACTCTATCTCCATCCTTTGTAGTCATACAAAATGAGCCTTTGAGTTGACAATATCGCACTCATACCTGCATATGATCTTCTACTCAACGTGTCAGCTACCACGTTCGCTTTCCAGGATGGTATTGAATGGTATGATCGCAATCTTTCAACAGCTCGAGCCTGCCGCATGTTGAGCTCCTTTTGGGTGAAGAAATATTTGAGGCTTTTATGATCTGTATAGATCTCAACTTTCTCCCCATACAGGTAATGCCTCCAGATTTTAAGCGCAAAAATGATTGCTGCCAACTCTAGATCATGAGTAGGATAATTCCTCTCATATTTTTTGAGTTGTCGTGAGGCATAGGCTATGACTTTCCCATGTTACATGAGAACACATCCTAAACCTTTGCCTGAAGCATCGCTGTATATAACAAATCCCTCCGAACTAGATGGTATTATCATAAAAGGTTCTGAAATGAGTCTCCTCTTGAGTTCTTGACAACTCTTCTCACATTCCTCGTTCCAACCGAATTTTGTATCTTTTCGAGTCAACTGAGTTAATGGAGTACCGATTTGAGAAAATTCATCCACGAATCTCCGATAATAACCAGCTAAGCCCAGAAAGCTACGTACTTCGGTTACTTAGGTTGTTCCCAGCTTTGTATTGCATCAATCTTCGCTGGGTCAACAGATATTCTATGATTTGATATCACGTGCCCAAGGAATGCTACTTCCTCAAGCCAAAACTCGCATTTCTTCAAATTTGCATATAGTTTGTGTTCACAAAGCTTTTGGAGTATCAGCCTCAAGTATTGCTCATAATCTTCATGGTTTTTGGAGTATATAAGGATGTCATCAATAAAGATAACCACAAAATGATCCAAATATTCCTTGAATACTTAGTTCATCATATCCATGAAGGCAGTAGAAGCATTATTCAATCCAAAAGATATGACTAGGAATTCGTAATGCCCGTACCGAGTTCTGAAAGCATTCTTTGGAATGTCATCAGTTTTAATCTTTAACTGATGTTATCCGGAATGAAGATCGATCTTTGAAAAGAATTTGGCACCTTGTAACTGGTAAAACATGTCATCAATAAGAGGTAACCGGTACCTATTTTAGATTGTGACATGATTCAACTCCCGATAATCAATGTAAAGTCGCATACTCCCATCTTTCTTCTTTACGAACAGAACAAGAGGACCCCAAGGAGATACACTAGGATGAATGAAACTGATGTCTAACAACTCCTGCAGTTGGGTTTTTAACTCATAAAGTTCAATAGGAGCCATTAGATATGGGGCTTTGGAAATGGGTTTTGTACCAAGTTCAAGATCAATACAAAATTGATTTCACGCTCTGGGGCTAGGCCAGAAAGTTCTTCAGAGAATACGTCTGGAAATTTATTAACAATAGAAATATCATTCAAATCTAACGTATTTTTGTTTAAATCTGTGACATGGACTAAGAAGGCTTGACATCCGTTTTTCAATAAACGAATAACTTTATGGCTTGATATGACAGTGATTGACTTTAGAGGTTTGGTTGCTTGAATTTGCATAATAGGTTGGTTAGGAATATGAAAGCTAACAACCTTACGGAAACAATCAATTTTTGCATAATGAATAGTTAACCAATCAATCCCTAAAATCACATTAAATGCAAGTATTTTCAAAGAGATAAGGTCGACAAGTAATGTGAGGGTGCCGATTTGAATCAAACAAGACTTATAAACAGTGGATGTAATGAAGGTTTCTCCCAACGGAGTTTCAACATATAAGTCAAAGTTTAATTTCTTTGGAGTAAAATTTAAACATTGAGCGCAAGTAGGTGAAATAAAAGAATGGCTAGAATGGATATCAAATAAGGTATAGACTTCACAAGAGTTTATGATTAGCTTACCCGTGATAACTTCATTCGGGTTCCTCACTTTTTGGGAGGTCACGACAAATGCTCTCCCTTGAACTACTGGCTTTGACTTATCTGGGATGGCCTTTGGTGTCTCCATCCCAGTTGGACTTGACTTCACTACATGATAAAATTGGGCTTGGTGACCTTCTCTTCTGCAATTGAAACTCTCTTTGGGTTGCTGCATATAGTTTGGACTGATGTATCCCTTCCATCTGCATTTGGAGCATACGACCGGTGGTTGTTCTCCTTCCTTGAAAATGGGTGCTGGTGATGCTGTCTTTCCATCATTATTGAACCTTCTCTTCTTGAAATTTCCACTTCTAATATCTTGGCCAAGATTACCACCAAAGTGGTTACCATTTCTAGAATGTTGATTTCCTCCACGTTTGTTGTCACTGCTTCGATGACTGCTACCACTGGTATTATAGTTTTGTCAGCTGCTATCTTTTGGTTGGGCTGACTCATTATCGTGCTCTAATAACTGAGCCTTATTCACAACATCTGAATACAAGCAAAGTTTGTGAGAAATGAGGTATTGACGTATTTCGGGTTTCAAACCTCACAGAAATATTCGCATCATTTGCTCCTCATTATCAAACAAATGGGATGCAAACCGGGATAACTCGACAAACCTAGCCTCGAACTGCGATACGGTCATATTGTTTTGCTCCAGCTTGATGAATTCTACCTCCTTCATGTGACGAATACTTTCAGGAAAGTACTTGTCATTGAACAATTCTTAGAACTTCTCCCAAGACATCTTCAGTGCGACAGACTAAGTATGTTTTATAGATTTCCATCAATGATCTACTTCTCTTCGCAACATGAAGGTGGCAAAGGAAACATTTTTCTCCTCAGAGCATCCCAAGATATCAAATATCTTGGTGATCCACTTAATCCACGTCTCTGCCTTAAGTGGTTCTGGGTTTCCCAAAAACTCTGGTGGTCCCAACTCCTTGAATTGCTAAGAGGTGACCATCCTAGACTTGCTAGTGTTTTCACCTGCATTTTGAGTAGGAGCCTCTCGCATAATGTTGCATGAATTGCAGAAAACTCCCAAACATCCCGTCATTTATCATTTGGTCGGTGTTGTTGTTTACATGAGGATTATTGCCTCCCTGATGCACATTAACCTGGTTATTAATCATCGGTGACTCAACGGTCTCATATGCTCCATTGCTTATCTCAACATTTTCAGATGCCATTTTTAAACACTGCAACAAAACAAGGGTTAATTGACATGCCACATATTATCCCTATATTCTGACCGGCCAATTAAATAACAATTAAGCTTAGGTAGGTCATACAAGCGAAGAATTTACCCGTCTCTCCCCTCCTAGTTCTAGCCTCACATCTTAGCCAGGGATCATATCCCTAAGCTTTGATAACAACTGTGACGCCCCCAAAATAGGTATACACAACCCATTCTGAATCGCCAAATACATGGTACAAAATTTAAATACAAACTTCATTTATTATCACACTATTTCATAGAATAGTGAGGACTACTATAGTCACCATCTCGGACCATCACTCCATTCCCCGACTAGTCCCAGCTATATTCTCATTTCCTGAAGAGTACAATGAAAGCAAAGGGTGAGCTCAACTAGCCCGGTAAAGAATATTATGATAAAGATAATGCAGAATAAATTATCGTTAGCCTTTAACAGTGTTAAACTGATAGAATAGAATAGACAATAAGTTTAACTGCAGCGGAACAAATAATCCATTAGAAGAGTCAAGTAGAGCATGATATCTACTATCTTCCATAATTTAAAAGTTCATTGTCAATATTTTATCGCTGTAACATAGCTCAATAAATAATCCACATCACTGAATTATCCATGCACTACGGGCCAAGGATATTCATTATTATCACCAATGGTCATGATCATGCCAACAACTATCCATCAATGCACTATGTCCCAACGAGGACTTTTACCACATCATTTGTAACATTACAGATCATGATTATACCGATACATAATTCATGGTCATAATCTTACCAATCAACAGTTCATCTATGCAATACGGGCCAAAGATGACTTTCATCACAATATAAGCATGAGGATGATGACAATGATATAAGAATTCAATCAAATGAGATCAAGGATAAATTTTAAATATTTTTAATTCACTTTATCTAGAGTTCAAGAATATCCAAATTGTCAACATGATAACTGCTTTGTGGAGTAAAATTCAAGAATAATATTCATGTAAGAATAATTCGGACAAAAAAGAAATCAATTTTTGTCATTAATAGTACTAGGGTGAATAGTACTTCATAAATAGTGCCCCGTGAATAGTACCCTGTGAATAGTATCCCAGCATGAAAAGATTAAAATTTGACAAGAATGTTCGAAAAAATATCCTTGTGAAATGATACTAGATGAAGCGCAAATTTTAAGGATATTCTACTAGTTTCAAGGAGTATGGAAGCAATACTTACCATAATAAGTTTAAATTTAGGAATATGAAATGAAATAATATCCCTTACATAATATGAAGTATGAAAGAAAATAATATTTCTTACGAGTATTAAAATAAAATAATATCCTTTACCTTAGTAGAAACTGGATTTGACTGGAATATCAGATATTATTCTGAGAAAATCTTGCACAAAAAGCTATACTCAAAGTATCTTTATACTCAAGAGAAATACTCACAGTACTATAGAATAAGAATTTATGATATTGAAGGTGTGTTTTAAGGAGGGGTTACCCCCTATTTATAGTAAAACGGAGGGAGAAAAACAACAAAGCAACATGCCTAATTTCTCATTCTGCCTAACCTCTCATATTTTCATATGGGTGAGGGCCCACCCTTTTTGAAACAACATGCTTTGCAGACCATTTTCTCCACCAATCAAAACAATGTTACAAACTGCTTTTTTGAAAACAAAATAACGGCGGAAACGATATTTTTGTGCATACTAAAAATACAAATTAAAAAAATACTAAAATACTAAAAAAAATTATAAAAATACTAAAATTCAAATTATTTTGTTAATTAAAAAAAATACTAAAATAGAGTAATTTGGACCCCACAACGGAAGTATTGTCGTAGTAAGAAAACGATAGAATTATCATTTTATAAAAATAACGGCGAAAGTGTTATCGTTAAAACCGCTGAACTACCCTTAGTAGTAAAAATACGATGTACGCATGGTCAGATAAGTAGTACATGATATTAATTATTGATGCTTACGTAAGAAGTCACTCGCTTATACTCAATTATTGCTACAATAATTCTTTGCATCATATCTCTCATATTATTGATTCAATTATTGTCACAAGATCATCTCAGATAATATGTTATATTATTAAATCAATAATTGAGACGACAAAGTTATTCATATTATTATTTGCAATATCGACAATGTCTAGAAGTTCATCAAGGAAAGGTTAGATAATCTAATCATTGCTACGCCAATAGGGAGAAATCCTTATCTGAAGCCCCTCTTTCACGGGAATGACCTGGTTGTTAAATATTGTGAGTTATAATATTAATGATGAATAAGTTCGTGTTGATTAAAGATGAAATTGATAGTTTCATTGTGTGGGAATTATTAGTGTTAGTGGAAATTGACATTTATTTCGATAATAATTTATGCCTGGAGGTTATATTGACCAATCGGGTAATTAACCGGATAAATGAGCAATTAAATGCTATTAATTCACATGCTTATAACTATGTGTTCACATGTGTGTATTATTGATTCACATGATTTACTATTAGGGGAGTTGGTGCAAGATTGATAATACTTGCATGACTAAATTAAAAATGGAGGTATAGATGAATGTACTATATTGTAATTAGTTTTTTCAAATGATTATACTATTGAGTCACATGAATGAACTATTAATTCACATTATTTACTATTAAGGGAGGTGGTGCAAGTTTGATAATACTTGCAGGACTAAATTAAAAATGAAGAAAAAGAGGAAGGTATTATACACTACACCAGAAATGGCCTCTAGTGAAGGATAAATCCTTCACTAGAGGCCCTATATCACTCACAAGTGATTTATTGCGAAGAAATATTTCTTTCACACGAATGATCGCATTACACCTCCTCGCAATTGGGTATCCTTCGCTAAGTAGTAACTAAATGTTTTTTGTGAAGGATATATTGTGAATAACTTTTTTATTCACAAATTGTATTTAGTAATGGAATATTGTTATTTAGTGAAAGATTGGTTTCCTTCATGAATAATATTTTAAGAAAGACTATTTAAAATTAGTGAATAACTTTATTCCCTCATAAATAATATATTATGAAGAACAAATTTATTTAATAAGAGAATATTTTCCTTCACTAATTATAAATTGAGAATCTTTATTCAATTTAGTAAGAGAAAAAATTCCTTCACAAATTATAAATTTGTAAATAAAATATTAATTACTAAATAATCAAAATTCATTAAAAATTATAATTGATTTCATATTTATTATTATTATTATTATTATTATTATTATTATTAAATTTCTATAAAAATATAAATTTATTTTTCAAGTAAATATAAATATTGTCATACTTGTTTCAAACTAATTGATAAGCTAATGCATAAAGAGCTAATAAAATCAATACACATATAAATAGATAATACTCGAGTCATAATAACTACAAAATTTGTTATTGTATCTTGGTCTCCCAAGGACCATAGTACCTATAAAATTTATTAACTAACATAAGAAAACTAAAAGAATAACAACGAACTAGAAGAAAAAAAGTGTACGTCATCATCACTTTCTTCAAAGAAATCAAGGTTGGGCTTGTAAACTTCATGTTGCAAGAGCAAAGCCCACAACAGCAACAACACAAAACAGACCAGCAGCAGCGTGGTGCCATGTGATGCCGCCTTTCAAAGTATTGAATTATTTGTCATTATCTTTCTCAGGTGGAGGGTTTTCTGGATCTACAGTGAATGGCTCACTAAATGGAATCACACTCTTAACCTGTAACAAATGTGAGGATTCACATCAGGGTGCTAAAGTCTACACAGCCACTTTAGGACTTCTATAATATTCATAGCTAAGAGCTTTTTAGCTGCAAGAAATTGAATTAAAAGCTGCACAAATTTGTGAATTTAACCACTCGGTTAATCTTATCAAAGATGTGAGCGCTTCGTCGTGTGCTTTGGTTCAGAACTCAGAGAACTTAAATAGAATAACAACCTCAAATATCTTGTCGCAAGCATTTACACTTTCCAAAGTAGGAACACATATTAGATCAACCAGTTCCCTTGATATCTTCCCCTGTCAAAGTCACAGAAGCAAAGTGCAATGCAGTACAGGCGTATTAGTTATTTTAGATTGCTTTGGTTGGAATGATATTGTGTACTAATTAAGGCTTGGATTGAGCTGATACTAATACCGTTATATTGTCTCCTTGCTCAAAAATCATATCGGCTCCTGCTGGTTCCTCAGTTAAGGCACAAGGCCTGACAATTGTATATGGAATTCCACTTTCATGTATCAAATCCTCCCCCTGTAGCATAACCAACATAAGAAAACTAAAATAAATTGTGGAATGATGTATAAAACATAACTCACTAAGAGCCATCTGACGATAAAGAGTGATATTGTTCAATTCAACGTGACATTGATCTTGACATGATCTTTGCCAAACTATATCATAGGCTATTCAAATTTCAGTTAAGAAAGGTTGAATTTTTCACTTTGGGATCAAGTTTTCAATACAGAGAGAGCGATTAGGAGAATAGTGCTTAGGTTTAGCAAACAATGAAATGACAACTTGACATCCGTCATGAATTGAGTAAATTAAAGTTTTTGCTAATACTAGGATAATAGAATAGAAGTAGAGTATGATACCTTCAACTTGAAGGTAAGGATATATCCTAATTCCTTATTCATGCAGACAGCTGGAGGTTGTTTGCTCAAGTCAAGTCTAGGTCTTTCAACTCTAGTAACCCCAGCAGAGCCCACGTGTACAAACCTACACAACCAATTGGTATTTAACACAAAACATAAGGTCACCATATATTAATTGCTTCCAGATAAATATTCACACCATGAATCGATTTCAATATGAGAACAAAAAAATTAACCTGGGAGTGATGGGTTCCTTTATATATGCACGTATACTTGATACTGGAAGCTGAAATGGACCTTCTACAAATGTTGGGTTCCATTTCCCATCATATTCGAACTTACTGAACACGAGCTGTAAAGATTGTGCATTTCACATGGAAATGTATGGAAAAAAATAAACATGAAATGGAAAGAAAGAGTAAGAAAGTAATCATAGAATTTGGCTTTTCACGAGATAACCTATTGATTCAAATAAATGGATAACGTTCACAGTTACTCAATTGTTAAAAACTTTCATGTAGAATTATGTTTTCCCTTGACTAGGTTGCACCTCATTGAATGGTTTGAAAAAAAATCCTCCGTTAATCCAGTTGGTAGGGCACTGCTGTACTCAACTAAGAACTACAAAAAGATATCTAAAAAATAAATGAGAGGTTGAACGAAACTCACAAAACATGATTATATGAATTGAGAATGCCTTGGTGAGGCCATGGATAGTTTGGACACTCCAAACCATGTTCAGCCTCATCAGCATATGCTATTTTTGAAAAACTCAAAACCCCGATACACCAGCTCCAAGGAGTGCAAATGCTCTTAGGGACTTCATGCCATCAGATCCAACTCCCTCTTGATCTTTCCTTGCCATAAGGGATGACAAAACTGGAGGGGCCTGCAAATTACCATGTGAATACAATAAATAGAGATGATTGACAATCATTGTCAATTACAACATAACATAAACTTTATTATCTTATATTCCTATTCCCAAACTTCAATTGTGAATGCAGTAAAAAATATTTCTATAAGCTAGATACTAAACAATTTTGTGCTCATTTATGTATATGTAGTAAAAAATAATGTTCCTGGTACCACAATACGTAAAACAAAAAACAAATAAAAATAGTTTGCAATATATTTTACTATCTGTTTTAACCACCTAACATATAAGCTGCTTGCAATTTATCGGTACACAAACTAATATTTAGTTAAAAGGGAAGCCATTCCCTAAATAGACGTATTGACATTTGATAGGATCGAGTACCAAGTACATCTAACAATAACAATAACAATGTTTATAAGATCAAAAATTAAGTTCAGCAATTGAAAGATCCAGTTACCATAAACAAAGGCCGATCCTGTCCAGTTACCATAAAAAGCATATGTATAACAATAGAAGGGGCATGTCTGTCCTGGGAATCAATCCTCTTTATACGTCGGCTGTGATTTCTGATACCAATATTACAAATATAGTACCAAGGGGGACAACTTCCCTAATCACAACAGTTCTCATTTTATGCCACCAATAAATTCCACATCACATCTATGATTTTCATTCTGTAAATTGCTGAAACACACATCCAAACTTCCCAGAGAATAGTAGTTTTTTAAGTGCTATATGTTTGTTGTATAGTTGTATAGTATTATTAAATTAACTATAAAACCCTATCAATTTAACAACTAACAAGACAAGACGGCTTAATTGGGCTGACGAATCCAAACAAACAAACAGAAAAGAGAGAAAATAAATTCAATGAAAAATTGAAGCTCTTGGAAAACATAAAATTGACAAAAGGGGAAAAATTAATTCTTTGACAAACAAAAAAAATTCAGAATGAAAAGAAACACTCTGCATTAATTCTTTGTAGGTTCAGAGCAAAGCAAACCTTTTTTGCTTCCAATATGTAAATAGATATAACTAATATTTGATTTCAAATGTATCGGGGGAGAGGGAGAACCTACAAACACCGTCGAGGAGTTCTTGAGGAGGGAGCTAATCGTTCTTCAATAGGGCGCATGGAAGATGGTTAGAGCCCTCTGTTCACCGTTCAATTCTAGGGCTTGAAGCTGTAGCCAAAGAGGGGAAAGAGGGAGCTAAGCTAAGATGCAGATTTCGATAGAAGACCTCGGGAAAATTTTCAATCACCTACAAAAATAAATACAAAACAATAAAATAAGGGAATTGTTAAATCCACAACACTTTTTGTTTTTTTCACAACAAAAGCGTCGTTGTAGATGTATAACGACAATGAAAACCGTAGCTATAGGATCTATAGCGACATTTTTGTTGTGGAAATAACATTTTCTGTTGTGGATTTAACAGTTCCCTAAAATAATTGCGCCAAATAAAACCCACTACTACTAAAATAAAATTACTTCTACCAAAATAATGACTAGTTATCTCTCTCTTGGAAAAAAACCCTTTTTATTAATGACATATTGTGAAGAAAAAATAATTCATTAATACTAAATTTATCTTCACAAATTTTAATAAAAAAAAGCATTAGATATTATTTACTATTTCAATTTTGCGAAAGAATAAACTAATTTGGAAAGGATATTTTTATTATAATAATAACTTTTTGTTACTAATTTTTTCTCTCAATATTCTCTCCCTAAATTGTTTTAATATGAAAGAATTAATTTCTTCGCAAATTTTCCTTCATAATAACCATAGTGAATTTTGCGAAGGAAAAAATATAATTTGTGAAGAACATTTCTTTCGCTAATAACTATATTGTCACTACAATTTTTTCCTTCACTGTTCCTTCCCTAGAAAACTAATCATGGGAGGGAATGAATTCCTTCACAAAATTTCCTTCACTACATCCCAAAATTCTTGTTGTGATACTGTACTATTTCGAGCCCCAAAACGTGGAATTATCGAAAATATATTTTCCTATATATAGAAGCTCATTCTTCTTTCATTCTCACCAATTCACTAAGTCTCACAAGAGCAATTATTATAGAGAGAAATTATAAAGAGAAAGAAGAAGAGATGTCTGCTACCTCACTATTCCAGTATCCAGTTTTCTTCTGAGGTAAGGGGTATTATTTCTTTCGTATTCATGAAGAGAGTTATTTTCCTTCAATACTCGTAAGGGTTGTTATTCCATTCTTTAATATTCTGATTGAATAACTCGCCTATGCGACTACCGCATGTATGTATGAATTCTTCATTATTCCATTCTTTATTATTACGCTGGAATAACTCGCTCATACCTGACTACCGCATACATGGTGAATTCTTCCGTTATTCCATTCTTTATTATTCTCGTTGAATAACTCGCTCACGTGGACTCACATGCATGCATGGTGAATTCTTCATTATTCCGCTTCTTTATTATTCCGTTGGAATAATATGTCTACGCTTGACACCGCATGCACGGTGAATGACCCTTCAGATTTATTCCTTATTAAATTGTGGAAATGATCTCGCTTCACGTGATTACCGCATTTACGGGTGAAAATCCATTTGCAGTTTCATATATTCTATTATACTCAGTTGGTTAAAGTTTCAGTTTCTATATTCCATGAAATTAGTAGAATATCCTTGATATTTGTGCCTCATCCAGTGTCTTTCATGGAAATATTCTTCTAAGCATTCTTGAATTTTACTCCACAAAGCAGTATCATGTTGATAATTTAGACGTTATTGATTTCTGGATAAATTAAATTATAAATCTTTAAAATTTATCCTTGAACTTGTTTTATTGAATTATTATGTCATTGTCATCATCCTCATGCTTATATTATGTTGAAAGTCATTTGTGGCCCGTAGTGAATAGATGGACTTGGTATGATTATGACCAGGGATTATTCGGTATAATCGTGACCGTAATGTAACGAATGATGTGGTAAAAGTCCTCATTGGCCTGTAGTTCATTGATGGATAGTTGTTGGTATGATTATGACCAGGGCTTATTCAGTATAATTATGACCATTGATGATTACATGAATATCCTTGGCCATGGTGCAAGGATGATTCAATGATGTAGTTTATTTATTAAGCTGAGTCTCAGCGCTAAAGTTGATGAAAATCTTTTTAAATCATAGAAGATAGTAGATTTTATGCTCTACTTGACTCTTCTAATAGATTGCTTATTTCGCTGCAGTTGTTGATCTAAAACTTGTTGTCTATTGTATTCTATCAATTGTTAGACTGTTGAAGGCTAAGAATAATTTATTCTGCATTATCTTAGTCATAATATTTCTTACTGGGCTAGTTGAGCTCACCCTTTTGCTTTCATTGTTCTCTTCAGGAAATGAGAACATAGTCAGGACTAGTCGGGGAACGGAGTGACGGTCCAGATGATAGCATTAGTAGTCCTTATTATTCTGTTAAATAGTGTGACAATAAATGTAATGAGGACTCCATTGAGAGTGGATATTGTATAGAAGGCAATATTCTTATTTAAACTCTCGACTATGTTTTGTCGTATTTTTACACGACAGTTATATTAAAGAAGTTTGTATTTGATTTTTGTACCATGTATTTGGCGACTCAAGATGGGTATACCTATTTTTGGGGGCGTCACAGAAATACTTGATAACCTGGGACATAGTTGTAATAACCCGATATTTTTCATATAAATAAATAAGAAATTTTGCATATAATTTTTTTTATTTATTTATTTTAATGATGAGAATATGTGTCAAGTAATGTGAACGATAAATGCAAATATATTTATTACCTAAAAAAATTATAAATAATTTTAGAATTATTAATCATTACAAATTATATTCTTATTGTAATTAATTTTTGTAGCAGAAATGTTTTATTAATTATTTTCTATGAAAACATGATTTTATATTATTTAAATAATATACGAAATGACTATTAGAATTATGATAATAAATATTTTATTATATAAATGTGTTTAGAATATTTAAGTTAATTACTTTAACTTAATTATTGATGTTGTATATGGAGGATAAATCGATATGGAATCCAAACCCTAAATTAGGATTTTGATCAAGGATGAGAATAATAATATAATATTAATTATATTTTAATTTTTCAATCTTTATAAATATGTAATCGTGTATGTGTGTAGATCGATGATGGTTGGTCAATTATGATGATTTATGTCATAACCCTCATATCGTGTTATTAAACCCTAATTGTTAAACTTCTACATGAGTTCGAGACCTAGTATTAATTGTGTTATATGAATTTTACTGTGTATTATATAATTTCTGTAATTAGGAGAAACCCTAATTATTATTTGAAAACCCTAATTTGCTAAAATTAGAAACCATAATTAGTGTTTTAGTAAATTATAATGATAATTAGGAAACCCTAATTATTAATTTGGGAACCATAATAATATTAAGGAACCCTAAATATTTAAACCCTAATTTTCTATTAAAAACCCTAATGATGAATGTAGTATTGATCAATACAGGGTACAACAGTGATCACCCCTGCGTACTGTAAGTTATGATTTTTTATGGATGAAGTTCTCGCTAAACCTATTCAAAATTGAAAACAATGTTCATAGTATGTCACCTTAACCCTATTTATAGTCAATACGTAGTTTCAAAATTGGATAGAGAGTTGTTATGTTATTATTATTGGTACAGATTACTTCACAACTATTGACTTGTTGTAGAAGGGTAGTACAAAGAAAATATTTAACCCTTTCAGCTAATATTTATAATTGTTGTTACTTGCTGGGCACTCAAATGCTCACTCTTGCTTAAATTAAATGTTTTCAGTTAAGTATGATCAACCCGAAGGCTCAGGCAAGAACAAGGGGAAAGGAAAGTTGTTCGAATGAGATTTATAATATTCTGTGTAATAGTTATGGTTTATTAAGACATTGATACTTATTATCTATGATGTAATGAATGTTTAAAGGTCTCGTACCTGGGAGTAAACTTTGATGCATATGTAATTTAAATTTGGTATCAATATTATTGTTATTAATATTATTATTAGTATTATTCTGCGCATAGAAATGGTATCGTGAAGCATCGAGTTTGGGTTTCAAGTACCCAGATTTGGGGGCGTCACAATAGTTCATGGTCTTAAGACCCTCAGATATAAATCTTGAACTTATTTTCTATTCTTGATTCATAGAACAAGTTCTCTATTATTCAGTATCCATTGTGTGACGCCCCCAAAATAGATATACATCACCCATTCTGAGTCGCCAAATACATGGTACAGAATTTAAATACAAACTTAATTATACAACTTTCGTGTAAAATGCGACAAAAATTAGCTGAGAGTTTTGACACGAATATTGTCTTCTAGACAATATCCAAACTCAAATGGAGTGCTCATTACAATTAAGGGTAGGGATGCAACTTGGGTTGAACAACTCACGAGTAATCTGAGTCCATCCATAATTTTATGATACTTGAATGAATTATTTTTTACATTTTTAAAAACTCGACCATCCAATAGCCCCCCAAGTTTAATTTGAGTGGGTTTGTGTTTATACTTTTATAAACCCACAAAACCCGAGTTCACTAAAATTATATATATATATATATATATATATATATGGTGTATTACCAATTATCAATATATTTTTCACGGACCAATCTGTGATGCCCTCAAAATAGTTCCACACAACCCATCTTGAGTCGCCAAAATAGATGCTACAGAGTTCAAATACAAATTTTCCTATTTACAACTATTAAACTGTCGTGCAAAATACGACCACTGTAAGACCCCAACTTTTATGAATAAAGATTTAATTTTCTCTAAATATTATTTTTGAATAATAAGGCGTGGATTTGATATAATGTTATAGTTGTGGGTAATATTTACAAATTTTGCAAAGTAAGCAAGTTGTTATAAAATATTCGTTTGGTCGGGGAATATTCGTTTTATCGAGAAATATTCGTACGACGGCACAATCATTGGTGAACCCCACAATGGAATTACTGTCGGAGTTAGAAAATGACAGAAATTACTTTTTATAAAAATAATGACAAAACTTTTACCGTTAACTGTTGAATTACCCGCTGATAAAAGTACAATAATACGTGTGATTGCATAGTAGAATACGGTATTGTACAGTATCTTAGATTATTGATGATTATGTGAGAAGTCACTCAGTTTTATTCAATTATTACCACAATAATTACTACATAGTATCCCACGTTATTGATTCAATTATTGTCACAATATTTTATATTATTAAATCAATAATTGAGACGATAAAGTTATTCATATTATTATTTGCATTATTGGTGATGTCTAGAAAGTTCTGTCAAGGAAAAAGGGTTTGGTCACCTAATTGCGCGCCAATAAGGAGAAATCCTTATCGAAAAGCCCCTCTTTCCTGGTCGCCAAATTGCGCGCCAATAACGACAAAACATAGCTGAGAGTTTTGACACGAATTTGTGCAATCAGTATCAACGGTCCAAATACAGATAGGTAACCATGCAACGGTAACTTACTGAGTAGCCTATAAAAGGACAAGGTCTATTGATAAGAAAAATAAGAAATACATACTGCCTTTGATATACATAAGATAACAGTAACATGTGTTTCTTCTTTATCTTCTTCCTATTGCTAATTGTGATCTTATTAAAGAAGTTTATGAGGTTAATTTCCAAGGTGACCTTATAGCATATAATCTAGTAATATCTTTCTTGCTTATCATTGTATACTAGAGCCTTGCATATTAAGGGATTAATTACTTTGATCAATAGACCTCTATTTGTATTTTAATTTCTCATTTAATTGATATCATCTAAATCTGAGTTGTAATCTAGTTTGGATTATTGTATTGTTACAATCAAGTTCGAAGAAAGCATAGGTGCTTGAGAAGTGCATAGGTGCACAAGGAGCAAAGGTGCTCAAGTGGTTGAAACTTGTATTGTAATTGAAGTTGATTAATAAACGTGAGTCTCCAATACTAGTTTGTATTGGACATGGATTAGGCTACTATTATAGAGGGTAGTAGTTGAACCACGTAAAAATTTTTGTGTTCGTGTGATTTCTTATTGTGCTAAATTTTCTCATCATTCGGCTAACCATTAATCCAACAGCCTGCATTCAATATCTATAAATTTACAAGATTGATTCAGCAAATTATATTCACATAATCACATTCTAAAAAAGGCTAAGTTTCTAAATTAAGTATTTTGCAAAGTTTTAAATCAACTCAACATCTTGTCTTAACATTTTAATCTATAAAGATTTAGAATCCTGTCTCCTGTATTAAATATCCAAAGAAATTTTATTTTGGTCAAAAGTTTGGCATTGTTTGTTCCTATACTTATTCAACCCCCCCTTCTAAGTGTGCCTACTTAAATTTCATTTGGTATCAAAGCTTGACTCTACTTATCTTGGTCTTAAAGGTGACTTGTAGGGAAAGATTCTGACATGGCATAATTTGAAAACACTCAAGAAGGACAATCAACAAACTGACATCCATTACTCTATGGAACAGAGAACTATAATTTCTTGAAATTTCGAATGAGGATCTACCTAAAGCGAGACCCATGGGAATGGTGGGTGGTAGAGAATAGACCGGTTATTCCAAGGAAAAATGACGGCACTCCAAAAACTCTACTCGACATGGATTCAACCGAAACCTATATGGTTTCATATGATTCAAAGGCAATGAACACACTTCTAAGCGGCATGGTACAATAAGAAATAGATAAAGTCTCATCATGCAACACATCAAAGGAGATATGGGATACTCTAGTGGTGAGTCATGAGGGTACGTCCAAAGTACGAGAAGTTAAGTTAAGCATGCTCATGCATGATTACGAAATGTTTAAGCTAGAAAAAGACGAAACAATCAAATTGGCTCAAACACGATTTCTAGTACTCATAAATTCCTTGAAGTTGCTCGACAAGTCAATTCCACAAAGTGAAATCAATCGTAAGCTACTTCGGGCTATGCCCAAAAGGTTTGCATCCAAAATTACTACTCTTCAAGATTCTGTCAATATTTCATCCATGGATACTTTAACTCTCTTTGGTGTACTGGAAGAATATGAACATCAAATAAAAAGATATGATGACGAGGAAGAAGTTCCTCGAAAGAAAGTGTTAGCTCTTACTACAGGAATTGAAGAGGAACTTGAAGATAACTCAGATGATGAAATAGCTATGATCTCAAGAAGACTCAAGGGATTACTTCAGAGAAAGAACAATAGGAAGAACACATTCAATCTAAACAAACTCAAAAACAAGCAAGCCAAAGAAACATGTTTTGAATGCGGACAACCAGGTCACTTCAAAAAGGAATGTTTCTAGCTCAAGAACAAAGGAAAGCAAGGCACTAAAGAGATTAAAAAGAACAAAGATTTCTTAACTTGGAGTGACGATGAAGAATCCGAAATGGAGATTGAAGTAAATGATGAACTAGCTCAAGTATACTTCATGGGACTTGAAGGTGAATCCAGTGAGGTATCTCTTTCTGATATTATTATTTTAAAACAAGAAACTGAAAAGCTAAAAGAAAAAATGTGTACTTAAAATATCTAGTAAACAAGCTAATGGGAGAAGGTTAATCACTAATAGATGAAAAGAAGGAAATAGAAAAAATAACACACACAAATGAAGAAAAAGTATTAGCTGCGAAAAATGACTATTTAGATAACTATAACAAAATACTTTTTAACAAGGTAAAATAATTAAATGATGAAGTTGAAAAATTAACAAATGAAATAAAAATAAGAGATGTATGCATTGATGCGTTTAGTGATGAGTCTCGTAGTAAAACCCCTCCGACTAATGAACTTCAAAAGGAAATAGAATCACTAAAACTCTCTCTAGCAAAATTTGTACATGGTGAGGAAAATTTAAATGTTATGCTAGGGAAACAAAGTCCTAGTTATGATAAACAAGGCATTGAATATAATCCAATATATAGAAAAGAAGTAAAAATGCTTAAGTCTAAATCATCATTTAAATTAAATTATTGTTCACCATTCACTACATGCAAAAATTATGGAACTAAAGGTCATCTAGAGATAAATTGTTTAAAGAAGAAAAATAACAGTAGAAGTAAAATATTATGGGAAAAGAAAAGTGATTTGATTTCAACTAACACAAATGGACCCAAAAAGATATGGGTACCAAAAAGATAAATTGCACCTTCTTTGAACAGGTATGTTTCAAGGCAATAGTATCTTCTCAAAAGTGGATTCTTGATAGCGGATGCTCATGCCACATGACGAGTGACAAATTAAAGTTTGTGGATCTAAATATCAAAAAGAAACATGAAACTGTCAACTTTGGAGACAATCGATCATGTGAAATAGTCGGGAAAGGTAAAATCGGTAAGGGTAAGGTTAATATTAATAATGTTCATCTTGTTAATGGTCTAGAATTTAATCTTATCCGTGTCAGTCAATTAATGCATAATGCAAATCAAGTAAAATTTGAAAAAGACAAATGTACAATTTCACATGGTACTAACAATGCTACTTTAGTTGCCCAAAGAGAAGGAAATATATATACTCTTGATTTTATGCAACGGGAGGAAGAATTATGCCTTACCACAATTCAAGATGAAGCAAATCTATGGCATAAAAGAATGGGACATGTTCATATGGACCTAATCAAAAAGTTATCATCAAAGAACTTAGTGAAAGGATTACCCAAAATGAACTTTGAAAAGAAAGGTATATGTGAGCCCTGTCAACTCGAAAAATAAGGAAGACCTGTCAACTCGACAAATAAGGAAGAATGTCATTCACAGCCAAGAACATGGTATCAACCTCTTCTCCCTTACAATTACTCCATCTTGATTTATTTAGACCTGAAAGGCATGCTAGTCTAAATGGTAAATTTTATGCATTTATGATACTTGATGATTTTTCTAGATACACATGGGTACTATTTCTTAGAACCAAAGATGAGGCATTGAAAGAGTTTGAAAAACTAATCAAAAACTTGGAAACAAAATATAGTCTTAATCTCATAAAAATTAAAAGTGATCATGGTACTAAATTTCAAAAGGATTTTATCATATTTTGTAATCAAAAAGGAATTACTCATGAGTTCTCAGCACCTAGAACTCCTTAACAAAATGGAGTGGTAGAAAGGAAAAATCTAACCTTACAAGAAACAACTAGAACCCTAATTCAAGAAAGTAAACTTCCAAAGAAATTTTGGGCCGAAGTTGTAAACACATCATGTTATGTACTAAATAGAGTACTTATCCATCCAATTATCTTGAAAACACCCTATGAATTATTAAATAATAGACTTCCAAATATAAGCTATTTCAAAGTCTTTCGATCTAAATGTTTTATTCTTAAAACTAGTGAGAACTTGGATAAATTTGATGCTAGAACATATGAGGGAATATTCATTGGCTATTCTTAAAATAGTAAAGCATATCGCATATATAATGTTCAAAAGATGTGTATTGAAGAATCTATACATATTAAATTTAATGAGTCTAACAATGATATTCCAAAAGAAAGAGAAGAAGATGCAGGGAATCTAGAGACTGTTGCAAATCCAGCCTATCATATAAAGCAAAACAGAAAGTCGAAGGAATCTATCCAAAGAAGTCGGATTAGACGAAGCAATGAGACAGAACCTAACCTATCAAAGAAGTCGGATTAAACGATCAACAAGACCATGACCCAGAAAATACTGATCTTCAACAAGAAGAAATGATCCATGACATTCAACTTCCAAAATCAGCAAGTTACATCAAAAATCATCCTCCAAATAATATTATTGGCAATATAAATGAAGGAGTTACCACAAGAAGAAGAGCACAAAACTTGTGTGCATTTTTAGCATTCTTATCCCAAATTGAACCAAAGAATGCCAAAGAAGACATACTTGACAAAAATTGGTTACTAGCGATGCAAGAAGAGCTACATCAATTCGAAAGATGTCAAGTTTGGGAGTTGATGCCCCCTCCAAAAGATATATCTATTATTGGAACTAAATGGGTGTTCAAAAATAAGCTTGATGAGTATGTAATAATTACAAGAAACAAAGCTAGACTACTAGGTCAAGGATACAACCAACAAGAAGGGATAGACTATGATGAAACATTTTTCCTTGTAGCCCGATTGGAATCCATTCGAATATTGTTAGCATTTGTGTGCTTTAGAAAGTTCAAACTACACCAAATGAATGTCAAAAGCGCCTTCCTCAATGACTATTTAAATGATTGAGTATACGTAAAACAGCCTCCTGGATTCGAGTATGAAAAGTTCCCACATCACGTATACAAACTAAAGAAGGCACTCTATGGACTCAAACAAGCTCCAAGAGCTTGGTATGAGAGATTAAGTAAGTACCTACTATCAAATGGCTTCATAAGAGGTAAAATCGATTTTACTTTATTTATTAAATGTCAAAATAAAGATATCATCATTGTACAAATATATGTAGACGCTATAATATTTGGTGCTACTAATAACTTTCTTTGTGAGTGGTTCTCCAAATGCATGCACAAGGAGTTTGATATGAGCTTAATGGGAGAACTTAATTATTTTATGGGCCTTCAAATTAAGCAAAATAAGGATGGTATTTACATTCATCAAACCAAATATACAAAAGAACTACTCAAGAGATTCAGATTTGATAACTCAAATTCAAAGGTCACACCAATAAGCACATCAATAAAACTCACATCATATGATAAAGGTATGGATGTGGAAATAACAAAATATAGAGGTATGATCGGATCTTTACTATATTTAACTATTTCTAGAACTGATATAATGTACAGTGTATGTTTATGTGCTCGCTTTCAAGCAAAATCCAAAGAATCACATTTACAAGTTGTTAAACAAATATTTAAATATTTGAGTGGTACAACAAATTTAGGTTTATTTTACCCAAAATGTAACAATTTTGATCTAATGGGGTACTCAAACGTTGACTATGCAGGTTGTCAAATAGATAGAAAAAGCACAAACGGTGCTTGTACATTTCTAGGTTAAATTCTTGTCTCGTGGCACAGTATGAAGCAAACATCAGTTGTCCTATCCACCACTAAGGGTGAATATTTAGCAGTAGGGAGTTGTTGCTCCCAAATTTTATAGATGCGTCAAACATTATGTGACTTAGATATTTTGTGTAAAAATGTGCCTATATATTGTGATAATACGAGCACCATTGATATTTCCAAAAATCCAGTTCTACACTCACGCACAAAACACATAGAAGTTCGACATCATTTTCTTAGAGACAATGTGTCCAAGGGCCTAGTCAAATTAATACTTATCCCTACTGAGCACCAATTAAAAAACATATTTACAAAACCTCTAGGGAAGAAAGATTCTGTACTCTAAGAAGAGAACTCGGGACGTGTCTAATATAGATATATATGGTCTACATGCTTTAACGAAATTAGACATATAATCTAAAAATCACGGCATAATGTGAAGCCATAAATAAGCAAAAAATATATTCAGATTTCTCTTACAAAACACGGCTCCACGACTTTCTATATCTCGGTAACATGCACACATGTTAAATCATAATCCACTTTACTCTTTCGGCTTCTTCATCTCTTCATCACTCCAACCGTCTCTGTACCCATCACTTGCTCTCAAACTCTCTTTGTCAAAATACGAACCAGACTCATAAAACGTTTGCGTGATGAATCTGACGATGAGATGCCTCTACCATCTTTGTCTCCGGCTCGTTCCTCACGAAAAATAAAAAGGAAAGAACCGTCGATAACAACCATCTCTGGCGACTCCTCCCCTGCAGAATCTGAAGCAAGTTTGCCATCTCCTCCACCGGTTGGCACTTCTACTAGGACCAAATGTCGTTGAATACCAAGGAGAATTCTTGGACCCTTCTCTCCCTCCTCCTACCTTCATCGCACGTCCTCCACGATTTGTAGACACCATGTCCTTGGAGGAAATTGAACACCGTCGGCTACACAGCCCCTATTTTACTGTTAGAGAGGCCAACCATGTTCATATGGATGAGGAGGATGCCTAGGTTCTTGCTCCATCTTTCCCCTTTTGCTCTCTGGGTCCTCTTTTTGATAGATGCCAAAAGGGGAGATGAATTCTGCCATTTGCCATTTCATGACTTGCCATTTGACATTTCATGACTTGTCATGATTTAAAACTGATATTTCTTTAAATTTTATGCATGATTACAGACTTTTGGTTAATACTATATTTTTAAGTGATTGTTGTTGGTATGATTTTATGATTAAAAGTTTAATGGTTTAATGTTGCTACTAATGTTTAAAGCATATTATGGATTATTCAAACAGTTTATTGCAGGCTCATTAAAACTACACATATACAAAAAATATGAATCAAGTATTTAATTTTATGGTTACCAATTTAGAGATATGCATGAATTTAAGGGGAGTCATAATTATTTTGTTGTCATCATCAAGAAGAGGGAGAATGTTGACATATGTCATACTCCATCCTAAATGTTTTGATGATGGCCATAGTATTCCTCTAATCATGCTCTATGAAATTTTAGGAAAAGTAATGGCATTACAAGAACATGGAGGAGGAAAATATAAAGACTTGAAGTCTTTGAAGGATGAAAAGGCAATTTGAGTCCTAAGAAATATATGTAAGATCTTAGCATTAATTATTTTCCAATACAAGGCTTTAGGGCATTTGCATTACATATATTTTGAACATATTACTCTAAAATTAATACCAGAAAAATACGTTTTATAGAGCTAAACATGTTACCATAAATCTGAGGTGGTATCTTGGAGTAAATGGTTGGTTAAATAAATTCCATGAATCATGCCACATATAATTGCTCAATCTAAGGAAATTGATTAGATTTTCTCTCCAACCCATTTTATGTTAAATCGTTATGGTAATAATCTTAGTAGTTGTGTTGGTTTAGAAGACTACATGATATGGAAAGGGAATCAAATTATTATTGGGATTCCAGAAATTGAGTTATCCTTATATATCCATATATCATGATTCCTAACGTTGCGTTACATCAAAAGGGAATTATAAGGAATTGATATATAAGTGGCTACAAGATTGCACGGTAATATGGGAACTGTTTAAGACTGCCTAGTTTAATCACGTGAGATCCCATGATTGTGGGCTACAGATTCATGAATATTCTTCTTTATTCTAACAAATTCCTTTCTTCTCTCACAACATATCTTATATCATATATGACCAAAGATATATATATATAGGTGATCACGTACTGAATATACTTATAGTTTTCAGTAATTTGTGCAATCAATATCAACGATCCAAATACAGATAGGCAGCTATGCAACGGTAACTTAACGAGTAGCCTATAAAAGAACAAGGTCTATTGATAAGAAAAACAAGAAATACATATTGCCTTTGATATACATAAGATAGCAGTAACGTGTGTTTCTTCTTTATCTTCTTCCTACTGCTAATTGTGATCTTATTGAAGAAGTTTCTGAGGTTAATTTCCAAGGTGACCTTATAACATATAATCTGGTAATATATTTCTTGCTCATCATTGCATACTAGAGCCTTGCATTATTAAGTGATTAATTTCTTTGATCTATAGACCTCTAGTTGTATTTTAATTTCTCATTTAATTGATATCATCTAAATCTGAGTTGTAATCTGGTTTGGATTACTTTATTGTTACAAAGAAAGCATAGGTGCTTGAGAAGTGCATAGGTGCACAAGGAGAAAAGGTGCTTGAGAAGTTTCTAACTTAAGCATTTTGCAAAGTTTTAAATCAACTCAGCATCTTGTCTTAACATTTTAATCCATAAAGATTTAGAATCTAGCATCCTGCATTGAATATCAAAAGAAATTTTTATTTGGTCAAACATTTGACATTGTTTATTCCTACACTTATTCAACCCTCCCTTATAAGTGTGCCTACTTAAATTTTAGATTCGATAGTTAGTACAGTGATTGTAATTGTGTTTATGAGTACGTGTTTGTACTGTATGTGCTTAATGATAAAAGGTTGCTAAGATAAGGTATAACCTTAGTGAACTCTAATGTTAGATTAGAAACCCTAATCTACAATTAGTAAACCCTAATGAACAGTTAGGAACCCTAGTTGCATTTTTGGAAACCCTAATTTTTGTATGGGGAACCCTAAACCCTAGTTATCAAACCCTAATTGTGATTATTAAAACCTAAGGGTTAAAATTAAAGGGAAGCATGTCAAATGACTAAACTACCTTTAAAATTTTGTGGGAAATTACCAAAATACCCTTTTGGTGGCGAAATGACCAAAATACCCTTTACTTAAGTTTTAAGTTAAGAGATATTGCCAAATCTTGTGACTCATCATATTAGATCTACCATGTGCTTAAAAATCTCAACCAAATCTGATCTAAAGTGACACCTTGCATAACTTAGATACATTGCATCTAATATAATTGATTAAAGAGAGAGAAAACTAAAAGAAAGCTTCATTTGTATCCCAACACATAGCCAAGTTTCTCTCACACTTTAGCCACGAAAAATAGCAAGTGATTCAGTCCCTAACACATCAAGATCAGTTTAGAAAGCTAAGAATCAAAGCTTGTTCAAGAGAGGTATAAACCCTAACTTGAGTTTAATCTTGTATGCTAAGATAGATTATGTATTTATGCGTTTACTTTAGTGTTATAAGATGTTATTTAGTGATCCATGATGTTATATCATAGATCCATAACATCAAAGTGCTCAAAAATCAAGTTTTCAAAACTGTCAAGAACCCTAGTTTTATGGCCTGACAAACGAATGTCAGAGGCCCTAGATCTAGATATGTTAATGATTTGTCTTGTTTGATGTAATAGAGTTGTAGTATGCTATGTGGGGAGTAATCTGGAAGTGGAATCATGCACATAGAATGTCTAGATTCCAAGATATTGATCGTCAAAGTGGGTTGACTGACCATGACTTTATGTTTCTTGGTAACCTAGAAAATTCCCAGATAGGTCTGACAAGATTTTCAAGAGCACTGATCTGTTAGATGTTATGTGTTTAGCTTATGTTGTTGTATCAATGTTATACTCTTGTATATGGACTATAGATTCATGGCCTTAGATCACATAAATAACAAATAGGATCAAAGTAGTGAGCAGCAAAGTGAATTGACCGAGCACAAACTTGGTTTTCTGGAATTTCCAGAAAACTCAAGAATACAGTTTATGACAAGGTTTGACCAAGCCAAATATTGAGATTGTGATCTAGTTAGGCTACCCAAGTGTAGTGATGTTGTTCTTTGACATAAGGACTACAAAATTAAACCATATAAACACCTAATCAATGTCCAGAACCCAAGATTAATCGAGTCACAAAGTACCTACTTGGCACTGACTGGGTTTCTGGGTAACCTAGAAACCGTCTGACAGTCACTTTAGGGGCTTAGATCTTCATGATGTGATGTAGTATGACTTTGATTGTTGTTGATACATGTAGTATTACATCAATACTACACGATCTATACATTTGTAAGCCCAGAAACATCTTGATCTGAGAATGGTAGCCAGTCAAACTAGGCACCTTGAACCAGAGTTTGAATGTTCTTGAGGCTCAAGAACACCAATAGTGACCGTTAGTGTCGGTAAAGGCTTTAGCGACAGTTTTATTAAAATTAATTATATTAATTTCAAAAAATAATTAAAAATAGAAATTAATTCCTAAAAATTCTTAAATGGGTTTTAAAAATTATTTTAAGTTATAAAAATTAACTTTTGATAATTTAACATAATTTTCATTAATATTTTTACTTATTAAAATATTAATGATATTAAATTTATTTAATAATTGTATTAAATAAATTGGTTAAAATGATTTTAATATTATAAAAATCATTTTAAATGATAATAAAGTGTTAAAAATATTTGAAGTTATAAAAGATGACTTTTAATATTTTGAGGTAAATTTCATTAATAATTTAATATTAATGATATTAGATTTATTTAATAATTATATTAAATAAATAGTTTAAAATGGTTTTATGATTTAAAAATCATTTAAAAATGATAGAAATGCTTTAAAAATATTTTAAGTTATAATAAATGACTTTTAATATTCTAATGAAAAATACATTAATATTTGAATATTAATGGTAATTATTTAAAAATGATTTTAAATATTTTAAAAATCATTTACGAGGAATGTTAATGTTTTAAAAATATTTTAAGTTATTATTAATAAATTTAATATTTTGATAAGTATTTTATTAATATTTTAATATTATTTAAATATTAATGATAATAGGATTATTTAGTATTTAAATCATTTAAAATGATATCGTTGTTTGAAAAATTATTATAAAATATAATAATTATTTAAAAATTACTATAAGCTTCTGAAAAATATTATAAAAGATATTTTAAATATCTAAAATAATATTGAAGCTACAAAATAGAGTTTTAGTAAAAATAAACTCGTTAATTATCTGATAGGGTGACCAGGACACCGAATTAATACTGAAGTCTAACCAGACTGCCATATATTGACCTAATAAGTGTTTATATAGGTTTTAAACACTGTTGTGATTACATGATTACATGATTAAGTGATATAGTGACTTTAAATAACAGTATTATATGTTGTGATGTGTTACGCTAATTGCGAGACCGATATTATTGATTATAGGTCTTTCAAACGCAGCTAAATTATATTGTGTAGCAATAAAAAACTACGAAGGCAAGTTTTCTTAACTCAATCTTGAGTTATTACTTTTTAAATATAGTAGTGGGTAATTATTGCTGATTATTCCACGTCTGAGATTTATTATTGATTATTCACAGTTAGTGCATGTTCATTAACTCAAACTAAATTTTAATTTCGAAAGTATGATTAGGGAATAACTATTATCAGTTATTCACAATATTATTGTTGATTGCAAATAGTACAATTGATTTATGTCTATTATAGAATAGTTTTTGAGCTATGTCTTAGCTAATTGTTTTGGCGAGACAGATATTTGTTGAAACTTGATACGTTATAGTATTTGAACTCAATTGTGTAACGACCCCAAAATTCATAAAATTTAATTCTCAACTTCGGTCGTTAACAATACAACTTTAATCTATCTGTACATCATTATTCGATATTAAAATCACTAAAAATGTGGAATATTTAAAACTTTTATACATTTCCTTTTGTATTGCCCTAAATCGCAACCTTTACATTACATCTCTTTGATTCAAATTTATATCATGAATCGTTACAACAAAATGACAATACAAAGTCATACATCATAAATAGATATCCATATACACCGGATAGCCCAACTTATAATTCAAAAACATGTTATATTCAAGATATTAAATACATTTCTCATAAAATATAAGTAATCTTCATGAATATGGATCTCTATAATTCACCTAGCACATATCCTTACCTTTAAATCTTGAACTACAAAAATTATTATTTGCAAGAGTGAGCTCGACAGCTCAGCAAGTTCTAACAGTTTTCATGCATCACATAACACATAACAATATGCTCAACATACATATCCTAATAATTAAAGTAACATGGCATACATGCTTTAATTCATATAGCAAATATAAAGATTGAGTTCCTTACTCAATCATCATTATTTAACCAAAACAATGTAGTCATAAATTGACCTTAACATTTCATGATTACAACATGTATAACATATCATGCTCGTTTACAACACATATATCATATCATGCAATTTAAAACAGTTCGTCAAGTCCACGTAGAAAATAGGAACCGAAAGACTTGTCTTGATCGTGCACTTCACGTGCCCTACAGTTATCTACACTTCACGTGCCCTACACAATTATATAATCATACACATCAACTATAAGTCACATAGCAACGCATAGTAGTTGTAATGTAAACTTTACTCTATATCTCATAAGTTCGATGACATCCAACTTTGGATATGCTATAAAAATCATATTAACCTATTTTTAAAAGTTATTGGACACCCATTCCAGATAAGATAGACAGTCCAAAACAGTGTTCAAAAAGGGGTGTTCAAAAATGTTTTTCATTCTTTCCCAACATTAACCTCTCTCGCTAAAACAGTCATAATTTTTCTGTTTCAAAACATTTTTGAGCGATTCTTAAGCCCGCGTGAAGCTATCTTCCGAGACTAAAACTTATATTCTTTGACCTTTTCCAATTCTAAACATAGAATTCTATAAAATTTGTTGAAGGTGACTGCCCTAAGTTGGTTAGACAGTTTTGACGCAACTACTTTGAATGGTCATAACTCTTTGCTCCGAAGTCGAAATTAGTCCGTTCCGGAGTCTATGGATAGCTTATTCAGTGTACTATAACATACCAAAAGCCCAAAATTTTCTAAACAATCTAGCTAACCCAGAAATTTCATTTTTGGATCAGCAGTCCACTAGTTTTTCAGACTTCTCGTTTTGGCATCCAAAACTCGCCTCGACTCGTTCCAACCCAACTTTCTTTACAAATAAGTCTAATTTAACATAATCAGACTCGTCTAAGGTCTTGGCTCCATATCTCTAATTACAATCATTAGAACTCATTTACATAATCAATTTTAAGCCAAAATAAACATAGTAAACTAACTAGTTTACTAACAAAACTAACTAAACTTCCAAATTTCAAACTTTAACTAACAAACTAAATACAATATTTAAAATAATAACATTACCAAAAATTAAATAAGAAACATACCCGAAAATACGAATTCCACAAACTGAATACGTACTTAACCAAGATTTAACGAAGGAGATCTTTATAAAAAGTCCTCCCACAACAAAACCTTTCTCAAAATTGGATGCCTTATTTTTAGTGAATGAAACAAAGAGCCAATCCCTTCTATTTATAGGTTTAGAAAAGGAGTAAAGTTCTTAATTTAGTTAATGTGGGACTTGGTTTATACTAATTCTAATTGGTTTATACTAATTTTTCATATTTTTAACATGCTAAGTGTATTCATTCATCACGAATTCATTTCTTAACCAATTTGATACGTTCAAGTTGAATTTTTTTTTTATAGAGGAGAACAACAATCATCCATCAATTTAAAGTTTCAATCACGAATTCATCATCAATTTTAGTCTCAATGCACACCAAAACACACATTACCATCAAAACCCAAATTCCTCTTCTTTAGAATAAATACATGAATTTGATTTCTGAAAAATCATTTTTTAGATAACCATTATGAAATTATAAAATCTAATAACATATATAACATCATAACCCATAAATTCATTAACCAAAACCCCAATTTTAAAAGAAACTCAAGAACACATAAACTAGAAATATAAACTAGATTATGTACATTTAATTCCTTAAGAAATAATGTAAAATCCCAAATTTTATGAATAAATATTTAATTTTCTTGAAATATTTTTCTTCAAAATTATGGTGTGGATTTGAGATAATGTTATAATTGTGGGTAATATATATAAATTTTGAAAAGTATACAAGTTGTTGTATAATATTCGATTGGTCGGGGAATATTTTTTTGTCGGGGAATATCCATACGGCGGTACAATCATTGGTGGACCCCATAACGGAATTATTGTCAGATTGAGAAAATGACAAAAATATTTTTATAAAAATAACGGCAGAAGTTTTACCTTCAAAGCTGTTGAACTACTCGGTAGTAAAAGTACAGTAATGTGCGTGGTTGCATAGTAGCACACGGTATTGATTATTGATGGTTACGTGAGAAGTCACTCGCTTTTGTTCAATTATTGCTACAAAGAATTGATGCATAGTATCTCACGTTATTTGATTCAATTATTGTCAATATTTTATATATTATTAAATCAATAATTGAGATGGAAAAGTTATTAATATTATTATTTGCAATATTAACGATGTTGTAAGTTCTATCATGGAGAGGTTTGGTCACCTAATTGCATGCGCCAATAATAGGAGAAATCCTTATTGAAAGCCCCTTTCCTCGGGAACGACCTCAATCAACTAATATTATGAATTATAATAATAATGATAAATGTTGTTAAAAATATTGAGGTGATTTTTATAAGGTATTTGTTATATTTTTGGACCCCTCATTTATCCATTTTCAAAGAAAATTTTTCAGTATTTTTGTGGGGCCCAAAAATAATATTTTTTTTGGGGGGGGGGGGAGAGAGTCACGGGAAAGTTTATATATATATATATTATAAATTTTGTTTTATTATTATAAATGTAATAAAACAGAATATTTTTTATAAAGTTTTATTTTATTTGATTATAAATAGAACATATTATATTTTATTATCCGTACGACGGTACAATCATTGGTGGACCCCACAATGAAATTATTGTCGGATTGAGAAAACAACAAAAATATTTTTATGAAAGTAACGACGGAAGTTTTACCGTTAAAATTGTTGAACTACTCGGTAGTAAAAGTACAGTAATACGGGTGATTGCATAGTAGCACACGGTATTGATTATTGATGCTTACGTGAGAAGTCACTCAGTTTTGTTCAATTATTGCTACAAGAATTGCGCATAAGATCTCACGTTATTCGATTCAATTATTGTCAATATTTTATATATTATTAAATCAATAATTGAGACGTCGGGTTATTAATATTATTATTTGCAATATTAACGATGTCTAGAAGTTCACAAGGAGAGGTTTGGTCACCTAAATGTGCGCCAATAGGGAGAAATCCTTATTGAAAGCCCCTCTTCCTAGGAATCCATACGGTCAACTAATATCAGAATTATAATAATAATGATAAATGTTGTTAAAAATATTGAGGTGATTTTTATGAGGTATTTGTTGTATTTTTTGACCCCTCATTTATCCATTTTCAAAACAATCAGTAGAAAATTTTTCAGTATTTTTGTGGGGCCCACATGTGGGGGCCACATGTGGGGCCTACGTGTGACTTTAGAAATCTGATCATTTGGGGGGAGTCACGTGAAAGTTTATATATATTATATATATATATAAATTTTATTTTATTATTATTATAAATGTAATAAAACAGAAAACTTTTTATATAAAATAGAATACTTTTTATAATATTTTGTTTTATTTGATTATAAATAGAATATATTATATTTTATTATGCATGGTATTTGCATAGTGCATGCATAGTGTTTGCATAGTGCCTGCATAGTGTTTGCATAGTAAAACTTTTGATATAAAACTGAATACTTTTATAAAGTTATTTATTTTATTAGATTTTAAATAATATATATATATATATATATATTATAAATTTTGTTTTATTATATAATTATAAATAGAATATATTATATTTTATCAGATAATATCCTTTCCATTCTCCTATAAATAGGATGCTTATTTAGAATTTAAAATCACACCGTAAGTTCAGAGAATTCTTCTTCTATAATCTTGAGCGTATTTCTTTAGAGTTTAAGAAAGCTTTGAGTGTAGAAAATAGTGCAAGTTTTCTTCAAGTATATCCCCGCCCTACCCGTCGGAGAACTCTTCTTTATAAGGTAAGGGGTATTATTCTTTCGTATTCATGAAGAGTGTTATTTTCTTTCAATACTCATAAGGGTTGTTATTCCATTCTTTATTATTATGTTGGAATAACCTGTATATATGAAGTACCGCATACATGGTGAAATTCTTCTGTTATTCCATTCTGTATTATTCTGTTGGAAAAACCTATCTGTGCGGTCTATCGCATGCCTAGCGAATTCTGTTGTTATTCCATTCATTATTATTTTGTTGGAATAAACTGTCTGTGCGGTCTATCGCATGCCTGGTGAATTCTATTGTTATTCCATTCTTTATTATTCTGTTAGAACATCCTGTCTGTGCGGATTACGCATGACCTGGTTCCATTCTTTATTATTCTGTTGGAATATTCTGTTTGTGCGGATTACGCATGACCTGGTTCCATTATTTATTACTCTATTAGAATAACCTGTCTATGTGGATTACCGCATGCATGTCGAATGATCCTTTGTATTCATTCCTTATTAACTTGTGGAAATGATTCGTCTCACGCGATTATCGCATGGCAAAAGTAAAAATCCATTTGCGCTTCATATATACTATTATACTCAGTTGGTTAAAGTTTTGGCTTCTATACTCCATGAAATTAGTAGAATATCCTGGATATTTGCGCTTCATCCAGTATCTTCTTATGGAAATATTCTTCTGAGCATTCTTGAATTTTACTCCACAAAGCAGTATCATGTTGACAATTTGGACGTTATTGGTTCCTGGATAAATTAATTTATAAATCTTTAAAATTTATTCTTGAACTTGTTTTATTGAATTGTCATCATCCTCATGCTTATATTATGTTGAAAGTCATCTGTGGCCTGTAGTGCATAGATGGACTTGGTATGATTATGACCAGGGATTATTCGGTATAATCATGACCGTAATGTTGCAAATGATGTGGAAAAAGTCATCATTGGCCCATAGTGCATTAATGGACAATTTTTGGTATGATTATGGCTATGGATTCTCTTCGGCCAAGGGTGCAAAGATAAATTGTTTTATGGCATGATCTGGACCGTTGATGAAAACACGATTATCTTTGGCCCGTACTGCATGGATAATTCGTGGTCGTGATACTAAAGAATATCCTTGGCATGTAGTGCAGGGATGATTTGGTAATGTGGATTATTTAAGCTGAGTCTCAGCGATAAAACTTATGATAAATCTTTTAAATCATAGAAGATAGTAGATTTTATGCTCTACTTGACTCTTCTAATGGATTGCTTATTCCACTGCAGTTGTTGATCTAAAACTTGTTGTCCATTATATTCTATCAACAGATATCATTGAAGGCTAAGGATAATTTATTCTGCATTATCTTAGTCATAATATTTCTTACTGGGCTAGTTGAGCTCACCATTTTGCTTTCATTGTTCTCTTCAGGAAATGAGAACTTAGCAGGGACTAGTCAGGGAATGAAGTGACGGTCCAGATGATAGCATTAGTAGTCCTCACTATTATATGAAGTCATGTGATAATAAATGTATTGAGGACTTATTTTGAGTTTGAATACTGTCTAGAAGACAATATTTATATTAAAACTCACAGCTCATGTTGTATATTTAAGGTTGTATTTGTATTATGTACCATGTATTTAGTGACTCAGAATAGGTGATGTATACCTATTTTGGGGGCATCACAGTTGGTATCAGAGCTTAGGGATATGATCTCTAACTGAGATGTGAGAAAAGAACTAGGAGGGGAGAGACGGGGAATTCCTTCGCTAGTATGACTTACCTATGTTTATTTGGTATTTAATTGGTCGGTCAGATTATAGGGATAATATGTGATATGTTAATTAACCCTTATTTTGTGACAGTGTTTGAAAATGGCATCTGAAAATGTTGAGATCAGCAATGAAGCACATGAGACTGTTGAGTCATTAACGATCAATACCCAGGATAATGTGCAATAGGAAGACAATAATCCTCAGGTAAATAACAACACCAATCAAATGATGAACGATGGGATGTTTAGAGGCATTATGCAATTCCTGCAACATCAGTTAAGAGAGACTCCTGTTCAAAATATAGGTGAAAATAATGGCAACCCACGGTCGGTCACCGCTAAGCAGTTCAAGGAGCTGGGACCACCGGAGTTTTTGGGAAATCCAGAACCACTTAAGGCAGAGACATGGTTAAAGTAGATCACCAAGATATTTGATGTCTTGGGATGCTCCAAGGAGCAAAAGGTTCCCTTTGCCACCTTTTTGTTGCGTGAAGAGGCAGATTACTAGTGGGAATCTATAAAACATAACCAGCCTGATGCACTCAAGATGTCTTGGGAGAAGTTCCAAGAGCTGTTCAACGACAAGTACTTTCCTGAAAGTATTCATCACATGAAGGAGGTGTAGTTTATCAAGTTGGAGCAAAATAATATGACCGTATCACAATACGAGGCTAAATTTACGGAATTATCCCGATTTGCATCCCATTTGGTCGATATTGAGGAGCGAATGATGCGAATGTTTTTGCGAGGTTTGAAACTCGATATACGTCAATACCTCATTTCTCACAAACTTTGTTTATATTCAGATTTTGTGAATAGGGCTCAGTTATTGGAGCGCGATAATGAGTCAGCATAACCAAAAGGTAACGAGCAACAACACGATAATAATCGTACCGGTGGCAATGACCATCGGAATAATGATAACCATCGTGGGGTAAATTATCATGCCAAGAATGGTAACCACTTCGGTGGTAATCATGGCCAAGATAATAGGAGTGGAAATTTCAAGAAGAGGAGGTTCAATAATGATGGGAAGACAGCAGCACCAGCACCCGTTTCAAAGGAAGAAGAACGACCACCGTTTGTATGTTTCAAATGGGGACAGGAGGGACACATCCGTTCAAACTATACGAAGCAATCTAAAACGTGCTTTAATTGCGGAAGAGAAGGTCAGCTAGCTTGATTTTGTCATATGGTGAAGTTAAGTCCAGCTGGGATGGTGACACCAAAGGATGTCTCAGACAAGTCAAAGTCGGTAGTTTAAGTGAGAGCGTTTGTCAAGGAACTCGAACGAAGTTGTCACGAGTAAGTTAATCATAAATTCTTGTGAAGTCTATACCTTATTAGATACCGATTCTACCCATTCTTTTATCTCTCTTGCTTGCGCTCAACGTTTAAATTTGACTCCTGAGAAATTAGACTTTGACTTATCTGTTGAAACTCCATTAGGAGAAACCTTCGTTACCTCCACTGTTTATAAATCTTTTTTGATTCATATCGATACCCTCACGTTACGTGTCGATCTTATCTCTTTGAAAATACTTGTCCTTGATGTGATTTTAGGAATCGATTGGTTAACTACTCATCGTGCTAAAATTGATTATTTTCGTAAGGTTGTTAGCTTTTATATTCCTAACCAACCTGTTATACGAATTCAAGCAACCAAACCACTAAAGTCAATCATTGTCATATGAAGCCATATGTAAAGAGACCCGAACCTTTCGTTGGTGACTTCCTTGTGTGGAATGCACCTAAGCCATACTTTTCCTAGGGGACGTCGTGAATAACGGTGGCAAGTTGATAGGTATCAATGTGACGTTTTATCCAAGTCTTGGATGAGGGTCACAGTTTTGAATGATATTTTTATCGTTAATAAATTTCTTGACGTATTCCTGAAGACTTTGTGGCCTACCCTAGAGCGTGAAATCAAATTTTGTATTGACCCTAGTACAAAACCCCATTTCTAAAACCCTTAAATATTTTTTCAACTAAAACGAACGTAACATGCGCCAAAGACGTTGGCTCAAGCTGTTGAAGATTATGATAATACCATTCAATACCATCGTGGAAAAGCGAACGTGGTAGCCGATGCGTTGAGTAGAAGATCGTATGCATTTACGAGTATGAATATACGAACCTACGTGAAGATAACGAATATATGATTAGAACCGACTTTAGTAGATAATGTTAAAGCTAGTAAAGCTACAGACCCGGAGCTGATGAATACGAAGAAGAAGGTTCAAGAGGGTGTTATTTTAAAAGCAAGAGTTGCTGAAGAGAGGAAATCTCAACCCTCGATTTAATTGGCCCATTTGAAATCCTCGATCGAGTAGGAACTGTGGCTTATAGACTCATTTTACTGCCAAGTATGTCGCGTGTTCATAACGTTTTTAAATATGTGGACGATCCAACCCACATTATTAATTTAGAACCGGACGAGATAGCGGATAATTTAATGTATGAAGATGTACCTGTTAAAATCTTGAAATATATTTTACGCTCAAAGGTTATACCTCAAGAGTTAGAATCCGACGAAGTGTCCTCATTTGTTCGGCATACCATGTACGTACGTAAATTTTGAGGGCGAAATTTCATAAGGAGGGGAGATTGTAAAATCCCAAATTTTACGAATAAAGATTTAATTTTCTCGAAATAATTTTTTCCAAAATTATGGTGTGGATTTGAGATAATGTTATAATTGTGGGTAATATTTATAAATTTTGAAAAGTATACAAGTTGTTGTATAATATTCGATTAGTCGGGGAATATTCTTTTTATCGGGGAATATCCGTATTTACTTGATAATCATCAGGTGGACCCCATTAACTGAATTATCATTTGATTGAGAAAACGACAAAAATATTTTTATGAAAATAACGATAGAAGTTTTACCGTTAAAACCGCTGAACTACTTTGTAGTAAAGTACAATGAATACGCGTGGTTGCATAAGAGCAATACCAGTGATTGATTATTGATGCTTAAGTGAGAAGTCACTCGCTTTTGTTCAATTATTGCTACAGTAATTGCTGCATAGTATCTCACGTTATTTGATTCAATTATTGTCAATATTTTATTTATTATTAAATCAATAATTGAGACGAAGAAGTTATTAATATTATTATTTATAATATTAACGATGTCTAGAAGTTCTATCAAGGGGATGTTTTGTAAGACCCCTAATTTTTTTTTTAATAAAATGGAATTTTCTCTATTTATTATTTTGAAATAGTAAGGGTTGATTTGATTAATGTGGTTAGTTATGGGTAAAATGCGCAAATATTTCGAATAAGCAAGTGGTTATAAAATATTCATTATTGTCGGGGAATATTCGTTTGGTCGTGGAATATTCAGATCGCTTTCGGGAATATTCCTACGACTACTGCAGCCTCTTTTAAAGGGCCCCATAATGAAAGCGATTGGATGAAGAAAACGACAAATATAAGTTGTTTGTAAATAACGACGTAGTTGTTACCAATTAATCTTCGTTGGAATACCCGGTGGTTAAAAAACACACTAATACACGCTGTTGAACAAGAAGATACCAGATCGGTATTGTACCAATTATTGATTCTTACGTAAGAAGGCACTACTCAATAATTGTTACAAAGAATTAATGCTCAAATTTTATTTTATCGATTCAATAATTGCTATTTTATATTACCGTTGTTTCAATAAATTGTCATTACACAAGATTTTCCATTATCTATAATAATTCATATTATCCTAATAATATTATTGGATAACATTATTGGCAATGTCTAGAAAGTTCTGCATAAGGAGAGAGGTTTGGTCACCTAATCAAGGCGCCCAAGAAAGAGAGATCCTTATCGAAAGCCCCTCTTTCCTAGAACTACCGGTTGCAAAAGATCTGATTCGTAATATTATTTGTGAATAATTAATTATTGATTTATATGATGAGGAAAATATTGATTTTATGTGGATATAGATGGAGAAAATTTTAAAATGACAATTTTTGAAAATTAATATTTTATCTTTTTCTCGATAAAATAATTCATTTAAATATATTATTTTAATAATATATTAATTGGGTGATATTTTATAATGAATGAGGGATATATGAGTATATGAGGAGGAAAAGTATTTTTGTGGCATTAAATGTTTAACACATATTTTGTGTGTTGGTGGACACAATTATCGATCGAAATTTGATTATAAATTTATAAAATCTTCTGCTTGTGGATTACTACCAATTTTTATTTGGAATTTGGAAAACTTTCTTCCGCAAAGTTGTAGAGAATTGAATTTCCTATAAAAAGGCGCGTGATTCAATTTTTTCTAACAAAAGGGCTATTTATTATGAATTATTGAAGTTTCGGAGTTCCAAAATAATTGATTTTTGGAAGTTTTAAATATTTATATTAACAAAAAATGTTTTTTCAATGTGTGGGCCTCATTTTGCATGTGTGCAATTGCTGAATTCTGGATTCAAAAGTGTGCGTAGAGAATTTATAATATATATAATATTATTATATTAAATTTCCTACTTTGGTGTTCTAAGCATTTTCCTATAAATAGGGTGCTAGGTTTGAATTGAAAATCACACCAGAAACTGAAGTTTTTTCTCTCTATATTATCGAGCGTATTCTTGTGAGTATTTTGAGTATACTTTGAGTATTGCTATACGGTGCAAGTTCAAGTCATAGCCTATATCCGGTGTTTCAACTAGAAGTACTGTCTTTCAAGGTAAGGGATGTTATTTTCTTCTCAAATGATATTATTTCTTCAATATCATTATGCTGAAATATTGGTTAGAACTTTTTATCAAATTTAGAACTTTTTCATGTCGGAGTTACTATTCATGAGTTACTATTCACGAGTTACTATTCATGAGTTACTATTCACGAGTACTATTCACAAAGCGTGAAGATGTTTTTTTGTGAAATTTCTATCTTTTGGTGTCGGAGTTACTATTCACGATACGACACTTATTCACGATATGGCACTATTCACTTAATACGGCACTATTCAATTTAAAAATAAAATTTCTTCTTTTTGTCCAAAATATCTATTATGGATACTAGCTTTGATTGTATCCACGCTTTGATCATTCTTGAATTTTACTCCACTCGATTACTTATGAAGTATTTTTGAACTTGGATTGTTTAAAATACAAATCCTTAATATTTGTTCTTTTGTTTCATTGGATTCGCTTTTCTTTGAAATATTTTTCATCATCCTCACCCTAAATGATGATATTATCAATATCTTTGGCCTATAGTGCAAAGATGAATGATTTCTTGATGAATATCTTTGGCCCGTAGTGCAAATGATGAATGTATGTTGAGATGAATACGACCGATTAATTAATATCTTTGGCCCGTATTGCAAAGATGAACAGTGTTTAGATGAACATGACTTAATCGATGAATATCTTTGGCCTGTAGTGCAAAGATGAATATTTGATTCCGATATATATTGATTGATGTTACAGGATAAAAGATAGACGATGAACTTTTAAATTCATACATAGAAGATAGTAGTTTGCATTCTCTACTTAACTCTTCTAATGAATTATTATTTTCACTGCCAAGATTGATTTAAAACCGGTTGTTTCATCAGATTCTATTAGATTTTTCCTCGTTGAGACTAACGATAATTTGTTGTATATTATCTTAGTCATAATATTCTTTAATGGGCAAGTTGAGCTCACCCTTTTCCTTGTTGTTCCATTTTCTTCTCGTGAGGCTAGAATGTAATGCGAGTACTAGCTCGGGGTATGGAATGAAGGTTCTAGAGAGAGTTGTTTAGTAGTCCTCACCATTTTGTAAAATAATGTATCAATAATTATGATGGGGATTTATTTGCGTGTGGATATTGTCTAGATGGAAATATCTGTATTTAAACTCACAATTTATATGTTGTAATAATAAAGTTGTAATTATTTCTGTACCATGTATTTGGCGACTCAGAATGGGTTGGATGGAATGGACCTATTTTGGGGCGCCACAATTGTATCGTAGCTTAGGGATATGATCTCCAAGCGAGATCGGGAATAGAACTAGGAGGGGAGAGACGAGTAAATCCTTCGCTAGTGTGTCCTACCTAAGCTTATTTATTAGTTGGTCAGTATATAGGGATATTATGTGATATATTGATTTCCTTAATTAACCCTTGTTTTATGACAATATTTGAGAATGTCGACTGAGAATATTAACATTGGAATAAATGAGATCGTGGAGATGCCTGTACTTACCAACGAGGAGAACGTGTAACAGGCTGGCAATGTACCTCCTGTGAACAACACCACTGAACAGATGATGAACGAGGGGATGTTTAGAAGTTTTTAGCAGTTCATGCAAAATCGCATTTAAGGAGACTCGTGTTCAAAATACGGAGGAGGAAATGATAGCAATTCACGGGTGGTCACAAAAGCGAGCTTCAAAGAGTCAGGACCACCGAAATTTTGGGGAAAGTTTGGATCCGATTAAGGCGAGACACGCGTCAACATATTCCCAAGATATTCGATGTCTTGGGATGCACGGAGGAACAGAAAGTTCCATTCGCTACCTTTATGTACCGTGGTGAGGCAGACATCGGTGGAGTCTGTGAACGCACTCACCCAAACGCACTCAGCATGTCTTGGGAAACGCTTTGAAACTTTTCAACTAAAAATACTTTCCCAAAGTATTCGCTATATGAAAGAGGTAGAGTTTATTAGACTAGAACAAAACAACATGACGGTGTCCCAATATGAGGCGATGTTCGCAGAGTTATCCAGGTTTGCACCTCATTTGGTAGAGAATGAGGAACGAATGATGAGGATGTTTCTGAGAGGTTTAAAACCCGAGATTCGGCAATATCTTATCTCTCATAAATTTTCTTTATATTTAGATGTTGTCAACAGGGCTCAGTTGTTAGAGCGAGATAACAAGTATGTTCAACTGAGGGACCATAACCAGGATCATATCAAGATAGCAAATCATCGTAATAACGATAACCAAATGAGAAAGAAGAATACTTGACAAAGGCCAGAACCACTCCGGTGGTAATTGTAGCCATGAAAATAGAAGAAGCGAGTCGAGAGGAGATTTTAAAAGAGGAGATTCAACAACGACCATGTGAAGACGCCAAGCCGCCAAGAGTAAATCGGGTTCCAAGGAGGAGAAAGACCATCTATCGATGTTACAAATGCGGAAAGAGGGACATATCACCAAACCGCCCACAACAGCTTTAAAGGTATGCTATAATTGTGGAAAAGAAGGACATATCGCCGAGATTTTACGATCGAAACCCACCAAATGGAATGGTGACTCAAAAGGATGTCCCGTAAAAAGTCAAAGTCAATTCTCGGAAGAGCGTTTGTCGTGACCTATTCAAAATGCGAGGAACCCGAACGGTTAGCACGGTTAGTTAATTATAAATTCTCATAAGTTTATACCTTACTAGATACCCCGGTTCTACCCATTCTTTTATCTCTTTGCTTACTCAACGCTTTGAACTTGACTCGAGAAATTAAACTTTGACCTATCTGTGGAGACTCCATTAGGAGAAACTTTCATTACATCCGTTGTTTAGAAATCTTGCTTGATTCAGTTGGCACTATCACATTACCGTTAACCTTATTTCTATAAAGATATTTGCTTTTGATGTGATTTTAAGGTTAACTACTCATCAAGCCAAAATTGATTGCTTTCGTAAGGTCATTAGTTTTCATATTCCTAAGCAACCCGTTATTCAATTCGTGCAATCAAACCATTGAAGTCAAACATTTTCATATCAATCCATGAAGTCATTCGCTTATTACGGATGTCAAGTTTTCTTAGTCCATGTTATGGATTTGAATAAAGACACGCCGATTTGAATAATATTCCCATTTGTTATTGATTTTTCCCGACGTATTTCAAGAAAGATTTCTTGCTTACTCCCAAAGCCCGATATTAAATTTTGTATTGACTTTGAACCCTAGACAAAACTCATTTTAAAATCTCATATCGAATGGCTCTATTGAACTTCGTGAGTTAAAATTTTAACTATAGAATTTGGTACCGAGCCTTTATCCGGTGACTTTTTTTTGTGGAATGCACCGCCGCATTCTCCGTAGGGGACCCCATATTCGTGCGATAGTAAACCGATAGGTGTCATTGTAACGCATATCCAAGGTTGGGATACGAGTCACGCTTGAGAACAACCTAACTCGATAATCGAAATACGTAGCTTTCAGGCTTAGTTGGTTATTATCGGAGATTCATCAAGGATATTCTCGAATCGCTATTCCATTAACGCAAATTGCCTCAGTAGAGATACAAAATTCTAATGGAGCAAGGAATGTGGGATGTGCTTCAAAGAACTCAAGAGGAGACCCATTTCAAAGACATGTTCACCATGCCATCCTAGAAAAGTTTAACGTGGTAGTGACGACGTGTTGAGTCGAAGATCGTGATACAAGTACGAGTATGATATTGTCAAAGACTCATTTCAGATAATTTACAAATAATAGAGATGGAGATGAAAACTCTAGGTACCCACGTGATGATATACTGAGTATAATCAACTTTAATCGATAAAGTTAAAGTCGCTCAAGCTACACACCGAGCTAATGAATTTGAAGAAGGAGGTGCAAGAAGTTGTTATTTCAAAAGCGGAATCGGTGAGGTGAGGAAAGCTCAAACCTTCGATTTATTAATCCATTTGAAATTCTCGATCGAATAGGAATCGTGGCCTATAGACTCGCTTTTACCGCAAAAAGTATGACGTGTGTTCATAACGCTTTTCACGTATCGATGTTACGTAAATATGTGGATGACCCGAACCACGCTATTGAGTTAGAACCGACGAGATAGTCAAGACTTAACGTCACGAGGAGGTACTGCCAAGATCTTGGATAGGAAAGAACATGTCCTATGTACCGAGGTTATACCACAAGTTAAAGTTTTGTGGAGAAAGCATGCTATTGAGGAAATGACCGGGAGTTGGAAACGGAAATGAAAGCGAGGTATTCTCATCTTTTCAAACACTGTGTACGTGACGCCAATTTCGAGGATGAAATTTCATAAGGAGGGAGGTTGTAAGACCCCTTTAATTTTTTTTTTTAATAAAATGGAATTTCTCTATTTATTATTTTGAAATAGTAAGGGTTGATTTGATTAATGTGGTTAGTTATGGGTAAAATGCGCAAATATTTCAATAAGCAAGTGGTTATAAAATATTCATTATTATCGGGAATATTCGCTTGGTCGTGGAATATTCAGATCGCTTGGGAATATTCGTATTTACTTGCCACGCAGCTTTTGTGGGCCCCATAACTTAAAAGCGATTGGATGAAGAAAACGACAAATATAAGTTGTTTATAAATAACGTACAGTAGTTGTTACCAAGTATCATTGTTGGAATACCCGGTGGTTAAAACACACTAATACGCCATTGTTGAACAAGAGAAGACATTTATATTGCACCAATTATTGATTCTTACGTAAGAAGGCACTACTCAATAATTGTTACAAAGAATTATCGCTCAAAGATTTTATTTTATTGATTCAATAATTGCTATTTTATATTACCGTTGTTTCAATAAATTGTCATTACACACTATTTTCCATTATCGAGAGCAATAATTCATATTATCCTAATAATACTATTGGATAACATTATTGGCAATGTGTAGAAAGTTCTCGCATCAAGAGAGAGGTTTGGTCACCTAATCACGCCAAAGAAAAGAGAGATCCTTATTGAAAGCCCCTCTTCCTAGAACTATTCAGTTGCAAGATCGTGATTCGTAATATTATTTGTGAATAATTAATTATTGATTTATATGATGAGGAAAATATTGATTTTATGTGGATATAGATGGATAAATTTTTTAAAATGACAATTGTTGAAAATTAATATTTTATCTTTTTTCGATAAAATAATTCATTTAAATATATTATTTTAATAATATATTAATTATGATATTTTATAATGAATGTGGGATATATGAGTATATGAGGAGGAAAAGTATTTTTGTGGCATTAAATGTTTAACACATATTTTGTGTGTTGGTGGACACAATTATTGATTTAAATTTGATTATAGCTTTATAAAATCGCCTGGCTTATGGATTTCAAATAATTTTTGTTTGGAATTTGGAAAAACTTTCTTCTGCAAAGTTGTAGAGAATTGAATTTCTTATAAAAAGTCGCAAGATTCAAATTTTCTGACAAAAGGGCTATTTATTATGAATTATTGAAGTTTCAGAGTTCCAAAATAATTGATTTTTGAAAGTTTTAAATATTTATATTAACAAAAAACGTTTTTTCAATGTGTGCGCCTCATTTTGCATGTGTGCAATTGCTGAATTCTGGATTCAAAAGTGTTCTAAGCATTTTCCTATAAATAGGGTGCTTAGGTTAGAATTGAAAATCGCACTGTAAATCAAGTTTTCTCTCTATATTATCGAGCGTATTCTTGTGAGTATTTTGAGTATACTTTGAGTATTGCTATACTGATGCAAGTTCAAGTCATAGCCTATATCCTGTTTCAACTAGAAGTACTTGTCTTTTCGAGGTAAGGGATGTTATTTTCTTCTCAAATGATATTATTTCTTTAATATCATTATCTTTGAAATATTGGTTGAACTTTTTATCAAATTTGGAACTTTTTCATGTTGGGGTTACTATTCATGAGTTACTATTCACGAAGTTACTATTTATGAGTTACTATTCACGAAGTTACTATTCACGAGTACTATTCACAAAGCGTGAAGATGTTTTTTTGTGAAATTTCTATCTTTTCGTGTATGAAGTTACTATTCACATATACGATTACTATTCACGATACTTTAGACTATTCACCTAAAAATGAAATTTCTTCTTTTGTCCAAAATATCTATTACGGATACTAGCTTTGATTGTATCCATGTTTTGATCATTCTTGAATTTTACTCTACTCGATTACTTATGAAGTATTTTTGAACTTGGATTGTTTAAAATACTTAATCTTAATATTTGTTCTTTTGTTTCACCGGATTCATTTTCTTTGAAATATTTTCATCATCCTCATCCTAAATGATGATATTATTGAATATCTTTGGCTGTGAGTGCAAAGATGAATGATTTCTTGATGAATATCTTTGGCCCGTAGTGCAAAGATGAACAGGTGTTGAGATGAACATGACCGACTGATTAATATCTTTGGCCCGTAGTGCAAAGATGAACAGGTGTTTAGATGAACATGACCAACTAATGAATATATTTGGCCTGTAGTGCAAAGATAAATATTTGATTCCAGATATATATTAATTGATGTTACAAGGATAAAAGATAGACGATGAACTTTTAAATTCATACATAGAAGATAGTAGTTTGCATTCTATACTTAACTCTTCTAATGAATTATTATTTCCGCTGCGAAGATTGATTTAAAACTGGTTGTCTACTGTATTCTATTAGATTTTTCTCTGTTGGAGACTAACGATAATTTGTTGTATATTTGTGACGCCCCCAAAATTAGGTATACGTTACCCATCTTGGGTCGCCACTTACATGGTACATAAATTCAAATACAAACTTAATTATACATCTGTCAGTGTAACATAATGACAATACATAAAACCGAGAGTTCTAATAGGAATATTGTCATTTAGACAATATCCATACTCAAGGAGTCCTCATTACATTTATTGTCACACTATTTAACAGAATAGTGAGGACTACTAATGCTATCTTCGGGACCATCACTCTTTTTCCCGACTCGTCCCAACTATATTCTCATTTCCTGAAGAGAACAGTGAAAGAAAGGGTGAGCTCAACTAGCCCAGTAAGAAATATTATAACTAAGATAATGCAGAATACATTATCAATAGTCTTCAACAATGTTAAACTGATAAAATACAATAGACAACCAGTTTAACTACAGCGGAATATGCAATCCATTAAAAGAGTCAAGTAGAAAATAAAGTCTACTATCTTTTAGGTTTTAAAAGGTTTTCATCAATTTTTATCACTAAGACTAAGTTTAATGAATAAACCACAATATCTAATCATCCCCGCACTACTACGGCCAAGGATTTTCATCAAATTATCAATGGTCATGACTATACCGAATCACCCCTGGTCATAATCATACCAAAAACTATCCATCACTGCATTACAGGCCACTGAGGAATTTTGTCACATCATTTATATCAAGCCATGATTATACCGAATGATCCCTGGTCATAATCATACTAAGTTCATCTATGCACGTAAGCCAAAGATAACATAATATAACACGAGGATGATGACAATGACATAATAATTCAATAAAACAAGTTCACGAATTAATTTATTCAGAACTAATAACGCCTAAATTGTCAACATGATACCGCTTTGTAGAGTAAAATTCAAGAATGCTCGTAAAAATATTTTCATTAAAAATATCGGATGAAGCGCAAATATCAAGGATATTCCACTAAATTCATGGAGTATAGAAGTCAAAATTTTAACCAACCGAGTATAATAAATAATGAAATAACAAAAGAAATCACCATGCATGCGGTGATTGATGCATAAAAGTTATTCCAATAGAATAATAAATACGAATAATAAAATCGGAACCAGTCCTGTAAAACACATGCATGTGATATTCCAATAGAATAATAAAGATGTATTAATAAAGATTTTAACCAGTCCTGTAGCGTAAAGCCTGCATGTAGGATGTTCCAAATGTAATAATAAAATAATAGAAGAATGTCACTAAGTATACAAAGTTATTCCAATGTAATAAATAAGAATGGAATAATATAAGGATTTCACCAAGTATAGGTATTCCGCATATACAAAAGTCATGTATAGGTATTCCACTTTTTACAAAGTTATTCCAATGTAATAATAAAGAATGGAATAATGTGTTCTCTTCATGAATAAAAAAAATAACACCCTTACGAGTACAACAAATAATATTCCCTACCTTAGAAGAACTCAATATTGGAAAAGTGAAGTAGCGAATACTTTTCTTCTTTCTCTCTATAGTTTCTCTCTCTAGAGTTTCAGTGAATTCGTAAGAAATAATGAAGGAATGAGCTTTCTATTTATAGAAAAACTGAGGGTGGCTCTTGGTCTTAACGAAGGGTCAAAATGAATCTTGGTAATATTGAAGAGACAACTACTATTTGCGAAGGGGTAATTAACCCTTGGAACACCGAAGAGACAGTTAACTCTTGGTAATATTGAAGGGATAACTACTATTTGCGAAGGGGTAATTACTATTGACGAAGGTAATTACTATTGACAAAGGAAATTACTATTGACGAAGGTAAATACTATTGACGAAGGTAATTACTATTCACAAAGGTAATTACTATTCACAAAGGTAATTACTATTGACGAAGGGACTCTTAGATGATGACATATGGGCCCCCATAAAATAATCAAACTTACCACAAACGCCTCATAATGCACTCTTTATATACATCAAGGATTGAATAAATATTACCACAAATCATTTTATTTTTAATCAACACATATTTAATCTTTCAACAATTATTAATCATTTATAACTTGTCGCCTCAATTAATAATTTAATACTATAACATATTATACGTATGATACTTGTGACAATAATTGAATCAATAATATAAGAGATATGATGCAAGAATTATCAGTAGCAATAATTGAGCATAACTGAGTGACTTCTCGTAAAGCATCAATAATTAATATCGTGTGCTACTATACAACTACGCGCCATTATTATACTTTTACTACGGGGTAGTTCAACAGCTTTTGACGGTAACACCTCCGCCATTATTTTTATAGAAAATAATTTTGTCGCTTTCTAACTACGACAATACTTCCGCTAGGGGTCCACTAATGATTGAGCCGACGCATTTAATATTCCCCGACAAAAAGAATATTCCCGATCAAACTAATATTTTATAACAACTTGCTTACTTTGCAAAATTTATAAATATTACCCACAACTATAACATTATATCAAATTTATTCCATAATATTCAAAAATAATATTTATAAAAAAATTCATCTTTATTTATAAAAGTTGGGGTCTTACAACATCACCTTCTTATAAAATTTCGCCCTCGAAATTAGGGTACGTACCTGATATGATAAAGAGGTGAGGATACCTTGAATACCTTTATCGTTAAAAATATTAAATTCATCTTCGCAATCCGACCAAAGATATTCATTAACAATTCATCTTTGCACTACAAGCCAAAGATATACAACTGTAAAACCAATAATGCTGAGACGCAGCTTAATAGTATCAGGACCACAAATTATCCATGCACTACTGGCCAAGGATATTCGTGTTTTCAATTACTACCATGATTATACCGAATAATCCTCGTCATAATCACACCAAGTCTATTAATGCACTACTACCAAAGATGACTTTTACCACATCCATGAATTAATATTTCATTCACGAGACTCATTTCAATAATTAATCCATATCATCGAATCATCCTCGCACTACGTGCCAAGGATATTCATTAGTATCACGACCACGAATTATCCATGCACTACTACCAAAGATAATCGTGTATTCATTAGTATCACGACCACAGATTATCCATGCACTACTACCAAAGATAATCGTGTATTCATTAAGTATCACGACCACAAATTATCCATGCACTACTACGAAAGATAATCGTGTATTCATTAGTATCACGACCACAAATTATCCATGCACTACTACCAAAGATAATCGTGTTTTCAATTATGGTTATGATTATACCAAACAATCCTCGGTCATAATCATACCAAGTCCATCTATTCACGTAAGCCACGTATGACTTTCAACACAATATAAGCATGAGGATAATGATATAAAGAATCAATCAAATGAGATAAAGGATAAATATTAAACATTTATAATATAATTTATCCAGATTCAAGAATATCCCCATGTTATCAATCACTTAATAATCTCATAATCTAATATCATTAATATTATAACAATATTTTAATCACTTCTTATATTTATAAATAATTTATCTCAATTGTTTACGCTTTTACCATATAATGCATTTAATCATTCAAAAATGCCATACTCATAAGATATCATCACCAATTATCAAATCCTCATCAAAAAATATGCATATACTCTATATAGGATTCTCTAGCCATAAAATCCTATTTTCAACTTTGTTACTTCACATAACATATTTAACTCATATGTTCAGAATTAAACTATTTTCATGAAAAATACCAAATCAGTCCCAAAAATATTTCTTTTCTGGGATTTAGCATAATATAGTCCCATAATGAAAATATATTTTCTCGAATTTTTAAAATTCATTTACTATTTTTCAAAAATCAATTTCTAATTAATTCCTTAAGAAATTAGCTACCTCAAGTTTAACTCCAAAATTCCCAAATCTTGGCAGGACCTTACACATGTTAATGTGAGCCTTCAATTTAAATTTCATGGTCATCGGAGTTATAGAACTCCGGTTATAGCATTTTTCGTCAAAAAAACCTAAATATTGAAATGGTCATAACTTGTTCATTTTAAGTCAGAATGAGCTCATTTTTGGACAGGAGGTACTTTATAACATATATATTCATGTCCCAAAAGGCCAAAATTTTTCACATAAATTTAGTGGCCGAAACAGCCCCGTAAAGCTTTTGGGCAGTAGCATTTTTGTAATTTGCAGCTTTGGACTCTTTTGCTAAATTCAGTCCACACGAAAATCTACAGCACCTTTTCCAGTGATTCCACTTGGATAAGCTACAAAACTCATAGATCTAACTCTAGGACCTAAAATTAGGTATACATCACCCATCTTGGGTAGTCAGATACATGGTACAGAATTTAAATACAACTTACTAATATAACTGTCGTGTCGCAATACGAGGCAAAATTTGCGGAGTTATCACGGTTTGCGTCCCACTTGGTGGATAATGGAGAGAGAGATAGCACTGTTTATCTCAAGGTGTCTAACTTGTCAACGAGTTAAAGTGGAGCATCAAGTACCAAAAGGTCCATTGCAACCACTTGAAATTCCAGAATGGAAGTGGGAGCTCATTACCATGGATTTCAATTCTTTGGTCTTCCTAAGGTTTCTCAAGGCATTGATGCGATTTGGGTCATTGTTGATATATTGACCAAGTCTCGCTCATTTCTTACCAATACGAGAAACTTATACGCTTGAACGCCTTGCTCAGTATGTACATAAACGAGATTGTAAGACTATATGGTATGCCAAGATCCATAGTTTCGATCGAGACCCAAGATTCACTTCACGATTTTGGGTTAGTTTGCAAAAAGCTATGGGCACAGACTTACGATTTAGCTTCGGCATATCATCCTCGACGACGGACGACAATGAGAGGACTATTCAAACTCTTGAAGATCTATTAAGACTTTGTGTCCTTGATTTCAAGGGAGTTGGGACAAGTTCTTACCATTGGTGGAGTTTTCCTACAACAACAATTGGTATCGAGCTTAGGGATATGATCCTCGCTAAGATGTGAGAATAGTACTAGGAGGGGAGAGACGCGAATACCTTCGCTAGTATGACCTACCTAAGTTTATGTGCTATTTTATTGGTCACGTAATATAGGATAATTTGTTACATGTCAATTAACCTTTTATTTTGTGGCAAGATCTCGAAAATGACATCCGAGAATGTTGAGAATAGCAATGGAGCACAAAGCGATCGCTGATTCACCACATATCAATAATCGTGATAATGTGCATCGAGAAGGCGATAATCCTCATGCAAACAACAACACCGACCAAATGATGAATGATCAAATGTTCGTAGGCTTTATGCAATTTATGCAACAAAGAAGCAAGAGCGACTCTGTCCAAAACGTGGGTGGAAACACGGAAAACTCTCGGTGCGTCACCGCTAAACAATTCAAGGAGCCGGGACCACCAAGTTTAAGGGAGAGCCAAAACCACTTCCGCGGAAGCATGGATAAAGCAGATTACCAAGATATTTGATGTCTTGGGATGCTCAAGAGCAAAAGGTTCCCTTTACACGCCTTTATGTTGCTAGCTTTTGGAGAGAGGCGATTCATCGGTGGGAATCAAGAAAACGTACTCAACTTCTTTGTACTAAAGATATCTTGGGAGAAGTTCCAGAGTCGCTCAACGACAAATACTTTCCTGAAAGTTTTCGCCACATGAAGGAGGTTGAGTTTATCAAGTTGGAACAAAACAATATGAAAGTAATGTTACAAATGATGTGGTAAAAATCCTCAGTAGCCGTAGTGCATGGATAATTTGTGGTCGTGATACTAATGAATACACGATTATCTTTGGCCGTAGTGCATGGATAATTTGTGGTCGTGATACTAATGAATACACGATTATCTTTGGCCGTAGTGCATGGATAATTTGTGGTCGTGATACTAATGAATACACGATTATCTTCTAGCGTAGTGCATGGATAATTTGTGGTCGTGATACTAATGAATACACGATTATCTTTGGTAGTAGTGCATGGATAATTTGTGGTCGTGATACTAATGAATACACGATTATCTTTGGTCAGTAGTGCATGGATAATTAAATGTCGTGATACTAATGAATATCCTTGGCAGTAGTGCGTGGATGATTCGATGATATGGATTAATTATTGAAATGAGTCTCAAAGAATGAAATATTAATTCATGGATGTGGTAAAAGTCATCTTTGGTCAGTAGTGCATTGATAGACTTGGTATGATTATGACCAAGGATTATTCGATAATCATGATCAGTATTGAAAACACGAATATCCTTGGCCAAGAAAGTGCATGGATAATTCGTGGTCGTGATACTATTAAGTCGCTGCCTCAAAGATTATTGGTTTTACAAGTTGTATATCTTTGGCCCAGTAGTGCAAAGATGAATTGTTAATGAATATCTTTGGTAGGATTGCAAGTTGAATTTAATATTTTTAACGATAAAGGTATTCAAGGTATCCTCACCTCTTTATCATATCGTGCACGCACTCCCTATTTTGAGGGCGAAATTTCATAAGAAGGGAGGTTGTAAGTGTTAGGTTTGTAATATTCAAGAACGCAATCAAATTGCAAAAATTAAGCTTTTAAGCGAGATAAAATCGAGTTTAAAATTTTATAAACCATATACTGGATCACCCTTTATGCACAATTATTAATTAAACAAAATATGAAGGACAAGAATCATACCCTTGAAGATCCGAGCTTCCTCGTACAATTTCACCTCCAATCCTTTTTAAGGTTCAACTTGAATCCACCGGTTTGGTTCCTTCCTTTGATCAACATTAGCCACCCAAGTGTTTGGCCTCTAGAGGTGATCCACCAAGGAAAAGAATTTTCAAGAAGAAGGGTATTGGCTCAAGCCCTAGTTTTTCTATCTCAGATAGAAAAAGGGGGCGTACTCTCCAACTTTTGGAATTACGTATGTTGTAAAAGTCAACTACCACATCACCCATAATAAGACTCCTCTTATTTATAGATGTGGGCAACCCACCTTAACAATTAAGGAATTGGGATTTATTTAATTAATTAAGCTCCCTAATCTTATTAGGGATAATTAATTAAACTTCTTTAACAAATTTTCCTTCCTAATCCAATTAGGAATAAATGAGAGTACTTATATTAAATTAATTCCTAAACTCTTTTAGAAATTAAAATAATAATAATTGTAATAATATTAATAAGACTCTCTTATTAATTTATATTTAATATTTCTAAAATATTAAATAATAAATATTAAGCTATTTAATTTATTCTATCACCATAGATTAAATTAAATATACATAACATATTATTACAATTATGCCATTAACTTCTTAAATAATTATTCTTCCTTTTATGGTGTGATCCTTTAGGTTCTCCATATTAAACCTAGGTTGTGAATAAATCAATTAGAACATTTCTAATCTTATTTAAATAAATAAATTAAACAATTAATTTATTTAAATAAATAATATTTATTCTACAATAGGATAAGCCTCCCCCAGCGATCAACGACTTTCCGGATAATATAGATTTCAACATTAATCATTAAAGAACCTATGAGTAAATAGTTACCGTACAATTCAATCCTTCCACCATATAATGTCCCAATTAAATATAAGACATGGAATTCTTTATCACAAGTCTTATTTAATTTAATTATATGTATTTCGACTCTTAAATGCACAACTCCAAATAATGCAAATTAGAAACTCCTTTCTAATTTCATTCTCGCCGCCAAGGACTCTTGGGTTGTCATTTATCGAATCACATAGACATTTCTCTTCTTTTTATTAGAAGTGGTAGATTCTTTATCGATCATATATTATCTCCATGTACAACTTGTTATACCCAAGCATACCCTTTGATATACCCTAAGGGTCTTAAGGAATAAGTCAACGTATAACTCATCCTACATAAGATACTATGATAATCTCAAGTCCAAGGATTGCTTGTACTACTATCACTACAGGAATTCCTATTGACAGGCAAGTAAAACTCCATTAGGTATTCCTTAGCGAGCCACGTTTAGTGAACTTATTCTCTAATAAGCACCTACATACTTGCTTTAGTGTCTCCACACAAATGATCATGAGATCAATCATCCTCATCCAATGAGCAAAACAACGTATGTACCAATCTATCCCATTCACTAATCCCCAATTTAGTAATCCAATGATTGGGAACTATTTTAGTTTTAAGCTTTCTAAGAATTTAGATCTCATTAGAATGTTCATCATCATTATTTTAAAAGCATTGATTAAAACTATGGGTTTATCACATATAATAAAACAAAGATCATGTAGATAATTAAAAGCCTTTAATAAATTAATACTTTTTATTAATAAATGAATAAGATTGTTACAAAGTATATGCTTTATCATCAAACATGATCGCTTGTGTGCATACTACTTTCAATCTCCCACTTGCACTAAAGCCAATCGTCATGGTAACTCATACTCTTCTTCTCTAAGTGACGATTATCCTGGCATTTGGATAAGCTTTAGTTGATGGATATGTAATGTTGTTCATGAGAGTCCACTATCTCTATAGTGATTTCCCATCTTTCAATGATTCTAATAATCAAATGAAAGTGCCACAACACATGTTTAGATCCAAGATGAGACTTAGGAACTATTCCTAGTTCAGAATGAACTTTTAATCCAAACAATCAACTTGCAGCTTCATTTATAGCTATATACTTTGTCTTTATCACTAAACCAAGAACTCTTTCTTTGTTTGGAACCTTTCCAATTCATCGCACCAATTGCTCAAGGTAACCTTTACCTTAAAGTGGATTTTTCTCGTCGTCTTGGTCCGTCTCGAAAAACTTGAGTCTGTTAAGCCCTCTAGTTTTATTTAGACCCACCATGAATATGATCACATCCTTAGTGCCTTGGTAAGCACTTTAAGATGTTTTTCACCGACTCATAGTGAACTTCTCCGAATATGACTGATCAACATCGTGTCTCGTATATTTCATTGCATACATGATAGTCACTCATGCGACCTCTCTTTTCGTGAGTCTGTGGGGACTATTAAGAGAGATACACTCCATAGCTCATCTACATGAGACATCTCTTGAGTTTGCCATGCTAAACGACTTTAGCATCAAATGAATATACGCCCTTGGGTTAAGTCGAGCATCCCGTTGTATCTATCTATATAGATTTTATCCCCAATTAAGATACTCTTCCCAAACCATTCATGGAGGAATGTTTAGACAACTTTATCTTTACTGATTGTAGCATTGATAAGTTATTCCTCATCCGTAGTATATCAACAAATAATACTAGAAATTTCACGACGCTCCCAATCGACCCTTTTGTACACACTAGAACTCTTACCTCATCATCAGATGTAACTCGGATCATCATCTTCTATGATGCGTACCTCATCATCATCATCCATGATGAATCCATACCTCCTAGGTATCTTCTGGTACTATTCCGATTTGCGATTCAACATTTGTATAATAGGGTCTATCTATAGGTTCCTCTTATTTGACTTATAGTATTTTGTGATTCTTGAACTCTTCAAGATCTATTATCCTCCCACTAGCCCCTTTAATGATAAACATCTTTATCTTAGAAGGCGATGTTTCTCAATAAACAACTTTTGCTAAGTAGGATTATAGAACATATGCCTTAAACTTACTTTTTAGGATGTCCTCAAATCAGATTTGTCAAATCTTGTCCCAAGCTTATCCTTCAAACCTTTTCACATAAGTTGGACAACCCCTTATCTTAACATACTTAAGATTAGGAATCCTCCCCATCCATAACTTTTATGGAGTCTTGAAATGGATTTTGAGGTTACCTTTTCGTAGATATACGCAGCCATTTCTAGGACATGATCCTAGAAGGATACTTTGGAATGTCGGTAAAATAATTATGGACCGCACTATGTCCAACAAGGTACGATTTTTCATTCGTAGATACATCAATCAATTATCACAGTCGATCAGATGTGTTCATTATGAAAAAACCATTTGAGATGATCCGAAACTTATTGCACAAGTATTTATTCCTTGATCTAATCAAAGAATCTTAATACATTGCCAATTTGTTTCACTTCCGAATTCTTTGAACCTTTCAAATAATTCACACTTGTATTTTAGCAAATACACACATTCAACTCTTTGAATGATCATCTCCTTTTCTTATACTAATTTGTTCAATATGCAAAATTATTTTCATGTAAAGTCAAGTATACTAAATTTATTAAGTAATATTCCATTCTATACAAAAAACATTATTATTATAAATAGAACAACAATTGTTCTTAATTATAATACTGAAAGATTTCATTGTCCAACAATAAAATGGAAATAATATTTTAACAAGAACCTAATACAATAACAACTTATTGACTTAATAGATTTGCCTGTAGGCATTGCTAAACTATAAGTTTCTATGGCTAATATGGCAACCTTTGTTACATTTCCCGCATATGGATTACTTATATTTGTTTAGCTTTCTACTTCTTGGTCCCTTCATAAATCTATATTTATGATAACCAAAGTCGGTATCCAATACCCAAGTAGAACCTCGACTTAAAGAAAAATTTATTTCAATCATGAATAAAAAGCGTATTATGTAAAACTTCACTAAGCTTCTTTGGTTAGCCTCTGCAAGATGCTTCTCGCAGCTTTCTTTCAAAGTGTCCCGGCTTATTGCGTTGGTAGCAAACTCCTTTGCCATCCATATCGCTTTTGTTCTTATTATCCTTTGTTTACGCCTTTTCATTTTACCTTCTTTGAATCGTTCTTCTTTTCGTAAGATCCTTTGGCCCCTACCAAGAAGACATGGTCTTTCTTGGTTGGAAAGTGACTCTCAACATTTTTCAACATGTTAAGCAAATCAATGGACCGATATCTAGCTTGTTTATATGAAAAATTCACAACAATTGTGAAAGGAGTCTGGGGAGTGAGTGCAAGATCAAATCTTGGCTCAACTCTCCATCCATGACAAAACCAATTGTCCTAATTGATCAATAAAATTGATTATGTTAAGAACTTTTTGTCTGCATATTATAGTGCCATTGGCAATTCTAGATCTAAAGAGCTCCTTAGATATCCGATATCTATCATCCAACTTTCCTCATCATCAACTACTTGATGTGCGGGAATATAGTAGGAGCATCCATAGTTTCATCTTGACGTCAAGCTCATTACTCATGGATGCGAGCATGATGCATTGAGCCAACTGTGCATCATTTTGCCACTTTCTAAAAGTAGCAATCTTTTCCTCAGAAGCATTGTCTGCAACCATTGCAGGGATAGACGTATTAAGGACATAAGATAGCTTTTCAGCCATGAGAACTATTCTCATATTCCTTAACCAATCCATTTAATACGGTCCAGTTAAATAACATCTAATATGTTTAGCAGTGATATGAATTAAGACATTGTAAAATTTTGTAAATGAATTTGTAATTAATAACATTTTAACATACATTCTTTTATTAATTACCAAAATAATTTAGGTCTTGTTTTAAATTGGTATCTCCCACTATTTTCTTCAAACTATATTACCCTTACTTATATAGTTCGGTAAAATCTAATTAAAGATTTGCTAGTGAGAATAAGGATCTCATTTCAAATGTATATAGCCTTGTGGTGACACAACAAACTATATATAAATAAATAGGTAGACAACTTTTGTCAATTACATCAACTATGCAACTCCTTTTCTTTTGCCTCTTAGATTATTTTGATCAAGTGGTGGCACATCCGAATCAAAATTTACCAAGTTAAGTCCGACCTAGCACTCCATATATTCAAAAAAGAAAAATATCATCCTTGTGGTGACACAACAAAACAATATTGTTCAATTTTCTTTATAAGCATCAAATGTGATAAATTAACATCTTAAATACTTAATACTTGCCTTGTGGTGACACAACAAACTCATATTAAATATTTAATACTCTATTAATTTTATCACGCTAGAAGGCGACGTTCGATATTCCAATATCTTTGAACGCTTAGGACTTAATATATAAAAATTAAGGGTTTGTTATTAATTTGTCTCATCTTGTTTAGCGCGCATGCACATATATATATAAAATACGCGTCATATTAATTAACATGCGAAGCATGTTTGCATAATATATAATATATATAGTATAATTATGCACATATAGAATACTATATTCTACTCGGATTGATTATGGACTTTTATTCTAGTTTGGTTCACTAGAGCCACCAAGTGAACCAAAAGGTCAAACCCTAGGGGTGCAAGAAATAATATTTAAATATAACTATTACATTTAAACCTGAGCTCCATTACAAACGGGTCTTCAAGCGCTCCTTGCTCCTTGATCTCCAATTTTTCAAAATTAATTCTAACTATTCCTATTACAAAACTATTTAAAATAAATAGAAACCTTGATCGTGATCGAGGAAAGTACATAGAGGAGATAGATTTTACATTCAGAAAAATTAGAGAAGACGAGGTACGCAGACCCCATTTAATAAAACCCATACATTCATGCATCCAACTAAAATAAAATCCAATCACATTGGTCAATAGTCCATAATCAATCCTATTTATTATCATACACATCATCATATGCATCAATAAATAACATTCATCTTATGAATAATAAACATTTAATATATATATTGATATCATTTAATGGGCAAATTTAGTTAGTATAAAATCTATTTTTGAATCAAAATAAACTCTTTTATTTTAATCCAAATTTAAATCAAAATAAAACTATTTTATTTTAATTTATCCAATTTTGAATAAAATAAACTATTTTATTTTAATCAAAATCTTTAATCAAAATAAACTCCTTTATTTTAATTAATTATGTAATCCAATTCCATGTAAAAAAACTTTTTATTAAAGGAAACACAGATTCTCTTTCCTATTCAAAAATAAACTCCTTTATTTTGAATAATATGAAATCTTATTCCATATTTAAATAAACTCCTTTATTTAAGGAAATTAGGATTTTCTTTCCTATTCACAAATAACTCTTTTATTTTGAATAATATGAAATCTTATTTCATATCTAAATAAACTCCTTTATTTAAGGAAACATGGAATCCAATTTCAACTCCAATTAGTTATCATGGAATCCAATTCCAACTCTAATTAGTTAGCATGAAATTCCAATTTTAAAATTAAAATAAACTTTATATTTTAAAATTAAAATAAATATTTATTTTAATTATAAAATAATTGAGAATAATATATATATTACGTTAATATATATATATATATATATATATATATATATATATATATATATATATATATATATATATATATAGCTGTATATGATTTAAGCTCATATGATTTCCTTGAATCCTTGAACACCAAAATTCCATGATTTGCCCTTTTTTTTTTAATTCGCATGACCTGCTAATCTGTGAATCAACTTACAAAAAAAATTTGACCGGATTGACCGAATCATATAGCCTTGATTTCCGTGAATGACCCCTTGATTTCCGTGTGCTGGAATTTTTTATTTTTTTTTGTTTTCCGTGCAGTATCACGTGAATCACCCACGAATTCGGTATATAAAAAAAACTGTTTCCGAAAACAGTTTTCGGATTTTTTTTTAATAAATTTTATACAACAAATTATGCCATTTAAAATATCAAATCAAACAATTAATAATTCGCATAAACGTTTGGCTCTGATGCCACTGTTAGGTTTGTAATATTCAAGAACACAATCAAATTGCAAAAATTAAGCGGAAGCGAGATAAAATCAGAGTTTAAAAATTTTACAAACCATATATCCGGATCACCCTTATGCACAATTATTAATTAAACGAAAATATGAAGGACAAGAATCATACCCTTGAAGATCCGAGCTTCCTCAGGTACAAGTTCACCTCCAATCCTTTTCGCGTTCAACTTGAATCCACCGGGTTTGGTTCCTTCCTTTGATCAACATTAGCCACCCAAGTGTTTGGCCTCTAGAGGTGATCCACCAAGGAAAAAGAATTTTCAAGAAGAAGGGGTATTGGCTCAAACCCTAGTTTTTCCTATCTGTATAGAAAAAGGGGCGTACTCTCCAACTTTTGGAATTACGTATGTTGTAAAAGTCAACAACCACATCACCCATAATAAGACTCCTCTTATTTATAGATGTGGGCAACCCACCTTAACAATTAAGGAATTGGGATTTATTTAATTAATTAAATTCTTTTAATTAATTAAGCTCCCTAATCTTATTAGGGATAATTAATTAAACTCCTTTAACTAATTTTCCTTCCTAATCCAATTAGGAATAAATGAGAGTACTTATATTAAATTAATTCCTAAACTCTTTTAGAAATTAAAATAATAATAATTGTAATAATATTAATAAGACTCCTCTTATTAATTTTTATTTAATATTTCTAAAATATTAAATAATAAATATTAAGCTATTTAATTTATTCTATCACAATAGATTAAATTAAATATACATAACATATTATTACGATTATGCCATTAACTTCTTAAATAATTATTCTTCCTTTTATGGTGTGACCCTTTAGGTTCTCCATATTAAACCTATTGTGAATAAATCAATTAGAACATTTCTAATCTTATTTAAATAAATAAATTAAACAATTAATTTATTTAAATAAATAATATTTATTCTACAATAGGGATTAGCCTCCCTAGCGATCAACGACTTTCCAGATAATATAGATTTCAATATTAATCATTAAAGAACCTATGAGTAAATAGTTACCGTACAATTCAATCCTTCCACCATACAATGTCCCAATTAAATATAAGACATAGAATTCATCACAAGTCTTATTTTATTTAATTATATGTATTTCACTCTTAAATGCATTAACTCCAATAATTCAAATTAGAAACTCCTTTCTAATTTCATTCATATGGCCAAGGACTACTAGGTTGTCATTTATCGAATCACATAGGACATTTCTCTTCTTTTATTAGAAGTGGTAGATTCTTTATTGATCATATATTATCTCCATGTACAACTTGTTATACCCAGGCATACCCTTTGATATACCCTAAGGGTCTTAAGGAATAAGTCAAAGTATAACTCATTATACACAAGATAGTATGATGATCTCAAGTCCAAGGATTACTTGTACTACTATCACTACAGGAATTCCTATTGACAAACAAGTAAAACTCCATTAGGTATTCCTTAGCGAGCCACGTTCAGTGAACTTATTCTCTAATAAGCACCTACATACTTGCTTTAGTGTCTCCACACAAATGATCATGAGATCAATCATCCTCATCCAATGAGCAAGCAACGTATGTACCAATCTATCCGGATTCATTAATCCCCAATTTAGTAATCCAATGATTGGGAAATATTTTAGTTTTAAGCTTTCTATGAATTTAGATCTCATTAGAATGATCATCATCATTATTCTAAAAGCATTGCTTAAAACTATGGGTTTATCACATATAATAAAACAGCATCATGTAGATAATTAAAAGCCTTTAATAAATTAATACTTTTTATTAATAAATGAATAAGATTGTTACAAAGTATATGCTTTATCATCAAACATGTTTGGCTTGTGTGCATACTACTTTCAGTAAGACCCCAGCTTTTATAAATAAAGATGAATTTTTTTATAAATATTATTTTTGAATATTATGGAATAAATTTGATATAATGTTATAGTTGTGGGTGATATTTATAAATTTTGCAAAGTAAGCAAGTTATAAAATATTCGTTTGGTCGGGGAATATTCTTTTTGTCGGGGAATATTAAATGCATTTACTACTCAATCATTAATGGACCCCACAACGGAAGTATTGTCGTAGTTAAAAAATGACAAAATTATTTTTCTATAAAAAATAACGGCAGAGGTGTTACCGTCAAAACTGTTGAACTACCCGGTAGTAAAAGTACAGTAATACGCGTAGTTGTATAGTAGCACACGATATTGATTATTGATGCTTACGTGAGAAGTCACTCAGCTATGCTCAATTATTGCTACAGTAATTGCTGCATCATATCTCTTATATTATTGATTCAATTATTGTCACAAGATATCATCTCAGTATAATATGTTATAGTATTAAATTATTAATTGAGACGACAAGTTATAAATGATTAATAATTGTTGAAAGATTAAATATGTGTTGATTAAAAATAAAATGATTTGTGGTAATATTTATTCAATCCTTGATGTATATAAAGAGTCTCATTATGAGGACGCTTTGTGGTAAGTTTGATTATTTTATCGGGGCCCATATGTCATCATCTAAGAGTCCATTCAATCAATAGTAATTACCTTTGTGAATAGTAATTATCTTTGTGAATAGTAATTATCTTCGTCATATAGTATTTACCTTCGCCAATAGTAATTACCTTTGTGAATAGTAATTACCTTTGTGAATAGTAATTACCTTCGTCGATAGTATTTACCTTCGTCAATAGTAATTACCTTCTTCAATAGTAATTACCTTTATCAATAGTAATTACCTTCGTCAATAGTAATTACCCCTTCGCAAATAGTAGTTGTCCCTTCAATATTACCAAGAGTTAACTGCCTCTTCGGTGTTCCAAGGGTTGATTACCCCTTCGCAAATAGTAGTTGTCTCTTCAATACTACCAAGAGTCATTTTGACCCTTCGTTAAGACCAAGAGCCACCCTCAGTTTTTCTATAAATAGAAAGCTCATTCCTTCATTATTTCTTACGAATTCACTGAAACTCTAGAGAGAGAAACTATAGAGAGAAAGAAGAAAAGTATTTTTCTACTTCACTTTTCCAATATTCAGCTCTTCTAAGGTAGGGAATATTATTTGTTGTACTCGTAAGGGGTGTTATTTTTTTTTATTCATGAAGAGAACTTCTGTTATTCCATTCTTTATTATTCTGTTGGAATAACCTGTAAAAGTGGCATACCCTATACATGACCTGTATATGCGGAATACCCTATACTTGGTGAAATCCTTATATTATTCCATTGCTTATTTATTCTGTTGGACTAACTTGTATATGCGGAATCCCCTATACTTGGTGACATTCTTTTATTATTTTATTATCCCGTTGGAACATCCTGTCTGTACTTTACGCCGGACCTGGTTCCGTCTTTATTATTTTGTCTTTATTATTCTATTGGAATATCATGTCTGTGTGTTTTACACCGGACCTGGTTCCGTTTTTATTATTCTGTATTTATTATTACGCTGAATAACTTTTGTCTATCTGATACCGCATGCATGGTGATTTCTTTTGTTATTTCATTATTTATTATACTCATTGGTTAAAATTTTGACTTCTATACTCCATGAATTTAGTGGAATATCCTTGATATTTTTACTTCATCCAAAGATTTTTAATGAAAATATTTTTACGAGCATTCTTGAATTTTAATCTACAAAGCGAAGATCATGTTGACAATTTGGACGTTATTAGTTCCTCGAATAAATTAATTAAATGAACTTGACGCATTGAGTAGAAGATCATATGCAAGTGCGAGTGCGTTATTGTCAACGAGCCCATTTTGTGTGACTTGCAAAGGATGGAGATAGAGTTAAAGACTCGAGGGGCGCATGTGATGATAGCGAGTATACTGAGTAGAACCAACTTCAATCGATAAAGTTAAAGTCGTTCAAGCTACGGCACTGGAGCTGATGCGTATGAGGAAGAAAGTGCAAGAAGGTGCTATCTTAAGCAAGAATCGATGAAGAAGGAATACTTGAGTCAACTCCGGACTTTGTGTTCCTAACGACCTAATTTAAAGTATAATATCATGATGGAGGCGCACAACACACCATTTGCAATCCATCTCAGGAGTACCAAAATGTATCATGATATTCGGTCATACATTTTGGTGGAGCTATATGAAGAGAGATAGCGCTTTATTTATCTCAAGGTGTCTAACTTGTCAACGAGTTAAAGCGGAGCATCAAGTACCAAAAGGTCCATTGCAACCACTTGAAATTCCGAATGGAAGTGGGAGCACATTACCATGGATTTTCGTTCTGGGTCTTCCTAAGGTTTCTCAAGGCATTGATGCGATTTGGGTCATTGTTGATAGATTGACCAAGTCCGCTCATTTCTTATCGATCGAGAAACTTATACACTTCAACGCTCTTGCTCAGATGTACATAAACGAGATTGTAAGACCGCATGGTATGCTTCAGTATCCATAGTTTCGATCGAGAACCAAGATTCACTTCACGATTTTGGGTTAGTTTGCAAAAGCTATGGGCACAGACTTCACGATTTAGCTCGGCATATTATCCTCGATTTAACAGACGGTCGGAGAGGACTATTCAAACTCTTGAAGATCTATGAAGACTCTGTGTCCTTGATTTCAAGGGGAGTTGGGACAAGTTCTTACCATTGGTGGAGTTTTCCTACAACAACAGTTATCAAGCAAGTATTGGCATGGCTCCATTCGAAGCATTGTATGGAAGAAAGTGTCGTTCTCCAGTATGCTGGGATGAGGTGGGTGAAGCAACGTTGTTGGGACTGGAGTTGGTACGTATGACTACGAAAAAGGTTCAAACGATCCGACAACTTATAAAAACCTAACAAAATCGACAAAAGAGTTATGCTGATCTTCATCGAAAGGACGTGGAATTCGATATAGGAGATCATGTGTTGTTAAGAGTTGCTCCATGGAAAGGAGTTACAAGATTTGGAAAGAGAGGAAAACTTAATCCTCGATTCATCGGTCCATTTTAATCCTCGATCGAGTAGGAACGCGGCCTATAGACTACGCTTTACCGCCAAATATGTCTCGTGTTCATAACGTTTTTCACATATCCATGTTACGTAAATATGTGAAAGACCCGAACCATATTATTGAGTTAGAACCTACGAAATAGCGGAAGATTTGACGTATGAAGAGGTTCCCTGTTCAAATTTTGGATAAGAAAGAACATATTCTACGCTCTAAGGTTATACCTCAAGTCAAAGTTTTGTGGAGGAACTACGATGTTGAGGAAATGACTTGGGAGTTAGAATCAAAATGAAATCAAGGTATCCTTACCTCTTGACATACCAGTGCATACCCTAATTTCGAGGGCTAAATTTCATAAGAAGGGAGGTTGTAAGACCCCAAATTTTATAAATAAAGATGAATTTTCTCGTAAATATTATTTTGAATATTATGGAATAAATTTGATATAATGTTATAGTTGTGGGTAATATTTATAAATTTTGCAAAAGTAAGCAAGTTGTTATAAAATATTCGTTTGGTCTGGGAATATTCTTTTTGTCGGGAATATTCGTATTTATTTGGCTTTATCATTAGTGGAACCCATTAATCGGAAGTATTGTAAGTAGTTAAAAACGACAAAATTATCTTTCTATAAAAATAACGGCAGAGGTGTTACCGTTAAAACCTGTTGAACTACCCGGTAGTAAAAGCAAATACGATGTCTGGCGTAGTTGTATAGTAGCACACGATATTAATTATTGATGCTTACGTGAGAAGTCACTCACTATACTCAATTATTGCTACAATAATTCTTTGCATCATATCTCTTATATTATTGATTCAATTATTGTCACAAGATCATCTCATATAATATGTTATATTATTAATTGAGACGACAAGTTATAAATGATTAATAATTGTTGAAAGATTAAATATGTGTTGATTAAAATAAAATGATTTGTGGTAATATTTATTCAATCCTTGATGTATATAAAGAGTCTCATTATGAGACGTTTATGGTAAGTTTGATTATTTTATGGGGGGCCCATATGTCATCATCTAAGACTCTCTTCGTCAATAGTAATTACCTTTGTGAATAGTAATTACCTTCGTCAATAGTATTTACCTTCGTCAATAGTATTTATCTTCGTCAATAGTAATTACCTTTGTGAATAGTAATTACCTTCGTCAATAGTATTTACCTTCGTCAATAGTAATTACCTTCATCAATAGTAGTTGTCCCTTCAATATTACCAAGAGTTAACTGCCTCTTCAGTGTTCCAAGGGTTAATTACCCCTTCGCAAATAGTAGTTGTCTCTTCAATATTACCAAGAGTCATTTTGACCCTTCGTTAAGACCAAGAGCCACCCTCAGTTTTTCTATAAATAGAAAGCTCATTCCTTCATTATTTCTTACGAATTCACTGAAACTCTAGAGAGAGAAACTATAGAGAGAAAGAAGAAAAGTATTCTGCTACATCACTTTTCCAATATTCAGTTCTTCTAAGGTAGGGAATATTATTTGTTGTACTCGTAAGGGTGTTATTCTTTCTTATTCATGAAGAGAACTGTTGTTATTCCATTGCTTATTATTCTTTTGGAATAACCCTGTATACGTGGTTTACCCTATACTTGGTGACATTCTTCTATTATTACATTGGAACATCCATGCTCGTGTTTTTACACGGACACTGGTTCCGCTCTTTATTATTATTCATTGGAATATCCTGTCTATGTGTTTTACAATCGACCGGTTCCGTCTTTTTATTATTATTACATTGGAACATCCCTGCACTGTGTGTTTTACGCGGACTGGTTCCATTCTTTATTATTCATTGGAATATCCTCAGATATATGCGTTTACTGTAGGACTGGTTCCGTTATTTATTATTCTGTTGGAATAACCTGCCTGTGCGGTCTATCGCATGCATGGTGATTTCTTTTGTTATTCCATTCTTTATTATACCCAGTTGGTTAAACATTTGACTTCTATACTCCATGAAATTAGTGGAATATTCTTGATATTTGCGCTTCATCCAGTATCCTTTCATTGAAATATTCTTCTCGGTATTCTTGAATTATTACTCTACAAAGCAGTATCATGTTGACAGTTTGGATGTTATTGGTTCCTAGATAAATTAATTCTTGAATATGTTTTATTCAATCCTTATATCATTGTCATCATCCTCATGTTTATATTATGTTGAAAGTCATCTGTGGCTTCAGAGTGCATAGATGGACTTGGTATGATTATGACCGAGAGACTATTCGGTGTAATCATGGTAGTAATGTTACAAATGATGTGGTAAAAATCCTCGATGAACAGTAGTGCATTGATGATGATTGTTGGCATGATCATGACCATTAATGAATACACAACTATTCTTGGTCGTAGTGCATGAATAATTGTGGTCGTGATACTATTGTAAGACCCCACTTTTATAAATAAAGATGAATTTTCTATAAATATTATTTTTGAATATTATGGAATAAATTTGATATAATGTTATAGTTGTGGGTAATATTTATAAATTTTACAAAGTAAGCAAGTTGTTATAAAATATTAGTTTGGTGGGGAATATTCTTTTTGTCGGGAATATTAAATGCGACGACTCGATCATTAGTGGACCCCACAACGGAAGTATTATTCGTAGTTAAAAAGCGATAAAATTATCTTTCCATAAAAATAACGGCGGAGGTGTTACTGGTAAAAGCTGTGAACTACCCGGTTGTAAAAGTACGATGTCTGGCGTGGTTGCATAGTAGCACTTTGCGGTATTGATTATTGATGATTTACGTGAGAAGTCACTTAGCTATACTCAATTATTACTACGATAATTCTTGCATCATATCTCTTATATTATTGATTCAATTATTGTCACATTACCATCATCATATAATATGTTATATTATTAATTGGAGGCGACAAGTTATAAATGATTAATAATTGTTGAAAGATTAAAAATGTGTTGATTAAAAATAAAATGATTTGTGGTAATATTTATTCAATCCTTGATGTATATAAAGAGTCTCATTATGAGGCGTTTGTGGTAAGTTTGATTATTTTATGGGGGGGCCCATATGTCATCATCTAAGAGTCTCTTCATCGATAGTAATTACCTTTGTGAATAGTAATTACCTTTGTGAATAAATACCTTTATAATACCTTTATCGATAGTATTTACCTTCGTCGATAGTAATTACCTTCTTCATAGTATTTACCTTCGTCGATAGTAATTACCTTCTTCAATTGTATTTACCTTCGTCGATAGTAATTACCTTCATCGATAGTAATTACCCCTTCGCAAATAATAGTTGTCCCTTGATATTATCAAGAGTTAAGCGCCTCTTGATTGTTCGAAAGTTAATTACCCTTCATGAAATAGTAGTTGTCTCTTGATATTACGAAGAGTCATTTTGACCCTTCGTTAAGACCAAGTGCCATCCTCGGTTTTTCTATAAATAGAAAGCTCATTCCTTCATTATTTCTTACGAATTCATTTGAAACTACAGAGAGAAAACTATAGAGAGAAAGAAGAAAAGTATTCTTTCTACTTCACTTTTCCAATATTCAGGTTCTTCTAAGGTAGGGAATATTATTTGTTGTACTACGTAAGGGGTGTTATTCTTTTTCTTATTCATGAAGAGAACTGTTGTTATTCCATTACTTATTATTACATTTGGAATAACTTTTATATGTGGTTTACCCTATACTTGGTGACATTTTCTATTATTATTACATTGGAACATCACATACGTATGTGTTTTACACAGGACTGGTTTTATTATTACATTATTTATTGTTTACATTGGTTCCGTCTTTATTATTATTATTACATTTGGAATATCACATGCATGTGTTTTTTACAGGACTGGTTCCGTCTTTTATTATTATTACATTTGGAACATCACATGCATGTGTGTTTTACGCGGGACTGGTTCCATTATTTATTATTCCATTGGAATATCCTCATGTATGTGCATTTCTTGAATTTCACACACATTCCGTTATTTATTATTACATTTGGAATAACTTTGCTGTGTGCGATCTATCGCGTGCATGGTGATTTCTTTTGTTATTCCATTCTTTATTATACCCAGTTGGTTAAAACTTTGACTTCTATACTCCATGAAATTAGTTGAATATTCTTGATATTTGCGCTTCATCCAGTATCCTTTCATGGAAATATTCTTCTTGATCATTCTTGAATTTTACTCTACAAAGCGATATCATGTTGACAATTTGGATGTTATTGGTTCTAGATAAATTAATTCTTGAACTTGTTTTATTGAATTCTTATATCATTGTCATCATCCTCATGTTTATATTATGTTGAAAGTCATCGTGTGGCACATGTAGTGCATAGATGGACTTGGTATGATTATGACCGAGAGACTATTGGTGTAATCATGATGGCGTAATGTTACAAATGATGTGGTAAAAATCCTCGATGGCCGTGTAGTGCATTGATGGACGATTGTTGGCATGATCATGACCATTAATGAATACACAACTATTCTTGGCCCGTAGTGCATGAATAATTGTGGTCGTGATACTTAAAGAATATCCTTGGCCGTAGTGCGGGGGTGATTCGATGATGTGGAATATTTATTAAAATTTGAGTCTCGGCTATAACAATGATGAAAAACCTTTTAAATCATAAAAGATAGTAGATTTTATTTTCTACTTGACTCTTTTAATGGATTCTTTGGTTCATTGTAGTTAAACTTGATGTTCATTATATTTTATCGGTTTAACAACATTGTTGAGGCTAATGATAATTTATTACGCATTATCTTAGTCATAATATTTCTTCTTGAGCTAGTTGAGCTCACCCTTTCTTTCATTTTATTCTCTTGAAATGAGAATATAGGCGGGGCGAGTCGGGAAGCGGAGTAATGGTCGGAGGATAGCATTAGTAGTCCTCACTATTACGTGAAATAGTGTGATAATAATTGTAATGAGGACTCCTTTTGAGTTTGTATAATATCTAGTAGACAATATTTGTATTCAAACTCACGGTTTATGTCATATTGTACCACAGCAGTTATATTAGTAAGTTGTATTTAAATTACATGCCCATATATCACTACTACAAGATGGGTGATGTATACCTAATTTTGGGGCGTCACGGTTGGTATCGAGCTTAGGGATATGATCCTGGCTAAGATGTGAGAATAGTACTAGGAGGGAGGCAGGGAATACCTTCGCTAGTATGACCTACCTAAGTTTATGTGCTATTTTATTGGTGGGTCGAGAATATAGAGATAATTTGTTACATGTCAATTAACCTTTTGTTTTGTGGCGATGTCTGAAAATGACATCGAGAATGTTGAGAATAGCAATGGAGCCTGAGCGATCGTTGATTCACTACATATCGATAATCGGGATAATGTGCATCGAGGAAGCGACAATCCTCATGCAAACAGCAACAACAACTTGACCAAATGATGAATGATCAAATGTTCGAGGCTTTATGCAATTTATGCAACAATGATGGCGAGAGGCGACTCTGTCCAAAAGCGTGGGGTGGAAACACGGAAAACTCTCGGTGCGGTCACCGCTAAACAATTTAAGGAGCTGGGACCACCGGAGTTTAAGGGAGAGCCAAAACCACTTGGCGGAAGCATGGATAAAGCAGATTACCAAGATATTTGATGTCTTGGGATGCTCAGAGAGCAAAAGGTTCCCTTCTTGCCTTTTATTTGCAGCGGAGAGGCGATTCTTGGTGTGGGAATCGGTAAAAGCGTACTCAACTTCTTTGTCTTGAAGATATCTTGGGAGAAGTTCGGGAGGCACATTCAACGACAAATACTTTCTGAAAGTATTAGCCACATGAAGGAGGTGGAGTTTATCAAGTTGGAACAAAACAATATGGCCAGTATCGCGATACGAGGCAAAATTTGCGGAGTTATCACGGTTTAAATCCCCACTTGGTGGATAATGAAGAGAGAATGGCGCGAATGTTTTTAAGAGGTTTGAAGCGGAGATACGTCGACATCTTATTTCTCATAAAGCGTGTTTGTATTCGGATGTTGTAAATAGGGCTCGATTAGTGGAGCGCGATAACGAGTCAACGCAACTAAAAGAAGCGGTAAGCAAAATTATAATACCGGCGAGAGTAGTCATCGAAGCGGTGACAACAAGCGTGGAGGAATCAACGGGCGGATATGGTAACCACTTGGTGGTAATCGAGGCCAAAACAATAAGAATGGACATTTCAAGAAAAGGAGATTCAACAATGATGGAAAGACGTCGGCACCAAAGCACCGTTGTTAAGGAAGGAGAAAACCACCTATCATATGCTTCAAATGCGGAGGAGAGGACACATCGATCAAAAGCTGGCCATGCCATCAAAAGCGTGTTATAATTGTGGAAGAAAGGTCACTTAGCTCGATTTTATCGTTTCACAAAGACAAATTCAACTAGGATGGAGGCACCAAAGTAGTCGAGAAAAAAGTCAAAACCCAGTGGTCTGAGGGAGGCGTTTGTTGTGACCTCCCGAGAAGCAAGGAACCCGAATGAGGTCATCACGGGTAAGCTTATCATAAACTCTAATGAAGTCTATACTTTATTTGATCTGGGTTCTACCCATTCTTTTATTTCTCCTACTTGCGCTCATCGATTAAATTTGACTCGGAGAAATTAGACTTTGACTTATCTGTGGAAACTCCGTTGGGAGAAACCTTCATTACATCCACTTGTTTATAAGTCTTGTTTGGTTCAAATCGGTACCCTCACATTACACAATCGATCTTATTTCATTAAAAATACTTGCATTTGAGCGTGATTCTAGGGATTGATTGGTTAACTACTTATCATGCAAAAATTGATTGTTTTTCATAAGGTTGTTAGCTTTCATATTCCTAATCAACCTATTATCTTGAATTCAAACGACCAAACCATTAAAATCAATCACGGTCATCTCAAGCCATAAAGCTATTCGTTTATTGAAAAGCGGATGTCAAGCTTTCTTAGCTCATATCACGATTTAAACAAAAATACGTCGGTTTTGAGCGATATTTCTATTGTTAATAAATTTCACGGCGTATTCCCGAAGAACTTCTGGCCTACCCCAGGCGTGAAATTGAATTTTGTATCGACCTTGAACCGATTACAAAACCTATTTCCAAAGCCCCATGTCGAATGGCTCTATTGAACTTGAGGAGTTAAAGACCCAGCTGCGAGGAATTGTTAGACATTGGCTTTATTAGTCCTAGTACTTCTCCTTGGGGTGCTCTTGTTCTATTAAGTGAAGAAGAAAGATGGGAGTATGCGACTTTGTATTGATTATCGGGAGTTGAATCATGTCACCATCAAAATAGGTATCCATTGCCACGTATTGATGACTGTTTGACCCGATTGCAAGAGCCAAATTCTTTTCAAAGATTGATCTTCGTTAGGATATCACCAATTGAAGATTAGAACCGTGACATTCCAAAGGCGGCTTTGAACTTCGATGCGGGCATTATGAATTCCTAGTCATGTCCTTTGGATTGACTAATGCTCCTCTTTGCCTTCATGGATATGATGAGCCAAGTATTCAGGAATATTTAGATCACTTTGTGGTCGTCTTTATTGATGACATCCTTATTTATTCCAAAAGCCAGTGAAGATCATGAGCAACACTTGAGGTGACACTCCAAAAGCTTCGTGAATATAAGCTTTATGCCAAGTTGAAGAAATGCGAGTTACGGCTTGAAGAAGTAGCATTCCTTGGGCATGTGGTATCAAGTCTGGAATATCTGTTGACCCAAAAAAGATTGAAGCTATTCAAAGTGGGAACAACCTAAATCGATGGCCAAAATCGTAGCTTTCTCGGTTTAAATTTGGTTATTATCGGAGATTCATGGAAGGATTTTCTCGAATCGCTACTCCATTGACTCGGTGACTCGAAAAGATACAAAGTTCGGTTGGAGCGAAGAATGTGAGAAGAGTTTTCAAGAACTCGAGAGGAGACTTATTTATTTTGTTACGACAATACCATCGGCTCGGAGGGATTTGTCATCTCTGATGATGCTTGAGCAAAAGGGTTGGGATGTGTTCTCATGCAACATGGAAAAGTTATAGCCTATGCCTCGCGACAACTCAAAGAATATGAGAGGAATTATCCTACTCATGATCTAGAGTTGGCGGTTTGTTGTCTTCTACACTTAAAATTTGGAGGCATTACTTGTATGGGGAGAAAGTGGAGATCTTCTACGGATCATAAAAGCCTCAAATATTTCTTCACTCAAAAGGAACTCAACATGCGACAACGACGTTGGCTTGAAGCTGTTGAAAGATTATGATCGTACCATCCAATACCATCTGGACGGAAAAGCGAGCGTGGTAGGCGGCGCATTGAGTAGAAGATCATATGCAAGTATCGAGTGCGATATTGTCAACGCATGAAGGCCCATTTGTGTGACTTGCAAAGGATGGAGATAGAGTTAAAGACTCGAGGACGCGTGTGATGATAGCGAGTATCTGAGTAGAACAGAACTTTTAATCGATAAAGTTAAAAGCTGCTCGAGCTCTAGGACACGGAGGTGATGCGTATGAGGAAGAAAGTGCAAGAAGGTGCTATCTTAGGAAGCAAGAATCGATGAAGAAGGAATACTTGAGTCGACTCCGGACTTTGTGTTCCTAACGACCACGATTTTAAAGTATAATATCATGATGGAGCGCACTGACACACCATTTGCAATCCATCACAGGGAGTACCAAATGTATCATGATATTAAATCATACATTTTGGTGGAGCAATATGAAGAGAGAGATAGCGTTTGTTTATCTCAAGGTGTCTAACTTGTCAACGAGTTAAAGCGGAGCATCAAGTACCAAAAGGTCCATTGCAACCACTTGAAATTCCGAATGGAAGTGGGAGCACATTACCATGGATTTAGTTCTGGGGTCTTCCTAAGGTTTCTCAAGGCATTGATGCGATTTGGGTCATTGTTGATAGATTGACCAAGTCGCTCATTTCTTACCAATCGAGAAACTTATACACTTGAGCGTCTTGCTCGTATGTACATAAACGCGAGATTGTAAGATGCATGGTATCTGGTATCCATAGTTTCTGATCGAGACCCAAGATTCACTTCACGATTTTGGGTTAGGTTGCAAAAAGCTATGGGCACGCACTTACGATTTAGCTTCGGCATATCATCCTCGAGACGGATGAACGATCGGAGGGACTATTCAAACTCTTGAAGATCTATTAAGACTCTGTCCTTGATTTCAAGGGGAGTTGGGACAAGTTCTTACCATTGGTGGAGTTTTCCTACAACAACGGTTATCAAGCAAGTATTGGCATGGCTCCATTCAAGCGTTGTATGGAAGAAAGTGTCGTTCTCGGTTATCTTTGGGATGAGGTGGGTGAAGCAACGTTGTTGGGACCGGGAGTTGATGCGTATATATGACTACGGAAAAGATTCAAACGATCCGAACAACGTATAAAAACCTCACAAAATCGACAAAAGAGTTATCTTGATCTTCATCGAAAGGGCGTGGAATTCGATATAGGAGATCATGTGTTGTTAAGAGTTGCTCCATGGAAAGAGTTACAAGATTTGGAAAGAGAGGAAAACTTAATCCTCGATTCATCGGTCCATTTTAATCCTCGATCGAGTAGGAAGCGTGGCCTATAGACTCGCTTTCTTTCTGCTTGAATATGTCTAAATGTTCATAACGTTTTTCACATATCCATATTACGTAAATATGTGAAAGACCGAACCATATTATTGAGTTAGAACCAGGACGAAATAGCGGAAGATTTGGCGTATAAAGAGGTTCTGTTCAAATTTTGGATAAGAAGGAACATATTCTACGCTCGAGTTATACCTCAAGTCAAAGTTTTGTGGAGGAACCACGATGTTGAGAAAATGACTTGGGAGTTAGAATCGAAATGAAATCAAGGTATCCTTACCTCTTGACATACCAGTCGTACCCTAATTTGAGGGGCGAAATTTCATAAGAAGGGAGGTTGTAAGACCCCACTTTTTATAAATAAAGATGAATTTTCTATAAATATTATTTTTGAATATTATGGAATAAATTTGATATAATGTTATAGTTGTGGGTAATATTTATAAATTTTGCAAAGTAAGCAAGTTGTTATAAAATATTAGTTTGGTGGGGAATATTCTTTTTGTCGGGGAATATTAAATACGACGGCTCATCATTAGTGGACCCCACAATGAAGTATTGTCGTAGTTAGAAAAGCGACAAAATTATCTTTCTATAAAAATAACGGCGGAGGTGTTCTGATTAAAAGCTGTTGAACTACCCGGTGGTAAAAAAATACGATGTCTGTGTGGTTTGCATAGTAGCACACGGTATTGATTATTGATGCTTACGTGAGAAGTCACTTAGCTATACTCGATTATTACTACGATAATTCTTTGCATCATATCTCTTATATTATTGATTCAATTATTGTCACATTATCATACATATAATATGTTATATTATTAATTGAGACGACAAGTTATAAATGATTAATAATTGTTGAAAGATTAAAATGTGTTGATTAAAAATAAAATGATTTGTGGTAATATTTATTCAATCCTTGATGTATATAAAGAGTCTGCATATGAGGCGTTTGTGGTAAGTTTGATTATTTTATGGGGGGGCCATATGTCATCATCTAAGAGTCTCTTCGTCGATAGTAATTACCTTTGTGAATAGTAATTACCTTTGTGAATAGTAATTACCTTCGTCGATAGTATTTACCTTCGTTAATAGTAATTACCTTCGTCGATAGTATTTACCTTCGTGAATAGTAATTACCTTCTTCAATAGTATTTACCTTCGTCGTATAGTAATTACCTTCGTCGATAAGTAATTACCCTTTCGCAAATAGTAGTCCCTTGATATTACCAAGAGTTAAGCGCCTCTTGATGATCGAAAGGTTAATTACCCTTCATGAATAGTAGTTGTCTCTTGATATTACGAAGAGTCATTTTGACCCTTCGTTAAGACCAAGAGCCACCCTCGGTTTTTCTATAAATAGAAAGCTCATTCCTTCATTATTTCTTACGAATTCATTTGAAACTACAGAGAGAGAAACTATAGAGAAAGAAGAAAAAAGACTGCTTACTTCACTTTTCAATATTCAGTTCTTCTAAGGTAGGGAATATTATTTGTTGTACTCGTAAGGGGTGTTATTCTTTCTTATTCATGAAGAAACTATTGTTATTCCATTGCTTATTATTCTATTGGAATAACTTTTGTATCGTGGTTTACCCTATACTTGGTGACATTCTTCTATTATTACTACATTGGAACATCACATGCATGTGTTTTTTTTACAGGACTGGTTCCATCTTTATTATTATTACATTGGAACATCACATGCATGTGTTTTTTACAGGACTGGTTAAAATCTTTATTATTATTACATTTAGAACATCACATGCATGTGTTTCTGGCAGGACACTGGTTCCATTCTTTATTATTACATTTGGAACATCACATGCATGTGTGCGTTTCACGTGGGACACAGTTCCGTTATTTATTATTACTATTGGAATAACTTTTTTGTCTTGATCTATATCGCATGCATGGTGATTTCTTTTGTTATTCCATTCTTTATTATACCCGGTTGGTTAAAACTTTGACTTTTATACTCCATGAAATTAGTGGAATATCCTTGATATTTGCGCTTCATCCGGTATCCTTTCATGGAAATATTCTTCTCGATCATTCTTGAATTTTACTCTACAAAGCGATATCATGTTGACAATTTGGATGTTATTGGTTCCTAGATAAATTAATTCTTGAACTTGTTTTATTGAATTCTTATATCATTGTCATCATCCTCATGTTTATATTATGTTGAAAGTCATCTTGTGGCACATGTGCATAGATGGACTTGGTATGATTATGACCGAGAGACTATTCGATGTAATCATGATCGTAATGTTACAAATGATGTGGTAAAAATCCTCGATGGCCCGTAGTAGTGCATTGATGGACGAGTTGTTGGCATGATCATGACCATTAATGAATACACAACTATTCTTGGCCCGTAGTGCATGAATAATTGTGGTCGTGATACTAAAGAATATCCTTGGCCGTAGTAGTGCGGGGTGATTCGATGATGTGGAATATTTATTAAAGTTTGAGTCTCGGCTATAACGATGATGAAAAACCTTTTAAATCATAAAAGATAGTAGATTTTATTTTCTACTTGACTCTTTTAATGGATTCTTTGGTTCATTGTGTAGTTAAACTTGATGTTCATTATATTTTATCAATTTAACACTTTGTTGTAGAAGCTAATGATAATTTATTACGCATTATCTTAGTCATAATATTTCTTCTTGAGCTAGTTGAGCTCACCCTTTCTTTCCTTTGTTCTCTTGAAATGAGAATATAAATTTGGGACGAGTCGGGGAATGGAGTAATGGTCGAGAGGATAGCATTAGTAGTCCTCATTATTACGTGAAATAGTGTGATAATAATTGTAATGAGGACTCCTTTTGAGTTTGTATAATATCTAGTAGACAATATTTGTATTCAAACTCATAGTTTATGTATATTATTATACACGCAGTTATATTAGTAAGTTGTATTTAAATTACATACCATGTATCGACTACCCAAGATGGGTGATGTATACCTAATTTTGGGGCGTCACAGGTTGGTATCGAGCTTAAGGATATAATCCTGGCTAAGATGTGAGAATAGTACTAGGAGGGAGAGAGCAGAATACCTTCGCTAGTATGACCTACCTAAGTTTATATGCTATTTTATTGGTCGGTCAGAATATAGAGATAATTTGTTACATGTCAATTAACCTTTTGTTTTGTGGCAGTATCTGAAAATAACATCTGAGAATGTTGAGAATAGCAATGGAGCACAAGGCGATCGTTGATTCACCACATATCAATAATCGGGATAATGTGCATCGTGAAGGCGACAATCCTCATGCAAACAACAACACCGACCAAATGATGAATGATCAAATTCGAGAGGCTTTATGGAATTTATGCAACAATGAAAGTAGAGCGACTCTGTCCAAAAATGGGTGGAAACACGAAAAACTCTCGGGCGGTCACCATTAAACAATTCAAGGAGCTGGGACCACGGAGTTTAAGGAGAGCCAAAACCACTTACTGGCGGAAGCATGGATAAAGCAGATTACCAAGATATTTGATGTCTTGGGATGCTCAGAGGAGCAAAAGGTTCCCTTCTTAGCCTTTATATGTTGCGGAGAGGCGATTCTTGGTGGGAATCGGTAAAAGCGTACTCAACTTCTTTGTCTTGAAGATATCTTGGGAGAAGTTCCAGGGTCATTCAACGACAAATACTTTCTGAAAGTATTAGCCACATGAAGGAGGTGGAGTTTATCAAGTTGGAACAAAACAATATGGCCAGTGTCGTGTCTGAGGCAAAATTTGCGGAGTTATCACGGTTTCGTCCCATTTGGTGGATAATGAAGAGAGAATGGCGCGAATGTTTTTAAGAGGTTTGAAGTCGGAGATACGTCAACATCTTATTTCTCTTAAACCGTGTGTTTGTATTCGGATGTTGTAAATAGGGCTCGATTAGTGGAGAGTCAGCCTAACTAAAATTAAAATTATAATACCGGTGAGTAGTCATCGAAGCGGTGACAACAAGCGTGGAGGGAATCAATAGGCCAGATATGGTAACCACTTCGGTGGTAATCAGGGTTAAAACAATAAGAATGGATATTTCAAGAAAAGGAGATTCAACAATGATGGAAAGACGCGTCATTTTAGACCGTTGTTAAGGAAGGAGAAAGACCACCTATCATATGCTTCAAATTCGAGGAGAGAGGACACATCGGTCAAAAGCTAGCCATGCCGTCAAAAAGCATGTTATTATTGTGGAAGAGAAGGTCACTTAGCTCGATTTTGTGGTTTCTGAAGACAAATTCAACTAGGATGGAGGCACCAAAGTAGTCCCGAAAAAGTCAAAACCGGTAGTGCAAGGGAGGCGTTTGTTGTGACCTCCCGGAGAGCAAGGAACCCGAATGAGGTCATCACGGGTAAGCTTATCATAAACTCTAATGAAGTCTATACTTTATTTGATACCGGTTCTACCCATTCTTTTATTTCTCCTACTTGCGCTCATCGATTAAATTTGACTCAGGAGAAATTAGACTTTGACTTATCTGTGAAACTCCATTTGGGAGAAACCTTCATTACATCCACTATTTATAAGTCTTGTTTGGTTCAAATCGGTACCCTCACATTACACCTGTCGATCTTATTTCATTAAAAATACTTGCATTTGACATGATTCTAGGGATTGATTGGTTAACTACTTATCATGCAAAAAATTGATTATTTTCATAAGGTTGTTAGCTTTCATATTCTAATCAACCTATTATCTTAATTCAAACGACCAAACCATTAAAATCAATCACGGTCATCTCAAGCCATAAAGCTATTCATTTATTGAAAAGTGGATGTCAAGCTTTCTTAGCTCATGTCACAGATTTAAACAAAAATACGTCAGTTTTGAACGATATTTCTATTGTTAATAAATTTCTGACGTATTCCCAAGAAGAACTTCTAGCCTACCCAGGCGTGAAATTGAATTTTGTATCGACCTTGAACCCGGTACAAAACCTATTTCCAAAGCCCCATATCGAATAGCTCTATTGAACTTCGAGAGTTAAAGACCCAACTGCAGGAATTGTTAGACATTGGCTTTATTCGTCCCTCTAGTACTTCTCCTTAGGGTGCTCTGTTCTATTCGTGAAGAAGAAAGATGGGAGTATCGCGACTTTGTATTGATTATCGGGAGTTGAATCATGTCACCATCAAAATAGGTATCCATTGCCACGTATTGATGACTGTTTGACCCGGTTGCAAGGAGCCAAATTCTTTTCAAAGATTGATCTTCTTTCCTGGATATCACCAATTGAAGATTAGAACGAACCGACATTCCAAAGACGGCTTTAAACTTCAGATGCGGGCATTATGAATTCCTAGTCATGTCCTTTGGATTGACTAATGCTCCTCTTTGCCTTCATGGATATGATGAACCGTATTATTCATGGAATATTTAGATCACTTTGTGGTCGTCTTTATTGATGACATCCTTATTTATTCCAAAAGCCGTGAAGATCATGAAAGCAACACTTGAGGTGACACTCCAAAAGCTTCGTGAATATAAGCTTTATGCCAAGTTGAAGAAATGCGAGTTACGGCTTGAAGAAGTAGCATTCCTTGGGCACGTGGTATCAAGTCATGGAATATCTGTTGACCCAACAAAGATTGAAGCTATTCAAAGTCGGGAACAACCTAAATCGATGATCAAGTCGTAGCTTTCTTGGTTTAGCTAGTTATTATCGGAGATTCGTGGAAGGATTTTCTCGAATCGCTACTCCATTGACTCAGCTGACTCGAAAAGATACAAAGTTCGGTTGGAGCGAAGAATGTGAGAAGAGTTTTCAAGAACTCAAGAGGAGACTTATTTCAAAGACTGTTACGACAATACCATCTGGCTCGGAGGGTTTTGTCATCTATAGTGATGCTTCGAGCAAAGGGTTGGGATGTGTTCTCATGCAACATGGAAAAGTTATAGCCTTTATGCCTCGCGACAACTCAAAGAATATGAGAGGAATTATCCTACTCATGATCTAGAGTTAGCGGTTTATTATCTTTACGCACTTAAAATTTGGAGGCATTACTTGTATGGGGAGAAAGTGGAGATCTTTACGGATCATAAAAAGCCTCAAATATTTCTTCACTCAAAAGGAACTCAACATTCGACAATGACGTTGGCTTGAATCTGAAAAGATTATGATCATACCATCCTGAAAAGCGAGCGTGGTAGGTAGCGCATTGAGTAGAAGATCATATGCAAGTACGAGTGTGTTATTGTCAACGCAAATGCCCATTTTCTGTGACTTACAAAGGATGGAGATAGAGTTAAAGACACCAGGGATGCATGTGATGATAGCGAGTATACGAGTAGAACCGACTTTAATCGATAAAGTTAAAGCTGCTCAAGCTACAGACTTGGAGCTGATGCGTATGAGGAAGAAAGTGCAAGAAGTTGCTATGCCGGAAGCAAGAATCGATGAAGAAGGAATACTTCGAGTCAACTCCAGACTTTGTGTTCCTAATGACCATGATTTAAAGTATAATATCATGATGGAGGCGCACAACACACCATTTGCAATCCATCCTAGGAGTACCAAAATGTATCATGATATTCGTCATACATTTTGGTGGAGCAATATGAAGAGAGAGATAGCGCTGTTTATCTCAAGGTGTCTAACTTGTCAACGAGTTAAAGCGAGCATCAAGTACCAAAAGGTCCATTGAAACCACTTGAAATTCGAGAATGGAAGTAGGAGCACATTACCATGGATTTCGTTCTGGGGTCTTCCTAAGGTTTCTCAAGGCATTGATGCGATTTGGGTCATTGTTGATAGATTGACCAAGTCTCGCTCATTTCTTATCGATTCGAGAAACTTATACACTTGAACGTCTTGCTCGTATGTACATAAACGAGATTGTAAGATCGCATGGTATCTTACGGTATCCATAGTTTCGATCGAGACCCAAGATTCACTTCACGATTTTGGGTTAGTTTGCAAAAAGCTATGGGCACAGGACTTACGATTTAGCTTCGGCATATCATCCTCAAACCAGACGGACGATGGAGAGAGGACTATTCAAACTCTTGAAGATCTATTAAGACTCCGTGTCCTTGATTTCAAGGGGAGTTGGGACAAGTTCTTACCATTGGTGGAGTTTTCCTACAACAATGCGGTTATCAAGCAAGTATTGGCATGGCTCCATTCAAAGTGTTGTATGGAAGAAAGTGTCGTTCTCCAGTATGCTGGGATGAGGTGGGTGAAGCAACGTTGTTGGGACCGGAGTTGGTACGTATGACTACGGAAAAGGTTCAAACGATCCGACAAAGTATAAAAACCTCACAAAATCGACAAAAGAGTTCTGCTGATCTTCATCGAAAGGACGTGGAATTCGATATAGGAGATCATGTGTTGTTAAGAGTTGCTCCATGGAAAGGAGTTACAAGATTTGGAAAGAGAGGAAAACTTAATCCTCGATTCATCAGTCTATTTTTAATCCTCGATCGAGTAGGAACTATGGCCTATAGACTTGCTTTAACGCCAAATATGTCTCGTGTTCATAACGTTTTTCACATATCCATGTTACGTAAATATGTGAAAGACCCGAACCATATTATTGAGTTAGAACCGGACGAAATATTCGGATGATTTGACGTATGAAGAGGTTCCTGTTCAAATTTTGGATAAGAAGGAACATATTCTACGCTCCAAGGTTATACCTCAAGTCAAAGTTTTGTGGAGGAACAACGATGTTGAGGAAATGACTTGGGAGTTAGAATATGAAATGAAATCAAGGTATCCTTACCTCTTCGACATACCAGGTACGTACCCTAATTTCGAGGGTGAAATTTCATAAGAAGGGGAGGTTGTAAGGCCCCAACTTTTATAAATAAAGATAAATTTTCTATAAATATTATTTTTGAATATTATGGAATAAATTTGATATAATGTTATAGTTGTGGGTAATATTTATAAATTTTGCAAAGTAAGCAAGTTGTTATAAAATATTCGTTTGGTCGGAGAATATTCTTTTTGTCGGGAATATTCAGATGACGGCTTAATCATTAGTGGACCCCATTAATGGAAGTATTATCGTAGTTAGAAAACGACAAAATTATCTTTCTATAAAAATAACGGCGGAGGTGTTACCAATTAAAAGCTGTTGAACTACCCGGTGGTAAAAGAATGCGATGTCTGCGTGGTTGCAAAGTAGTAGTACCTGCGGTATTGATTATTGATGCTTACGTGAGAAGTCACTTAGCTATACTCAATTATTACTCTGATAATTCTTTGCATCAAATCTCTTATATTATTGAGTCAATTATTGTCACATTATCATCATATAAAATGTTATATTATTAATTGAGGCGACAAGTTATAAATGATTAATAATTGTTGAAAGATTAAAATGTGTTGATTAAAAATAAAATTATTTGTGGTAATATTTATTCAATCTTTGATGTATATAAAAGTCTGCATTATGAGGCGTTGTGGTAAGTTTGATTATTTTATGGGGGCCATATGTCATCATCTAAGAGTAAACGTTCATCGATAATAATTACCTTTGTGAATAGTAATTACCTTTGTGAATAAAGTAATTACCTTCGTCGATAGTATTTACCTTCGTTAATAGTAATTACCTTCTTCAATAGTATTTACCTTTGTCAATAGTAATTACCTTCTTCAATAGTATTTACCTTAGTCAATAGTAATTACCTTCGTCAATAGTAATTACCCCTTCGCAAATAGTAGTTGTCCCTTCAATATTACCAAGAGTTAACTGCCTCTTCGGTGATCCAAAGGTTAATTACCCCTTCATGAAATAGTAGTTGTCTCTTCATATTACCAAGAGTCATTTTGACCCTTCGTTAAGACCAAAGAGCCACCCTCAGTTTTTCTATAAATAGAAAGCTCATTCCTTCATTATTTCTTACGAATTCACTGAAACTCTAGAGAGAGAAACTATAGAGAGAAAGAAGAAAAATATTCTGCTACTTCACTTTTCCAAAATTCAGTTCTTCTAAGGTAGGGAATATTATTTGTTGTACTTTCGTAAGGGGTGTTATTCTTTCTTATTCATGAAGAGAACTGTTTGTTATTCCATTGCTTATTATTACATTTGAATAACTTTTGTATACGTGGTTTACTCTATATACTTGGTGACATTCTTCTATTATTCATTGGAACATCCATGTTTGTGTGTTTTACATTCTTCTATTATTGGGAACACACGGTTAAAATCTTTATTATTATTATTCTGTGGAACATCACATGCATGTGTTTTTTTACAGGACTGGGTTCCGTCTTTATTATTATTACATTAGAACATCACATGCTGTGTGTTTTACGACCGACTGGTTCCATTCTTTATTATTACTGTTGGAAAATCACATATGCATGCGTTTCTGTGGGACTGAATTCCGTTATTTATTATTACTATTGGAAAACTCACACTGCAATGCGGTCTATCGCATGCATGGTGATTTCTTTTGTTATTCCATTCTTTATTATACCCAGTTGGTTAAAACTTTGACTTTTATACTCCATGAAATTAGTGGAATATCCTCGTTATTTGCGCTTCATCCAGTATCCTTTCATGGAAATATTCTTCTCAGTATTCTTGAATTTTACTTTACAAAGCAGTATCATGTTGACAGTTTGGATGTTATTGGTTCCTAGATAAATTAATTCTTGAACTTGTTTTATTGAATTCTTATATCATTGTCATCATCCTCATGTTTGTATTATGTTAAAAGTCATCTGTGGCCTATAGTGCATAGATGGACTTGGTATGATTATGACCAGAGACTATTCGGTGTAATCATGATCGTAATGTTACATATGATGTGGTAAAAATCCTCAGTGGCCCGTAGTGCATTGATGGACAGTTGTTGGCATGATCATGACCATTAATGAATACACAACTATTCTTGGCCCGTAGTGCATGAATAATTGTGGTCGTGATACAAAAGAATATCCTTGGCCGTAGTGCAGGGGTGATTCGATGATGTGGAATATTTATTAAAGCTGAGTCTCAGCTATAACAGTGATGAAAAACCTTTTAAATCATAAAAGATAGTAGATTTTATTTTCTACTTGACTCTTTTAATGGATTTCTGGTTTTGCTATAGTTAAACTTGATGTTCATTATATTTTATCAATTTAACACTGTTGTAGGCTAATGATAATTTATTCTGCATTATCTTAGTCATAATATTTCTTACTGAGCTAATTGAGCTTACCCTTTCTTTCACTGTTCTCTTCAAAATGAGAATATAAATTTGGGACGAGTCGGGGAGCGGAGTAATGGTCCGGAGGATAGCATTAGTAGTCCTCATTATTACGTGAAATAGTGTGATAATAATTGTAATGAGGACTCTTTTTTTGAGTTTGTATAATATCTAGTAGACAATATTTGTATTCAAACTCATAGTTTATGTCATATTGTACCACGACAGCTTATATTAGTAAGTTGTATTTAATTTACGTACCATGTATCGACTACCCAAGATGGGTGATGTATACCTAATTTTGGGGCGTCACGGTTGGTATCGAGCTTAAGGATATAATCCACGCTAAGATGTGAGAATAGTACTAGGAGGGAGAGACGGGAATACCTTTCGCTAGTATGACCTACCTAAGTTTATATGCTATTTTATTGGTCACGTAATAATATAGAGATAATTTGTTACATGTCAATTAACCTTTTGTTTTGTGGCGATGTCTGAAAATGACATCGAGAATGTTGAGAATAGCAATGGAGCACAGCGATCGTTGATTCACCACATATCAATAATCGAGGATAATGTGCATCGTCGAAAGGCGACAATCCTCATACAAAACAAACAACACCGACCAAATGATGAATGATCAAATGTTCAGAGAGGCTTTATGGAATTTATACAACAAAGAAAGTAGAGCGACTCTCGTCCAAAAGGTAGGTGGAAGCACGAAAAACTCTCGGGCGGTCACCGCTAAACAATTCAAGGAGCTGGGACCAATGGAGTTTAAGGGAGAGCCAAAACCACTTCGGCGGAAGCATGGATAAAGCAGATTACCAAGATATTTGATGTCTTGGGATGCTCCGAGGAGCAAAAGGTTCCTTTCACGCTTTTATGTTGCGCGGAGGCGCATTCTTCGGTGGGAATCGGTAAAACGTACTCAACTTCTTCAGTCTCAAGATATCTTGGGAGAAGTTCCAGAGTCGTTTCAACGACAAATACTTTCCTGAAAGTATTCGCCACATGAAGGAGGTGGAGTTTATCAAGTTGGAACAAAACAATATGACCGTGTCGTAATACGAGGCAAAATTTGCGGAGTTATCACGGTTTGCGTCCCATTTGGTGGATAATGAAGAGAGAATGGCGCGAATGTTTTTAAGAGGTTTGAAGCCGGAGATACATCAACATCTTATTTCTCTTAAACTGTGTTTGTATTCAGATGTTGTAAATAGGGCTCAATTAGTGGAGCGCCGGCAAAATTAGAATACCAGCGAGAGTAGTCATCGAAGCGGTGACAACAAGCGTGGAGGGAATCAACAGGCCAGATATGGTAACCACTTCGGTGGTAATCAGGGTTAAAACAATAAGAATGGATATTTCAAGAAAAGGAGATTCAACAATGATGGAAAGACGTCAGCACCAACACCCGTTATTAAGGAAGGAGAAAGACCACCTATCATATGCTTCAAACTCGGAGGAGAGGGACACATCAGTCCAAACTGCGCCATGCCGTCCAAAACATGTTATAATTGTGGAAGAGAAGGTCACTTAGCTCGATTTTGTGCCATCAAGAAGACAAATTCAACTAGGATGGAGGCACCAAAGGTCGTCCCTGAAAAGTCAAACCCAGAGTCTGGGAGAGCGTTTGTTGTGACCTCCCAGAGAGCAAGGAACCCGAATGAGGTCATCACGGTAAGCTTATCATAAACTCTAATGAAGTCTATACTTTATTTGATACCGGGTTCTACCCATTCTTTTATTTCTCCTACTTGCGCCATCGATTAAATTTGACTCGAGAGAATTAGACTTTGACTTATCTGTGGAAACTCCGTTGGGAGAAACCTTCATTATATCCACCGCTTATAAGTCTTGTTTGGTTCAAATCGGTACCCTCACATTACCTGTCGATCTTATTTCATTAAAAATACTTGCATTTGACGTGATTCTAGGGATTGATTGGTTAACTACTTATCATGCAAAAATTGATTATTTTCATAAGGTTGTTAGCTTTCATATTTCTAATCAACCTATTATGCGAATTCAAACGACCAAACCATTAAAATCAATCACGGTCATCTCAAGCCATAAAGCTATTCATTTATTGAAAAGTGGATGTCAAGCTTTCTTAGCTCATGTCACAGATTTAAACAAAAATACGTCAGTTTTGAACGATATCTATTGTTAATAAATTTCCTGACGTATTCCCTGAAGAACTTCCTAGCCTACCCCAAGAGCGTGAAATTGAATTTTGTATCGACCTTGAACCCGGTACAAAACCTATTTCCAAAGCCCCATATCGAATGGCTCTATTGAACTTCGTGAGTTAAAGACCCAACCGCAGGAATTGTTGAACATTGGCTTTATTCGTCCCTAGTACTTCTCCTTGGGGTGCTCTGTTCTATTCGTGAAGAAGAAAGATGGGAGTATGCGACTTTGTATTGATTATCGGAGTTGAATCATGTCACCATCAAAAATAGGTATCCATTGCCACGTATTGATGACCTGTTTGACTAGTTGCAAGGAGCCAAATTCTTTTCAAAGATCGATCTTCGTTCGGATATCACCAATTGAAGATTAGAACCGCCGACATTCCAAAGACGGCTTTCGAAACTTCGGTATGGGCATTATGAATTCCTAGTCATGTCCTTTGGATTGACTAATGCTCCTCGCGCCTTCATGGATATGATGAACCAAGTATTCAAGGAATATTTAGATCACTTTGTGGTCGTCTTTATTGATGACATCCTTATTTATTCCAAAAGCCGTGAAGATCATGAGAAACACTTGAGGCTGACACTCCAAAAGCTTCGTGAATATAAGCTTTATGCCAAGTTGAAGAAATGCGAGTTCTGGCTTGAAGAAGTAGCATTCCTTGGGCACGTGGTATCAAGTCATGGAATATCTGTTGACCCAGCAAAGATTGAAGCTATTCAAAGTTGGAAACAACCTAAATCAGTGACCAAAGTACGTAGCTTTCTCCGTTTAGCTGGTTATTATTGGAGATTCGTGGAAGGATTTTCTCGAATCGCTACTCTTTTGACTCATCTGACTCGAAAAGATACAAAGTTCGGTTGGAGCGAAGAATGTGAGAAGAGTTTTCAAGAACTCAAGAGGAGACTTATTTCATCACCTATTCTGACAATACCATCTGGCTCGGAGGGATTTGTCATCTTCAGTGATGCTTCGGGCAAAGGGTTGGGATGTGTTCTCATGCAACATGGAAAATTATAGCCTATTCCTCGCGACAACTCAAAGAATATGAGAGGAATTATTCTACTCATGATCTAGAGTTGGCAGCTGTTGTCTTTGCACTTAAAATTTGGAGGCATTTCTTGTATGGGGAGAAAGTGGAGATCTTTACGGATCATAAAAGCCTCAAATATTTCTTCACTCAAAAGGAACTCAACATGCGACAACGACGTTGGCTTGAACTGTTGAAAGATTATGATTATACCATCCAATACCATCCCGAAAAGCGAACGTGGTAGTAGACGCATTGAGTAGAAGATCATATGCAAGTACGAGTGCGATATTTGTCAACGCAAAGGCCCATTTTGTGTGACTTGCAAAGGATGGAGATAGAGTTAAAGACTCGTGGATGCATGTGATGATAGCGAGTATACGAGTAGAACCGACTTTAATCGATAAAGTTAAAGTCGCTCAAAGCTACGGACTGGAGCCGATGCGTATGAGGAAGAAAGTGCAAGAAGGTGCTATCTTAAGCAAGAATCGATGAAGAAGGAATACTTGAGTCAACTCCAGCACTTTGTGTTCCTAACGACCATAATTTAAAGTATAATATCATGATGGAGGCGCACAACACACCATTTGCAATCCATCCTGGGAGTACCAAAATGTATCATGATATTCGGCCATACATTTTGGTGGAGCAATATGAAGAGAGAGCTAGCTACTGCTTATCTCAAGGTGTCTAACTTGTCAACAAGTTAAAGCGAGCATCAAGTACCAAAAGTTCCATTGCAACCACTTGAAATTCCGTAATGGAAGTGGGAGCACATTACCATGGATTTCATTACTGCGGTCTTCCTAAGGTTTCTCAAGGCATTGATGCGATTTGGGTCATTGTTGATAGATTGTCCAAGTCTGCTCATTTCTTACCAATACGAGAAACTTATACACTTGAACGTCTTGCTCGTATGTACATAAACGAGATTGTAAGATCGCATGGTATGCCTGTATCCATAGTTTCCGATCGAGACCCAAGATTCACTTCACGATTTTGGGTTAGTTTGCAAAAAGCTATGGGCACAGACTTACGATTTAGCTTTCGGCATATCATCCTCGCATCGACGGGACGACAGTGAGGACTATTCAAACTCTTGAAGATCTATTAAGACTCGTGTCCTTGATTTCAAGGGAGTTGGGACAAGTTCTTACCATTGGTGGAGTTTTCCTACAACAACAGCTTATCAAGCAAGTTCGCATGGCTCCATTCGAGCGTTGTATGGAAGAAAGTGTCGCTTCAAAGATCTTTGGGATGAGGTGGGTGAAGCAACGTTGTTGGGACCGAAGTTGGTACATTTGACTACGGAAAAGATTCAAACGATCCGACAACGTATAAAAACCTCACAATATCGACAAAAGAGTTATGCTGATCTTCATCGAAAGGACGTGAAATTCGATATAGGAGATCATGTGATGTTAAGAGTTGCTCCATGGGAAGGAGTTACAAGATTTGGAAAGAGAGGAAAACTTAATCCTCGATTCATTGGTCCATTTCTAATCCTCGATCGAGTAGGAACTGTGGCCTATAGACTCGCTTTACCGCCAAATATGTCTCGTGTTCATAATGTTTTTCACATATCCATGTTACGTAAATATGTGAAAGACCCGAACCATATTATTGAGTTAGAACCGGATGAAATAGCGGAAGATTTGACGTATGAAGAGGTTCCTGTTCAAATTTTGGATAAGAAAGAACATATTCTACGCTCCAAGGTTATACCTCAAGTCAAAGTTTTGTGGAGGAACCACAATGTTGAGGAAATGACTTGGGAGTTAGAATCTGAAATGAAATCAAGGTATCTTTACCTCTTTGACATACCAGGTACGTACCCTAATTTCGAGGGCGAAATTTCATAAGAAGGGGAGGTTGTAAGACCCCAGCTTTTATAAATAAAGATGACTTTTCAATAAATATTATTTTTGAATATTATGGAATAAATTTGATATAATGTTAAGAAGGGGAGGTTGTTATAAAATATTCGTTTGGTCGGGGAATATTCGTACGACGGCTTAATCAATGGTGGACCCCACAACGGAAGTATTGTCGTAGTTAGAAAACGACAAAATTATCTTTCTTTTAAAATAACGGCGGAGGTGTTACCGTTAAAACTGTTGAACTACCCTATGGTAAAAATACAAGAATACGCTGGCGTGGTTGCATAAGTAGCACACGGTATTGATTATTGATGCTTACGTGAGAAGTCTCTTAGCTATACTCAATTATTGCTACATGAAATTGCTTTTGCATCATATCTCTTATATTATTGATTCAATTATTGTCACATTATCATCTCAGATAAAATGTTATATTATTAATTGAGACGACAAGTTATAAATGATTAATAATTGTTGAAAGATTAAAAATGTGTTGATTAAAAATAAAATGATTTGTGGTAATATTTATTCAATCCTTGATGTATATAAAGAGTCTGTTATGAGACATTGTGGTAAGTTTGATTATTTTATGGAGGGGCCCATATGTCATCATCTAAGAGTCTCTTCGTCAATAGTAATTACCTTTGTGAATAGTAATTACTTTTTTCAATAGTATTTACCTTCGTCAATAGTAATTACCTTTGTCAATAGTAATTAGTAGTCCTCACTATTCTGTGCGCTAGTTGAGCTCACCCTTTCTTTCACTGTTCTCTTCAGGAAATGAGAATATAGCTAGGACGAGTCGGGGAACGGAGTAATGGTCCAAAGGATAGCATTAGTAGTCCTCACTATTCTGTGAAATAGTGTGATAATAATTGTAATGAGGACTCCTTTTGAGTTTGTATATAATATCTAGTAGACAATATTTGTATTCAAACTCACGCTTTATGTCGTATTGTACACCTACGCTTATATTAGTAAGTTGTATTTAAATTACGTACCATGTATCCGACTACCCAAGATGGGTGATGTATACCTAATTTTGGGGGCGCCACAAAGGTGTTGTAAGCCCCACTTTTTTATAAATAAAGATGAATTTTCTATAAATATTATTTTGAATATTATGGAATAAATTTGATATAATGTTATAATTGTAGGTAATATTTATAAATTTTGCAAAGTAAGCAAGTTGTTATAAAATATTCGTTTGGTTGGGGAATATTCTTTTGGTCTGGGAATATTCGATTTAACGGCTTAATCATTGGTGGACCCCATTAACGGAAGTATTGTCGTAGTTAGAAAACGACAAAATTATCTTTCTATAAAAATAACTATGAGTCATTATCGTTAAAACCGCTTGAACTACGCTGGGGTAAAAGTACAAGAATACGGCGTGATCGCATAAGAGCACACGATATTGATTATTGATGCTTACGTGAGAAGTCACTTAGCTATACTCAATTATTGCTACAACATAATTCTTTGCATCATATCTCTTATATTATTGATTCAATTATTGTCACATTATCATCTGTATAAAATGTTATATTATTAATTGAGACGACAAGTTATAAATGATTAATAATTGTTGAAAGATTAAATATGTGTTGATTAAAAATAAAATGATTTGTGGTAATAATTATTTAATCCTTGATGTATATAAAGAGTCTGTTATGAGACGTTGTGGTAAGTTTGATTATTTTAGGGGGGGCCCATATGTCACCATCTAAGAGTCTCTTCGTCAATAGTAATTACCTTTGTGAATAGTAATTACCTTTGTGAATAGTAATTACTTTTTTCAATAGTATTTACCTTCATCAATAGTAATTACCTTTGTCAATAGTAATTACCTTCGTCAATAGTAATTACCTTCGTCAATAGTAATTACCCCTTCGCAAATAGTAGTTGTCCCTTCAATATTACCAAGAGTTAACTGCCTCTTTGGTTTTCCAAAGGTTAATTACCCTTCAAGAATAGTAGTTGTCTCTTCAATATTACCAAGAGTCATTTCAACCCTTCGTTAAGATCAAGAGCCACCCTCGCTTTTTCTATAAATATAAAGCTCATTCCTTCATTATTTCTTACGAATTCACCAAAACTCTAGAGAGAAACTATAGAGAGAAAGAAGAAAAGTATTCTGCTACTTCACTTTTCTAATATTCAGTTCTTCTAAGGTAGGGAATATTATTTGATGTACCCGTAAGGGGTGTTATTCTTTCTTATTCACGAAGAGAACTGTTGTTATTCCATTGCTTATTATTCTGTTGGAATAACCTGTATACGTGGTTTACCCTATACTTGGTGACATTCTTTTATTATTTTGTTGGAACATCTTGTCTGTGTGTTTTACACCAGACCTGGTTCCGCCTTTATTATTATTCTGTTGGAATATCCTGTCTGTGTGTTTTACACCGGACCTGGTTCCGTCTATATTATTATTCTGTTGGAATATCCTCATGCATGTGTTTTACACCTTGACTCGTTCCGCCTTTTATTATTATTACATTGGAATATCACGTCGTGTGTTTTACATCGGACTGGTTCCATCTTTATTATTATTCGCTTGGAACATCCATCTGCATGTGTTTTACGACCGGTTCCATTCTTTATTATTCTGTTGAATATCCTCGTCATTCATTTTACGCCGGACCGGGTTCCATTATTTATTATTCTCATTGGAATAACTCGCCTGTCGCGGGCCTATCGCATGCATGGTGATTTCTTTTGTTATTCCATTCTTTATTATACCCAGTTGGTTAAACCTTTGACTTCTATACTCCATGAAATTAGTGTAATATTCTTGATATTTGTGCTTCATCTAATATCCTTTCATGGAAATATTCTTCTCGGTATTCTTGAATTTTACTCTACAAAACAGTATCATGTTGACAATTTGGACGTTAATAATTCCTGGATAAAATAATTCTTGAACTTGTTTTATTGAATTCTTATATCATTGCCATCATCCTCATGTTTTTATTATGCTGAAAGTCATCTGTGGCCTATAGTGCATAGATGGACTTGGTATGATTATGACCGAGACTATTCGGTGTAATCATGGCCGTAATGTTACAAATGATGTGATAAAAATCCTCGATGGTCAGAGAGTGCATTGATGGACGCTTGTTGGCATGATCATGACCATTAATGAATACACAACAATTCTTGGCCCAGAGTGCAAGAATAATTGTGGTCGTGATACTAAAAAATATCCTCGGCCCAGTAAAGTGCGAGGGTGATTCGATGATGTGGAATATTTATTAAAGTGAGTCTCAAATATAACAAAGATGAAAAAACCTTTTAAATCATAAAAGATAGTAGATTTTATTTTCTACTTGACTCTTTTAATGGATTGTTGGTTCCCAGTAGTTAAACTTGATGTTCATTATATTTTATCGCTTTAACATCTGTTGAGGCTAATGATAATTTATTCTCGCATTATCTTAGTCATAATATTTCTTCTTGAGCTAGTTGAGCTCACCCTTTCTTTAACTGTTCTCTTCAGTAGGAAATGAGAATATAGTTGGGACGAGTCGGGGAACGGAGTAATGGTCCAGAGGATAGCATTAGTAGTCCTCACTATTATGTGAAATAGTGTGATAATAATTGTAATGAGGATTCCTTTTGAGTTTGTATAATATCTAGTAGACAATATTTGTATTCAAACTCACGCTTTATGCCGTATTAGATACTGGCGCTTATATTAGTAAGTTGTATTTAAATTACATACCATGTATCCGACTACCCAAGATGGGTGATGTATACCTAATTTTGGGGCGTCACAAAGGTTGTAAGACCCCAAATTTTATAAATAAAGATGAATTTTCTATAAATATTATTTTTGAATATTATGGAATAAATTTGATATAATGTTATAGTTGTGGATAATATTTATAAATTTTGCAAAAGTAAGCAAGTTGTTATAAAATATTCGTTTGGTCTGGGAATATTCTTTTTTGTCGGGGAAATATTCGTTCGACTACCAATCATTAATGGACCCCATTAACGGAAGTATTGTCGTAGTTATAAAACGACAAAATTATCTTTCTATAAAAATAACTACGGAGGTGTTACTGAATTAAAAGCTGTTGAACTACCAGTGTGGTAAAAGTAAAACGAATACTGCGTAGTTGTATAGTAGCACGAGGATATTAATTATTGATGCTTACGTGAGAAGTCACTCACCATACACAATTATTACTACGAAATTAACGATCATATCTCTTATATTATTGATTCAATTATTGTCACAATATCATCTCAGATAATATGTTATATTATTAATTGAGACGACAAGTTATAAATGATTAATAATTGTTGAAAGATTAAATATGTGTTGATTAAAAATAAAATGATTTGTGGTAATATTTATTCAATCCTTGATGTATATAAAGAGTCTCATTATGAGACGTTTATGGTAAGTTTGATTATTTTATGGGGGGGCCCATATGTCATCATCTAAGAGTCTCTTCATCGATAGTAATTACCTTTGTGAATAGTAATTACCTTTGTGACTAGTAATTACTTTCTTCAATAGTATTTACCTTCGCCAATAGTAATTACCTTCTTCAATAGTATTTACCTTCAATCAATAGTAATTACCTTCGTCAATAGTAATTATCCTTCGTAAATAGTAGTTGTCCCTTCAATATTACCAAGAGTTAATCGCTTCTTGATGTTCCAAAGGTTAATTACCCTTCATGAAATAGTAGTTGTCTCTTCAATATTACCAAGAGTCATTTTGACCCTTCGTTAAGACCAAGAGCCACCCTCGCTTTTTCTATAAATAGAAAGCTCATTCCTTCATTATTTCTTACGAATTCAATTGAAACTCTGAGAGAGAAACTATAGAGAGAAAGAAGAAAAGTATTCGCTACTTCACTTTTCCAATATTCAGCTTCTTCTAAGGTAGGGAATATTATTTGTTGTACCCGTAAGGGGTGTTATTCTTTCTTATTCATGATTTAGAACTGTTGTTATTCCATTGCTTATTATTTTGTTGGAATAACTCGTATACGTGGTTTACCCTATACTTGGTGACATTCTTCTATTATTTTGTTGGAACATCCTCTCATGTGTTTTACACCCACCTTCGGTTCCGCTTTATTATTATTTTATTGGAATATCTCATGCATGTGTTTTACACCTTGACTGGTTCCGCCTTTATTATTATTCATTGGAATATCCTCGCTCATGTGTTTTACACCCGGACTGGTTCCGCTCTTTATTATTATTATTCATTGGAATATCATGTATCGCGTGTTTTTACACGGACTTCGGTTCCGCTCTTTATTATTAATCTGTTAGAACATCCCATGCGTGTGTTTTACGCCGGACTCGGTTCCATTCTTTATTATTCTCATTGGAATATCCTCGCATGCATGCGTTTTTACGCCGACCGGTTCCGTTATTTATTATTACTCATTTGAATAACTCACTCAAAAGCGGTCTATCGCATGCATAGTGATTTCTTTTGTTATTCAATTCTTTATTATATCCAATTGGTTAAACCTTTGACTTCTATACTCCATGAAATTAGTGGAATATTCTTGATATTTGTGATTCATCCAGTATCCTTCCATGGAAATATTCTTCTCGGTATTCTTGAATTTTACTCTACAAAACTGTATCATGTTGACAATTTGGACGTTAATAATTCCTGGATAAAATAATTCTTGAACTTGTTTTATTAAATTCTTATATCATTGTCATCATCCTCATGTTTATATTATGTTGAAAGTCTTCTGTGGCCTGTAGTGCATAGATGGACTTGGTATGATTATAACCAGAGACTATTCGGTGTAATCATGACCGTAATGTTACAAATGATGTGATAAAAATCCTCGAAGTACGTAGTAGTGCATTGATGGACGATTGTTGGCATGATCATGACCATTAATGAATACACAACTATTCTCGGCCCGTGAGTGCATGAATAATTGTGGTCGTGATACTAAAGAATATCCTCGTCAGAGTGCGTGGGTGATTCGATGATGTGGAATATTTATTAAAGTTTCGAGTCTCAAACTATAACAATGATGAAAAACCTTTTAAATCATAAAAGATAGTAGATTTATTTTCTACTTGACTCTTTTAATGGATTCTTTGGTTCCGCTTATAGTTAAACTTAATGTTCATTATATTTTATCGCTTTAACACTTTGTTGGAGGCTAATGATAATTTATTCGCATTATCTTAGTCATAATATTTCTTCGAGCTAGTTGAGCTCACCCTTTCTTTCACTTTGTTCTCTTCGTGAAATGAGAATATAGGCGGGACGAGCCTGGGAAGCGAGTAATGGTCCGAGAGGATAGCATTAGTAGTCCTCACTATTCGGTGAAATAGTGTGATAATAATTGTAATGAGGACTCCTTTTGAGTTTGTATAATATCTAGTAGACAATATTTGTATTTAAACTCACGCTTATGTCGATTGTATATGGCATGCTTATATTAGTAAGTTGTATTTAAATTACGTACCATGTATCGACTACCCAAGATGGGTGATGTATACCTAATTTTGGGGGCGTCACAAAGGTTGTAAGACCCCAACTTTTATAAATAAAGATGAATTTTCTATAAATATTATTTTTGAATATTATGGAATAAATTTGATATAATGTTATAGTTGTGGGTAATATTTATAAATTTTGCAAAGTAAGCAAGTTGTTATAAAATATTAGTTTTGGTAGGGAATATTCTTTTTTGTGGGAATATTCGCTCGACAAATTTCAATCATTAGTGGACCCCACAACGGAAGTATTATCGTAGTTAGAAAAACGACAAAATTATCTTTCTATAAAAATAACTTGGCGAGGTGTTACCGTTAAAACCGTTGAACTACCGGTGGTAAAAAGTAATAAATAATACGCCTGAGTCAGATAATAGTAGCACACGATATTGATTATTGATGCTTACGTGAGAAGTCATTCAAATATACTCAATTATTACTTTCATACAGAATTGCCGCATCATATCTCTTATATTATTGATTCAATTATTGTCACAAAGATCATCTCAGTATAATATGTTATATTATTAATTGAGACAACAAGTTATAAATGATTAATAATTGTTGAAAGATTAAATATGTGTTGATTAAAAATAAAATGATTTGTGGTAATATTTATTCAATCCTTGATGTATATAAAGAGTCTCATTATGAGACGTTTAGGTAAGTTTGATTATTTTATCAAATTCCCATATGTCATCATCTAAGAGTCTCTTCGTCATCGATAGTAATTACCTTTGTGAATAGTAATTACCTTCGTCAATAGTATTTACCTTCGTCAATAGTATTTATCTTCGTCAATAGTAATTACCTTTGTGAATAGTAATCACCTTCGTCAATAGTATTTACCTTCGTCAATAGTATTTATCTTCGTCAATAGTAATTACCTTAGTCAATAGTATTTACTTTCGTCAATAGTAATTACCTTCGTCAATAGTAGTTGTCCCTTCAATATTACCAAGAGCTAACTGCCTCTTCTATTGTTCCAAGGTTAATTACCCTTCATGAAATAGTTGTTGTCTCTTCAATATTACCAAGAGTCATTTTGACCCTTCGTTAAGACCAAGAGCCACCCTCGCTTTTCTATAAATAGAAAGCTCATTCCTTCATTATTTCTTACTTAATTCACCGAAACTCTAGAGAGAAACTATAGAGAGAAAGAAGAAAAGTATTCTGCTACTTCACTTTTCCAATATTCAGTTATTCTAAGGTAGGGAATATTTTTTGTTGTACTCGTAAGGGGTGTTATTTTTTTTTATTCATGAAGAGAACTTCTGTTATTCCATTCTTTATTATTCTGTTGGAATAACCTGTAAAAGTGGAATACCTTATACATGACCTGTATATGCGGAATACCCTATACTTGGTGAAATCCTTATATTATTCCATTCTTCTATTATTATTCTGTTGGAACATCCTGTATGTGTGTTTTACACCGGACCTAGTTCCTTCTTTATTATTATTCTGTTGGAACATCCTGTCTGTGTGTTTTACACACCCTAATTCCTAGTTCCGCTCTTTATTATTATTCCATTGGAACATCCTCGCTGCATGTGTTTTACGCCGGACCGGTTCCATTCTTTATTATTCTGTTGGAATATCCTCGTCATAAATGCGTTTATGCCGGACTGGTTTAGTTATTTATTATTACATTGGAATAACTCACTGCATTAGCGCCTATCGCATGCATGGTGATTTCTTTTGTTATTCCAATCTTTATTATACCCAGGTTGGTTAAACCTTTGACTTCTATACTCCACGAAATTAGTGGAATATTCTTGATATTTGCGCTTCATCCAAAGATCCTTTCATGGAAATATTCTTCTCGGTATTCTTGAATTTTACTCTATAAAGCAAGATCATGTTGATGATTTTGGATGTTATTGTTTCCTAGATAAATTAATTCTTGAACTTGTTTTATTGAATTCTTATATCATTGTCATCATCCTCATGTTTATATTATGTTGAAAGTCATCTCGTGGCTGTAGTGTATAGATGGACTTGGTATGATTATGACCAGAGACTATTCGGTGTAATCATTACCGTAATGTTACAAATGATGTGGTAAAAATCCTCGAGAGCCATAGTGCATTGATGGATGCTTGTTGGCATGATCATGACCATTAATGAATAAACAACTATTCTCGGCCGTAGTGCATGAATAATTGTGGTCGTGATACTAAAGAATATCCTCGGCCAGAAAAGTGTAAGTGATTCGATGATGTGGAATATTTATTAAAGTCGAGTCTCAAATTATAACAAAGATGATGAAAACCTTTTAAATCATAAAAGATAGTAGATTTTATTTTCTACTTGACTCTTTTAATGGATTCACGGTTCCATTGTATTTAAACTTGATGTTTATTATATTTTATCGAAGATAACACTCATTTGTAGGCTAATGATAATTTATTCTCGCATTATCTTAGTCATAATATTTCTTCTTGAGCTAGTTGAGCTCACCCTTCCTTTCACCGTTTTCTCTTGAAAATGAGAATATATTTGCCGGGACGAGTCGGGGAAAAGAGTGATGGTCCCGAAGATAGCATTAGTAGTCCTCACTATTCTGTTAAATAGTGTGACAATAAATGTAATGAGGACTCTTTGAGTATGGATATTGTCTAAATGACAATATTCCTATTAGAACTCTCAGTTTATATATTGTCGTATGTTACACGACAGATGTATAATTAAGTTTGTATTCGAATTTATGTACCATGTAAGTGGCGACCCAAGATGGGTAACGTATACCTAATTTTGGGGGCGTCACAGTTGGTATCAGAGCTTAGGGATATGATCCCTGGCTAAGATGCGAGATAAGAACTAGGAGGGGAGAGACTGGAAATTCCTTCGCTAGTATGACCTACCTAAGTTTATTTGTTATTTAATTGGTCGGTCAGAGTATAGGGATAATATTTGATATTTTAATTAACCCTTGTGTTGTGGCAGTGTTTGGAAATGGCAGCTGAAAATATTCACAATGGAGTGAATGTGATCACAGACACCTTTAATCACTAATCGTGTTAATGCAAAGTGTCGACGAGGAACAAATTAGAGATATCCACGTAGTGAATGAAGAACAAATTGTTGCACCCGAGCTAGTTGTAGAGGTAGCAGCTGAGAGTGAGGAAGAAGAGGAAGAAGAGGAACCTGAGGAGAATTGGTTAGAAGAAATTTATGATCAAAACTTAGAATTACAAAATCGTGTTCGTGAGCTAGAAGAACAAGTTGAAGAACGGCAAACGGTCGTGGAACAAAGGGATACAACAATTCAAAATTGGGTTACCCGATATGTGATGCTCGAACAAAATCACGCTTTGGCAGGGTGTAAGATATTAAAGTTGGAATCGAGAATTTAAAAATCAAAGATCAAGTGAAAGAAGAAACAAACTGAACGAAGGAGAATAGACGATGCATGGGTAAAAGCTGCACAACGCGTTGATAGTGTAGAAAAGACGTCCAAACCAATAAAGCCAAAATAGATGAAATGGACTTTGCTTTTTGACAAGAATTGGGAGAACCAAACATCGAATTCGAATTACCCTCATGCATAGCGGTCAACCGGAATTCGATATGGATCGAGAATAATGATTCAAATCATGGATCAGAATGTGAAGAAGCACTTAAGGGTGGAATGTACCCTATAGTAAAGTCAAACTCTCGGTAATTTAAGCGAGAGCGTTTGTCGAGAAAAACCCGAACGAAGTTATTACGGGTAAATTAATTATAAATTATTGTGAAGTCTATACTTTATTCAATACAAGTTCTACCCACTCTTTTATTCTACCTAGTTGTGTTCAATGTTTAAATTTGACTCGAGAAAAAATTAGACTTTGATTTATCTATTGAAACTTCGTTGGAGAGAAACCTTCGTTACCTCCAATCGCTTATTAATCTTGTTGTTTCAAATAAACACTTTCACAATCTTATCTCTTTGAAAATACTTGCCTTTGAGGTAATTTTTGAAAACGACCGATTAACTTATTATTATTCTTTTGTAAGGTTGTTAGCTTTCATATTCCTAACTAACTTTGTTATACTGAATTCAAAGTAACCAAACCCTAAAGTTAATCAACGTTATATCAAGCCATAAGTAAAGAGCCCCGATCCTTTCGTTTGTTGACTTCCTTGTGTGGAATGCACCGCTTTTTCTTTTACGTGGCGACGTCGTGAATGACGATGACAAGTTGATAGGTATCATTGTGAGGTGCTATCTAGGTTAAAGGATAGAAGTCACAGTTGGTATCAATGTAACGTCTTATCCAAGTCTTGGATAAGAGTAGCGATTTTGAATGATATTTCTATCATTAATAAATTTCTTGACGTATTCTTGAAGATTTCTAGCCTACCCTAGAGCGTGAAATCGAATTTTGTATCGACCCCAAAGACAAAAACCCATTTCTTAAACCCTCAAATATTTCTTCAACTAAAAGGATCATTTACGAAGATTATGATGAAAGTCATAATAAAAGCATTGGAGTAATGAAAATCATATGTATATGAAGTATTAGTAAGTGTTATGATGAGTTATGTGGTTATTATGTGAAAACATGAAAGTTTCTTAGAAATCACAAAGGGTTGAAAAATCGATTTTGGTAAAACGTATATGAAATGAAATTCAATTGACCATATCTCCTATTATATTTTGAATTTTGAGTGTGGTCAAGTCCTAGAGTTAGATCTATGAGATTTGTAGCTTATCCAAGTGGAATCAATTGGAAAGGTGCTTTGTAGATTTTCGTGGACCTGAATTTAGCAAAAGTGTCCAAAGCTGGAAATTACAAAACGCTATTGCCCGAAACTTTAAGGGGCTGTTTTGGCCACTAAATTTATGTGAAAAATTCTGGCCTTTTGGGACATGAAAATATATGTTATAGAATACCTCCTGTCCAAAAATGAGCTCATTCTGACTTAAAATGAACAAGTTATGACCATTTCAATATTTAGGTTTTTTTTTGACAAAAATGCTGGCTTTTGGAATAAATAAGGATGTCATCAATAAAGAAGACCACAAAGTGATCTAAATATTCCTTGAATACTCGGTTCATCATATCCATGAAGGTAGCAGGAGCATTAGTCAATCCAAAGGACATGACTAGGAATTCATAATTGCCGCATCGAAGTTCGGCCGCCGCCTTTGGAATGTCAGTAGGTTCTAATCTTCAATTGGTGATATCCTAATGAAGATCAATCTTTGAAAAGAATTTGGCTCCTTACAACTGGTCAAACAGGTCATCAATACATGGCAATGGATACCTATTTTTGATGGTGACATGATTCAACTCCCGATAATCAATACAAAGTCATATACTCCCATCTTTCTTATTCACGAATAGAACAGGAGCACCCCAAGGAGAAGTACTAGGACGAATAAAGCCAATGTCTAACACTTCCTGCGGTTGGTTCTTTAACTCCTGAAGTTCAATAGGACCCATTCGATATGGGGCTTTGGAAATAGGTTTTGTACCGGGTTCAAGGTCGATACAAAATTCAATTTCACACTTGGGGGTAGGCCAGGAAGTTCTTCGGGGAATACGTCGGAAATTTATTAACAATAGAAATATCGTTCAAAACCGGCGTATTTTTTGTTTAAATCGTGACATGAGCTAAGAAAGCTTGACATCCGCTTTTCAATAAACGAATAGCTTTATGGCTTGAGATGACCATGATTGATTTTAATGGTTTGGTCGTTTGAATTAAGCATAATAGGTTGATTAGGAATATGAAAGCTAACAACCTTACGAAAACAATCAATTTTTGCATGATAAGTAGTTAACCAATCAATCCCTAGAATCACGCCAAATGCAAGTATTTTTAATGAAATAAGATCGACGGGTAATGTGAGGGTAACGATTTGAACCAAACAAGACTTATAAACGATGAGATGTAATGAAGGTTTCTCCCAACGGAGTTTCCACAGATAAGTCAAAGTCTAATTTCTCCTGAGTCAAATTTAATCGATGAGCGCAAGTAGGAGAAATAAAAGAATGGGTAGAACCGTTATCAAATAAAGTATAGACTTCATTAGAGTTTATGATAAGCTTACCCGTGATGACCTCATTCGGTTCCTTGCTCTCTGGGAGGTCACAACAAACGCCTCCCATGCACTTCTAGGTTTTGACTTTTCTCGGGACTACTTTGGTGCCTCCATCCTAGTTGAATTTGTCTTGATGAAAATGACAAAATCGAGCTAAGTGACCTTCTCTTCCACAATTATAACATTCTTTGGGCGGCATAGCGCATTCGGATGATGTGTCCTCTCCTCCGCATTTGAAGCATATGATAGGTGGTCTTTCTCCTTCCTTAACAACTTGGTCTTTGGTCGACGCCTTTCCATCATTGTTGAATCTCCTTTTCTTGAAATGTCCATTCTTATTGTTTTTATTCCTGATTACCACCAAGTGGTTACCATATTTATTTTGTTGATTCCTCCACGCTTGTTGTCACCGCTTCATGACTACTCTATTTGGTATTATAATTTTGTTTGCTCTTCTTTTAGTTGTGTTGACTGTTATCGCGCTCCACTAATCGAGCCCTATTTACAACATCTGAATACAAACACAGTTTATGACGTATTAGAGTGGCGCAGCAGAAGCGTGGTGGGCCCATAACCCACAGGTCCCAGGATCGAAACTCGGCTCGGATACAACTATGACACCCCCAAAATTAGGTATACATCACCCATCTTGGGTAGTCGATACATGGTACGTAATTTAAATACAACTTACTAATATAAGCGCTGCCGTACAATACTTACATAAACCGTGAGTTTGAATACAAATATTGTCTACTAGATATTATACAAACTCAAAAGGAGTCCTCATTACAATTATTATCACACTATTTTACGAATAGTGAGGACTACTAATGCTATCCTCTCGGACCATTACTCCGCTCCCCGACTTCGTCCCGGCTATATTCTCATTTCAAGAGAACGGTGAAAAGAAAGGTGAGCTCAACTAGCTCAAGAAGAAATATTATAACTACAAATTTAAACCGATAAAATATAATGAACATCAAGTTTAACTACAATGAAACCAAAGAATCCATTAAAAGAGTCAAGTAGAAAATAAAATCTACTATCTTTTATGATTTAAAAGGTTTTTCATCATCATTATAGTAGAGACTCGACTTTTAATAAATATTTCACATCATCAAATCACCCCGCACTTTTCTGGCCAAGGATATTCTTTAGTATCACGACCACAATTATTCATGCACTTCTGACGCCAAATAGTTGTGTATTCATTAATGGTCATGATCATGCCAACAATCGTCCATCAATGCACTACTGACATCGAGGATTTTTACCACATCATTTGTAACATTACGGTCCATGATTACACCGAATAGTCTCTAGTCATAATCATACCAAGTCCATCTATGCACTACAGAATACGAGATGACTTTCAACATAATATAAACATGAGGATGATGACAATGATATAAGAATTCAATAAAACAAGTTCAAGAATTAATTTATGTAGGAACCAATAACATCCAAACTGTCAACATGATACTGCTTTGTAGAGTAAAAATTCAAGAATACCGAGAAGAATATTTCCATGAAAGGATACTGGATGAAGCGCAAATATCAAGAATATTCCACTAATTTCATGGAGTATAGAAGTCAAAGGTTTAACCAACTGGGTATAATAAAGAATGGAATAACAAAAGAAATCACCATGCATGCGATAGACCGCACATGTAGGTTATTCCAACAGAATAATAAATAACGGAACCCAGTCCCAAGAAAAAGCACCTGAGAGGATATTCCAAGAATAATAAAGAATGGAACCAGTCCATGTGTAGAAGACACACGAGACAGATGTTCCAATGTAATAATAAAGAAGATTTTAACCAGTCCTGTAAAACACATGCATGTGATATTCCAAATGTAATAATAATAAAGATTTTAACCAGTCCTGGTGTAAACACATGCATGTGATATTCCAATGAATAATAATAAAGATTTTAACCAGTCCTGTAAAACACACGACGCGTGATATTCTAACGTAATAATAATAAAGATTTTAACCAGTCCGTGTAAAACACATGCATGTGATGTTCCAAAGAATAATAGAAGAATGTCACCAAGTATAGGGTAAACCACGATACAAGTTATTCCAATGTAATAATAAGCAATGGAATAATAACAGCTTCTCTTCATGAATAAGAAAGAATAACACCCCTTACGGTACAACAAATAATATTCCCTACCTTAGAAGAACCTCAATATTGGAAAAGTGAAGTAGCGTAATACTTTTCTTCTTTCTCTATAGTTTCTTTCTCTGTAGTTTCAAAGAATTAAGTAAGAAATAATGAAGGAATGAGCTTTCTATTTATAGAAAAACCGAGGGTGGCTCTTGGTCTTAACGAAGGGTCAAAATGACTCTTGGTAATATCAAGAGACAACTACTATCATGAAGGGGTAATTAACCCTTGAACAATCAAGAGGTAGTTAACTCTTGGTAATATTGAAGGACAACTACTATTGACGAAGTTAATTACTATTGACGAAGGTAAATACTATTGACGAAGGTAATTACTATTGACAAAGGTAAATACTATTGACGAAGGTAAATACTATTGACGAAGGTAATTACTATTCACAATGGTAATTACTATTGATGAAGATAAATACTATTGACGAAGGTAAATACTATTGACGAAGGTAATTACTATTCACAAAGGTAATTACTATTGACGAAGAGACTCTTAGATGATGACATAAGAGCCCCCCATAAAATAATCAAACTTACCGCAAACGTCTCATAACAGACTTTTTATATGTATCAAGGATTGAATAAATATTACCACAAATCATTTTATTTTTAATCAACACATATTTAATCTTTCAAAAATTATTAATCATTTATAACTTGTCGTCTCAATTAATAATATAACATATTATACAGATGATACTGTGACAATAATTGAACCAATAATATAAGAGATATGATGCAACAATTACTGTAGCAATAATTAAGTATAGCTGAGTGACTTCTCACGTAAGCATCAATAATCAATATCGTGTGCTACTATACAACTACGCCAGATTCGTATTTCTTTTACTACCGTAGGTTCAACAGCTTTTAACAGTAACACCTCTGCTTGTTATTTTTATAGAAAGATAATTTTGTCGCTTTCTAACTACGACAATTACTTCCGCCAGGGGTCCACCAATGATTAAGCCGTCGTATTTAATATTCCCCGATAAAAAGAATATTCCCCACCAAACGAATATTTTATAACAACTTGCTTACTTTGCAAAATTTATAAATATTACCCACAACTATAACATTATATCAAAAATAATATTTATAGAAAATTCATCTTTATATATAAAAGCTGGGGTCTTACAACCTCCCCTTCTTATGAAATTTCGCCCTCAAAATTAGGGTACGTACCTGGTATGTCGAAGAGGTAAGGATACCTTGATTTCATTTCAGATTCTAACTCCCAAGTCATTTCCTCAACATCGTGGTTCCTCCACAAAACTTTGACTTGAGGTATAACCTTGGGCGCGTAAAATATATTCCTTCTTATCCAAAATTTGAACAGAACCTCTTCATACGTCAAATCTTCCGCTATTTCGTCCGGGTTCTAACTCAATAATATGGTTCGGGTCTTTCACATATTTACGTAACATGGATATATGAAAACGTTATGAACACGAGACATATTTGGCGGTAAAAGCGAGTCTATAGGCCCACGCTTCCTACTCGATCGAGGATTAAAATGGACCGATGAATCGAGGATTAAGTTTTCCTCTCTTCCAAATCTTGTAACTCCTTTTCATGGAGCAACTCTTAACAACACAAGATCTCCTATATCGAATTCCACGTCCTTTCGATGAAGATCAAGATAACTCTTTTGTCGATTTTGTGAGGTTTTTATACGTTGTCGGATCGTTTGAATCTTTTTCGTAGTCATACGTATTAACTCCTATCCCCAACAACGTTGCTTCACCCACCTCATCCCAAAGATATCTTTGAGAACGACACTTTCTTCCATACAACGCTTGATGGAGCCATGCCAATACTTGCTTGATAACTCATGTTGTAGGAAAAACTCCACCAATGGTAAGAACTTGTCCCAACTCCCCTTGAAATCAAGGACACAGAGTCTTAATAGATCTTCAAGAGTTTGAATAGTCCTCTCCGACTGTCCGTCCGTCTGAGGATGATATGCCGAGTTAAATCGTAAGTCTGTGCCCATAGCTTTTTGCAAACTAACCCAAAATCGTGAAGTGAATCTAGGGTCTCGATCAGAAACTATGGATACTGGAATACCATGGAGTCTTACAATCTCGTTTATGTACATACGAGCAAGAAGTTCAAGTGTATAAGTTTCTCGTATTGGTAAGAAATGAGCTGAGTTGGTCAATCTATCAATAATGACCCAAATCACATCAATGCCTTGAGAAACCTTAGGAAGACCGGTAACGAAATCCATGGTAATGTGCTCCCACTTCCATTCTGAAATTTCAAGTGGTTGCAATGGACCTTTTGGTACTTGATGCTCTGCTTTAACTCGTTGACAAGTTAGACACCTTGGGATAAACAACGCTATCTCTCTCTTCATATTGCTCATGAAATGTATGGCGAATATCATGATACATTTTGGTACTCCCAGGATGGATTGCAAATGGTGTGTTATGCGCCTCCATCATGATATTATACTTTAAATTAGGGTCGTTAGGAACACAATGTCTGGAGTTGACTTGAAGTATTCCTTCTTCATCGATTCTTGCTTCCGGCATAGCACCTTCTTGCACTTTCTTCCTCATACGCATCAGCTCCAGGTCTGTACTCGCTATCATCACATGCGTCCCTGGAGTCTTTAACTATATCTCCATCCTTTGCAAGTTACAGAAAATGGGCCTTTGCGTTGACAATATCGCACTCGTACTTGCATATGATCTTCTACTCAATGCGTTAGCTACCACGTTAAACTTTTCGTGATGGTATTGGATGGTATAATCATAATCTTTCAATGCTTCAAGCCAACGCGTCGTTGTCGCATGTTGAGTTCCTTTTGAGTGAAGAAATATTTGAGGCTTTTATGATCCGTAAAGATCTCCACTTTCTCCCCATACAAGTAATGCCTCCAAATTTTAAGTGTAAAGACAATACCGCTTGACTCTAGATCATGAGTAGGATAATTCCTCTCATATTCTTTGAGATGTCGCGAGGCATAGGCTATAACTTTCCATGTTGAATATGAACACATCCCAACCCTTTGCACAAGCATCATCAGAGATGACAAATCCCTCCGAGCCAGATGGTATTGTCAGAACATGTGCTGAAATAAGTCTCCTCTTGAGTTCTTGAAAACTCTTATCACATTCTTCGCTCCAACCGAACTTTGTATCTTTCCGAGTCAATTGAGTCATGGATTAGCGATTCGAGAAAATCATTCCACGAATCTCCGATAATAACCAACCGGCTAAACCGAGAAAGCTACGTACTTGGTCCATCGATTTAGGTTGTTCCCGACTTTGAATAACTTCAATCTTTCTTTGGGTCAACAGATATTCCATGACTTGATACCACGTGCCCAAGGAATGCTACTTCTTCAAGCCGTAACTCGCATTTCTTCAACTTGGCATAAAGCTTATATTCATGTAGGCAGTTATTCCAATGTAATAATAAATACTGAGAATATTAAAAAGCGGAACCAGTCCTGTAAAACACATGCATGTGATGTTCCAACGGAATAATAAAATAATAGAAGAATGTCACCAAGTATAGGATTCCGCATATACAAAGTTATTCCAATGTAATAAATAAGAATGGAATAATATAAGGATTTCACCAAGTATAGGGTATTCCGCATATACAGTGTCATGTATAGGGTATGCCACTTTTACAAAAGTTATTCCAATGTAATAATAAAGAATGGCATAATAGAAGTTCTCTTCATGAATAAAAAAAAAACACCCCTTTACGAGTACAACAAATAATATTCCCTACCTTAGAAGAGCTGAATATTGGAAAAGTGAAGTAGCAAAATACTTTTCTTCTTTCTCTCTATAGTTTCTCTCTCTAGAGTTTCAAAGAATTAAGTAAGAAATAATGAAGGAATGAGCTTTCTATTTATAGAAAAAGCGAGGGTGGCTCTTGGTCTTAACGAAGGGTCAAAATGACTCTTGGTAATATTGAAGAGACAACTACTATTTGCGAAGGGGTAATTAACCCTTGGAACACCGAAGAGGCAGTTAACTCTTGGTAATATTGAAGGGACAACTACTATTGACGAAGGTAATTACCATTGAAGAAGGTAATTACTATTGACGAAGGTAAATACTATTAACGAAGGTAATTACTATTCACAAAGGTAATTACTATTCACAAAGGTAATTTCTATTGACGAAGGTAAATACTATTGATGAAGGTAATTACTATTCACAAAGGTAATTACTATTCACAAAGGTAATTACTATCGACGAAGGACTCTTAGATGATGACATATGGGCCCCCCATAAAATAATCAAACTTACCACAAACGTCTCATAATGTACTCTTTATATACATCAAGGATTGAATAAATATTACCACAAATCATTTTATTTTAATCAACACATATTTAATCTTTCAACAATTATTAATCATTTATAACTTGTCGTCTCAATTAATAATTTAATACTATAACATATTATACGAGATAATCTTTGTGACAATAATTGAATCAATAATATAAGAGATATGATGCAAAGAATTATCAGTAGCAATAATTGAGCATAAATTTGAGTGACTTCTCACGTAAGCATCAATAATCAATATCGTCTCACTATACTATACAACTACGCCAGACATCTTTGTACTTTTCTTTACTAAGGTAGTTCAACGGTTTTGGCGCTAACACCTCTGCCGTTATTTTTATAGAAAAATAATTTTGTCGCTTTTCTAACTACGATAATACTTCATTATGGGGTCCACTTTGATGATTGAGTAGTCGTATTTAATATTCCCCCACAAAAAGTATATTCCCTACCAAACGAATATTTTATAACAACTTGCTTACTTTGCAAAATTTATAAATATTACCCATAACTATAACAATATATCAAATTTATTCCATAATATTCAAAAATAATATTTATAAAAATTCATCTTTATTTATAAAAGTCGGGTCTTACAACCTCCCTTCTTATGAAATTTCGCCCTCAAAATTAGGGTATACGTGCACTGATATGATAAAGAGGTGAGGATACCTTGAATACCTTTATCGTTAAAAATATTAAATTCATCTTCGTAATCCTACCAAAGATATTCATTAACAATTCATCTTTGCACTACTGTGCCAAAGATATACAATCAGAAAACCAATAATGCTTTGAGACGCGACTTAATAGTATCAAGACCACGAATTATCCATGCACTTCTTGGCCAAGGATATTCGTGTTTTCAATTACGGTCATGATTATACCGAATAATCCTTGGTCATAATCATACCAAGTCTATCAATGCACTACAACCAAAGATGACTTTTACCACATCAATGAATTAATATTTCATTGCTGAAACTCAGCTCAATAATTAATCCATATCATCGAATCATCCTTGCACTACAGGCCAAGGATATTCATTAGTATCACGATCACAAATTATCCATGCACTACGACCAAAGATAATCGTGTATTCATTAGTATCACGACCACAAATTATCCATGCACTACGACCAAAGATAATCGTGTATTCATTAGTATCACGACCACAAATTATCTATGCACTACGGCCAAAGATAATCGTGTATTCATTAGTATCACGACCACAAATTATCCATGCACTACTACCAAAGATAATCGTGTTTTCAATTACTACGTTATGATTATACCTAAACAATTCCTAGTCATAATCATACCAAGTCCATCTATTCACGTAAGCCACGTATGACTTTCAAACACAATATAAGCATGATGATAATGATATAAAGAATCAATCAAATAAGATAAAGGATAAATATTAAACATTTATAATATAATTTATTCAGATTCAAGAATATCCCCATGTTATCAATCACTTAATAATCTCATAATCTAATATCATAAATATTATAACAATATTTTAATCACTTCTTAAATTTATAAACAATTTATCTCAATTGTTTACGCTTTACCATATAATGCATTTAATCATTCAAAAATGCCATACTCATAAGATATCATCACCAATTATCAAATCCTCATTAAAAAATATATGCATATACTCTATATAGGATTCTCTAGCCATAAAATCCTATTTCCAACTTTGTTACTTCACATAACATATTTAACTCATATGTTCGTAACTAAACTATTTTTGGACAGGAGGTACTTTATAACATATATTTTCATGTCCCAAAAGGCCAGAATTTTTAACATAAATTTAGTGGCCTAAATGCATTTCTAAAATTTCTTGGCGATAGCGTTTTTTGTAATTTGCGACTTTGGACTCTTTTGCTAAATTCAGGTCCACACGAAAAATCTACAAAGACCTTTTCCAAAGGATTCCACTTGGATAAGCTACTGAACTCATAGATCTAACTCTAGGACTTGACCACACTCAAAAATTCCAAATATAATAGGAGATATGGTCAATTGAATTTCATGTTACGCTTTTTACCAAAATCGATTTTCAACCCTTTGTGATTTCTAAGAAACTTTCATGTTTTCACATAATAACCACATAACTCATCATAACACTTACTAATACTTCATATACCCATGATTTTAATTAGTCCAATGCTTTTATTATGACTTTCATCATAATCCTCGTAAATGCATCCTTTTAGTTGAAGAAATATTTGAGGGTTTAAGAAATGGGTTTTTGATTGGGGTCAATACAAAATTTGATTTCACGCTCTAGGTAGGCTAGAAATCTTCAAGAATACGTCAAGAAATTTATTAATTATGGAAATATCATTCAAAATCGCTACTCTTATCCAAGACTTGGATAAGACGTTACATTGATACCAATCTGTGACTTCTATCCTTTAACCCGGATAGCACCTCACAATGATACCTATCAACTTGTCATCGTCATTCACGACGTCGCCTTCTGAAAAGTCCGGCTTTGTGCATTCCACACAAGGAAGTCAACAACGAAAGGATCGGGGCTCTTTACTTATGGCTTGATATAATAGTGATTAACTTTTGGGTTTGGTTACTTTGAATTAGTATAACAGGTTGGTTAGGAATATGAAAGCTAACAACCTTACAAAAAGAATAATAAGTAGTTAATCAATCGTTTTCAAAAATTACCTCAAAGGCAAGTATTTTCAAAGAGATAAGATCGTGAAAGTGTTTATTTGAAACAACAAGATTAATAAACAATGGAGGTAACGAAGGTTTCTCCCAACGAAGTTTCAATAGATAAATCAATGTCTAATTATTTCGGAGTCAAATTTAAACATTGAACACAACTAGGTAGAATAAAAGAGTGGGTAGAACTTGTATTGAATAAAGAGTGGGTAGAACTTCGCAATAATTTATAATTAATTTACCCGTAATAACTTCGTTCGGGTTTCTCGACAAACGCTATCGCTTAAATTACCGAGTTTGACTTTACTATAGGGTACATTCCACCCTTAAGTGCTTCTTCACATTCCTGATCCATGATTTGAATCATTATTCTCCGATCCATATCGAATTCGGGTTGACCGCTATGCATAGGGTAATTCCGAATTCGATGGTGGGTTCTCCCAATTGCTGTCCAAAAAGCAAAGTCCATTTCATCTATTTTGGCTTTATTGGATCGGACGTCTTTTTCTACATTATCAACGCGTTGTGCAACTTTTACCCATGCATCGCCTATTCTCCTTCGTTCAGTTGTTTCTTCTTTCAGCTGATCTTTGATTTTTAAATTCTCAGATTCCAACTTTAATATCTTACACCCTACCAAAGCGTGATTTTGTTCGAGCATCACATATCGGGTAACCCAATTTTGAATTGTTGTATCCCTTTGTTCCACGACCGTTTGCCATTCTTCAACCTGTTCTTCTAGCTCACGAACACGATTTTGTAATTCTAAGTTTTGATCATAAATTTCTTCTAACCAATTCTCCTCAGGTTCCTCTTCTCCCTCTTCTTCCTCTTCTTCCTCACTCTCAGCTGCTACCTCTGCAACTAGCTCGGGTGCAACAATTAGTTCTTCATTCACTACGTGGATATCTCTAATTTGTTCCTCGTCTGACACTGCATTAACCTGATTAGTGATTAAAGGTGTCACAACGGTCACATTCTGTGACGCCCCCAAAATAGGTATACACAACACCCATTCTGTGTCGCCAAATACATGGTACAAGAAGCAAACTACAACTTCAATAATACAAATGTCGTGTGAAATACGACAGTATATACTGTGAGTTTAAATATAATATTGTCTTCTAGACAATATCCACACGCAAATAAATTCCCATCATATTTATTGATACATCATTTTACAAAAATGGTGAGGACTACTAAACAACTCTCTCTAGAACCTTCATTCCATACCCCGACTAGTACTCGCTACATTCTCGCCTCCCGAGAGAAGAAGAATGGAACAACAAGGAAAAGGGTGAGCTCAACTAGCCCAAGAAAGAATACTATGACTAAGATAATATACAACAAATTATCGTTAGTCTCCAACAGGAAAAATCGATAGAATACAATAGACAACAAGTTTCGGATCAATATTCGCAATGAAATAATAATTCATAGAAGAGTTACGTAGAGAATGAAATCTACTATAATCTATGAATTTAACGATCCATCATCAATATTTTATCCTCGTAACATCAATCAATATTCATCTCAAATCAAATATTCATCTTTTACACTACAGCCAAAGATATTCATCAATCGGTCATGTTCATCTCAACACTGCTCATCTTTGCACTAAAGGCCAAGGATATTCATCGATCGACCATGTTCATCTCAACACTGTTCATCTTTGCACTAAAGGCCAAAGATATTCATCACCGGTCATGTTCATTTAAACACCTGTTCATCTTTGCATCTAAAGCCAAAGATATTCTTCGAAATCATTCATCTTTGCACTACAAGCCAAAGATATTCTTCGAAATCTTTCATCTTTGCACTACAAAGCCAAAGATATTCAATAATATCATCATTTAAGACCGAGGATGATGAAAATATTTTAAAGAACGAATCCAAAGTGAAACAAAATGACAAGGATTAAGGATTAAGGATTCGTACTTTGTTTTATCCATGTCCAACAATACCCCAAAAATAATCACAAAGTGGTGTAAAATTCAAGAATGATCAAAACATGGATACAATCAAAGCTAGTATCCGAATAGATATTTTAGACGAAAAGAAAAATTTTCATTTTCTATGAATAGTGCCGTATTCGTGAATAGTGTCAGATATCGTGAATAGTGCCGATACGTGAATAGTAACTCAACCCCAAAAGATAGAAATTCCACAAAAAAACATCTTCACGCTTCGCTGAATAGTACTCGTGAATAAGTAACTCGTGAATAGTAACTCATGAATAGTAACTCGTGAATAGTAATTCATGAATAGTAACCCCACATGAAAAAGTTCCAAATTTGATAAAAAGTACCAACCAATATTTCAAAGATAATGATATTGAAGAATTAATATCATTTGAGAAGAAAATAACATCCCTTACCTCAAAGAATCAAGATTTCTAAGGAAAGGCTCAAGTGATGTTTGAATGAAACTTGTCTTGAATAACAACTCTCAAAGTATCTAAATACTCACAAAATACGCTCAATAATATAGAGAGAGAAGAGAGAAAACTTTGTTTCGGTGTGATTTTCAATTCTAACTTAGCCCTCTATTTATAGGAAAATGTTAGCCCGTAAAGGCAGACTTGACTGCACACCGATGGCTTTACTCGCTACTATTGCCACCCACCACATTTGAAATAAAATTCAGCACATTTTTTTCACCAACCACAAGTGGGGCCCACTCAATTCTAGAATTTTCCACCAAAATCAATTATAAACCTAATTTCCTAATCGACACCTCTTAAAAATTCATAACAAATCATTCGTGAATTTTTAACAGTTCAAAATTTGTGGACATATACTCAACTTATGTATGTATAACATACCCAAAAATTACTACAATCCAACGGTTTGGATTAAAAATTATAACCCCGCAATATATCTCAAAAACCCGATTTGATTTTTAATACCTCCAATCCGATAAAATACTTGATAAAACACCTCAACATTAATTCCTTCATTAATAACCACATAAATAAATCCATCATTTATATTCATATAAAATAAATATTTCCTTATCATATGAATCAATAATTAATTATTCACAAATGATATTACGTAATCACATTTATGACAACCAAATTCCTGTGAAAGAGGGGCTTTCCAATAAGGATCTCTCCTTCATGGCCAAGCATATTAGGTGACCAAACCTCTCCTTAGATGTAACTTTCTAGACATTGCCAATAATGTTATCTAATAATATTATTCAAATAATATGAATTATTGATCCGATAATGGGAAATACCGTGCAAAGGACAATTATTGAAACAAAGAATAATATAAAATACCAACGCAAAGAATTATTGAATCAATAAAATAAAATCTTGAATAAAGAAATTATCGTGAAAATTATTGAGTAAAGTGCCTTCACGTAAGGATCAATAATTCAACAATCTTGCATAATACCAGGTGTAATACTTTATGCAACCACGCGTAGACATCGTATTTTAACCACCGGTATTCCAATGATCTTAATCTGTAATAACTACGCCGCTATTTTTAACCAACTTATATTTGTCGTTTTCTTCATCCAATCGCTTTCGCATGGGCCCACACATGGTCATTGCTACTGTATTTAATATTCCCCGACAGCATTTAATATTCCACGACCAAACGAATATTCCCCGACAAAAATGAATATTTTATAACCACTTGCTTATTTTGAAATATTTATATTTAACCCTTAACTAACCACATTAATCAAATCAACCCTTACTATTTCAAGATAATAAATAAAGGAAATTCCTTTTATTTAAAAAATTTCGGGTCTTACAACCTCCCTCCTTATGAAATTTCGTCCTCGAAATTGACGTGACGTACTCGGTGTTTCAAAAAGGTAAAGATACCTCGCTTTCATTTTCGCTTTCCAACTCCCGTGTCATTTCCTCAATAACATGGTTTCTCCACAAAATTTTAACTTATGGTATAACCTCGGTACATAGGTCATGTTCTTTCCTCTACAAAATCTTGACAGGTACCTCCTCGTACATTAAGTCCTCGGCTATCTCGTCCGGTTCTAACTCAATGACGTGTTTCGGGTCGTCCACATATTTACATAACATCGATACGTGAAAAACGTTATGAACACGCGTCATACTTGGTGGTAAAACGAGTCTATAGGCCACAGTTCCTATTCGATCGAGAATTTCAAATGGATTAATAAATCGAAGGTTTGAGCTTTCCTCACCTCACCGATTCTCGCTTTTAAAATAACAACTTCTTGCACTCCTTCTTCAAATTCATCACTCCCGTGTAGCTTGAAACGACTTTAACTTTATCGATTAAAGTCGATTATACTCGTATATCATCACGTGCTCGTATATCATCATCACGTGGGTACCTAGAGTTTTCATCTCCATCTCTATTATTTGTATATTATACGAAATTAGTCTTTGACAACATCGTACTCGTACTTGTATACGATCTTCTACTCAACACGTCAGCTACCACGTTCGCTTTTCCAGGATGGCATGGTCAGAACATGTGCTGAAATGAATCTCCTCTTGAGTTCTTCGAAGCTCTTCCCACATTCCTTGCTCCATTCGAATTTTGTATCTCTACGAGTTAACTACGTTAATGGAATAGCGATTCGAGAATATCCTTCAATGTATCTCCGATAATAACCAACTAAGCCTAGAAAACTACGCATTTCGATTATCGACTTAGGTTGTTCTCAATCGTGACTCATATCCCAACCTTGATAAAGACGTCACAATGACACCTATCAGTTTACTATCGCACGAATATGACGTCCCTTACAGAGAGTCTGGCTTAGGTGAATTCCACAAAGGAAGTCACAAGATAAAGGCTCATGTACCAAATTCTATAGTTGAATTTTTAACTCCTCGAAGTTCAATAGAGCCATTCGATGAGAGATTTTAGAAATGAGTTTTGTCTTAAGGTTCAAATTCGATACAAAATTTAATATCGAAGCTTTGGGAGTAAGCCAAGAAATTCTTCAAGAAATACGTCGGAAAAAATCAATAACAACAGAATATTATTCAAATCGACGTGTCTTTATTCAAATCCATAACATGGACTAAGAAAATTTGACATCCGTAATAAACGAATGACTTCATGGCTTGATTGAAAATGTTTGACTACAATGGTTTGATTGCTTGAATTGAATAACAAAGTTGCTTAAGAATATAAAAACTAACAACCTTACAAAAGCAATCAATTTGGCACGATGAGTAGTTAACCTTAAAATCACATCAAAAGTAAATATCTCTATAGAAATAAGGTTAACAGGTAATGTGATAGTGCCAACTTGAATCAAGCAAGATTTCTAAACAACGGATGTAATGAAAGTTTCTCCTAACGAGTCTCCATAAATAGGTCAAAGTCTAATTTCTCCGTAGTCAAGTTCAAACGCTTGAGCGCAAGCAAGAGAGATAAAAGAATGGGTAGAACCGGTGATTCTAGTAAGGTATAAACTTCGCAAGAATTTATAATTAACTAACCTGTATAACTTCGTTCGGGTTCCTCGATTTTGACCGGCCACGACAAACGCTCTTCCAGAACCGCTTGACTTTGACTTTTCTCGACATCCTTTTGAGTCACCGCCCGTTGCACTAGGTTTCGATATCGTATAATCTCGAAAGCGATATGTCCTTCTTTTCCACAATTATAGCATACCTTAAACTGCTTGTGGGCGCTTGGGGATATGTCCCTCTTTCCCAAGATTTGTAACATACGATCGATGGTCTTTCTCCTCCCTTAAAACTAGTTACTCTCAAGGCCGACGTCTTCACATGGTCGTTGTTGAATCTCCTTTTTAAAATCTCCTCCCGACTCGCTTCTTCTATTTTCATGGCCACGATTACCACCAGAGTGGTTACCGCCTTTGTCTCAGTATTCTTCTTTCTCCGCCGGTTATCGTTATTCGATGATCGCTATCTTCTAGATGATCCTCGGTTATGGTCCCTCGGTTGAATGTACTCGTTATCTCGCTTCTAACAACCGAGCCCCGCTGACAACATCCGAAGAGAGAAAATTTATGAGAAATGAGATATCGACATATGTCGGGTTTCAAACCTCTCGAAACATCCGCACATACGCTCCTCATTCTCCACCAAATGAGGTGCAAACTCGATAACTCCGCGAACTTCATCGCTTTGGGACACCGCCATGTTATTCTCGCTTCTAGTCTAATAAACTCCACTTCCTTCATATGACGAAATACTTTCGTGGAAGTACTTGTCATTGAACTGCTTCAAACGTCTCCCATGACATACGCCGAGTAAATTGATGGGTACGCTTCACGATTCCCACCAATGAATCGCCTCGCCATGGAACATAAAAGTAGCGAATGGAACTTTCCTTTCTTCTTCGCATCCCAAGACATCGAATATCTTGGTACTTTGCTTGACCCATGTTTCCGCCATGATTGGATCTCGCTTTCCCCACTCGTGGTCCCAACTTCAATCGCTTGGCGTGACCACCCGTGAATTGCTATCATCTCCTCCTCAGATTTTGAACACGAGTCTCCCTCGTCGATTTTGCATGAATCGCAAAAAGCTTCTAAACATCCCCTCGTTCATCATCTCGCTCGGTGGTGTTATTCACGGAGGTACATTGCCACACTGTTGTGACGCTTCTCCTCGTTGTTAAGTGTGCATCTCCACGGTCTCATTTACACCACTATTAATATTCTCGGTCGACATTCTCAAATCTTGTCATAAAACAAGGGTTAATTAAGGAAATCAATCACATAATATCCCTATATTATGACCAACTAACAAATAAGCTTAGGTAGGACACACTAGCAAAGGATTTACTCGCCTCTCCCTCCAAGTTCTATTCCCCGATCTCCGCCAGAGATCATATCCCTAAGCTCGATACATTAATCAGGCGCCCCCAAAATAGGTATACACAACACCCATTCCGAGTCGCCAAATACATGGTACAAGAAGCAAACTACAACTTCAATAATACAAATGTCGTGTGAAATACTGACGGATATATCTTAATGAGTTTAAATATAATATTGTCTTCTAGACAATATCCACACGCAAATAAATCCCCATCATATTTATTGATACATCATTTTACAAAAATGGTGAGGACTACTAAACAACTCTCTCTAGAACCTTCATTCCATACCCCCGACTAAGATTTCGCTACATTCTCGCCTCCCCGAGAAGAAGAATGGAACAACAAGGAAAAGGGTGAGCTCAACTAGCCCAAGAAGAATACTATGACTAAGATAATATACAACAAATTATCGTTAGTCTCCAACAGGAAAAATCTGATAGAATACAATAGACAACAAGTTTCAGATCAATATTCGCAAATGAAATAATAATTCATAGAAGAGTTACGTAGAGAATGAAATCTACTATAATCTATGAATTTAACACCCATCATCAATATTTTATCCTCAGTAACATCAATCAATATTCATCTCAAATCAAATATTCATCTTTGCACTCTGTGCCAAAGATATTCATCAATCCATCATGTTCATCTCAACACTGCTTCATCTTTGCACTAAAGGCCAAAGATATTCATCAATCGATCATGTTCATCTCAACACTGCTCATCTTTGCACTAAAGGCCAAAGATATTCATCGATCGGTCATGTTCATTTAAACACTGCTCATCTTTGCACTACTGTGCCAAAGATATTCTTCAGAAATCATTCATCTTTGCACTCTGAAGCCAAAGATATTCTTCAAATCATTCATCTTTGCACTACAGCCAAAGATATTCAATAATATCATCATTTAAGACCGAGGATGATGAAAATATTTTTAAAGAACGAATCCAAAGGAAACAAAATGACAAGGATTAAGGATTAAGGATTCGTACTTTGTTTTATCCATGTCCAACAATACCCCAAAAATAATCACAGTGGTGTAAAATTCAAGAATGATCAAAACATGGATACAATCAAAGCTAGTATCCAGAATAGATATTTTAGACGAAAAGAAAAATTTTCATTTTCGGTGAATAGTGCCGTATTCGTGAATAGTGCCGTATACGTGAATAGTGCCGTATACGTGAATAGTAACTCCGACCCCAAAAGATAGAAATTCCACAAAAAAACATCTTCACGCTTCATGAATAGTACTCGTGAATAGTAACTCGTGAATAGTAACTCATGAATAGTAACTCGTGAATAGTAATTCATGAATAGTAACCCCGACATGAAAAAGTTCCAAATTTGATAAAAAGTACCAACTAATATTTCAGCATAATGATATTGAAGAATTAATATCATTTGAGAAGAAAATAACATCCCTTACCTCAAAGAATCAAGATTTTGGAAGGAAAGGCTCAAGTGATGTTTGAATGAAACTTGTACTTGAATAGCAACTCTCAAAGTATCTAAATACTCACAAAATACGCCAATAATATAGAGAGAAAGAGAAAACTTTGTTTCGGTGTGATTTTCAATTCTAACTTAGCCCTCTATTTATAGGAAAATGTTAGCCCACCAAGCAGCACTTCGACTGCTACTTGATGGCTTTACTCGCTACTATTGCCACCCACCACATTTGAAATAAAATTCAGCACATTTTTTTTCACCAACCACAAGTGGGGCCCACTCAATTCTAGAATTTTCCACCAAAATCAATTATAAACCTAATTTCCTCGGACACCTCTTAAAATTCATAACAAATCATTCGTGAATTTTTAACGGTTCAAAATTTGTGGACATATACTCAACTTATGTATGTATAACATACCCAAAAATTACTACAATCCAACTATTTGGATTAAAAATTATAACCCCGCAATATATCTCAAAACCCCGATTTGATTTTTAATACCTCCAATCCGATAAAATACCGATAAAACACCTCAACATTAATTCCTTCATTAATAACCACATAAATAAATCCATCATTTATATTCATATAAAATAAATATTTCCTTATCATATGAATCAATAATTAATTATTCACAAATGATATTACGTAATCACATTTATGATAACCAGTCATTCTTTAGAAAGAGGGGGCTTTCCAATAAGGATCTCTCCTTCTTCGCGCGCCGAATTAGGTGACCAAACCTCTCCTTAGACAGTAACTTTCTAGACATTGCCAATAATGTTATCTAATAATATTATTCAAATAATATGAATTATTGATCCGATAATGGGAAATATCAAAAATGACAATTATTGAAACAAAGAATAATATAAAATACCAACGCAACAATTATCAATCAATAAAATAAAATATCGAATAAGTAATTACCGTGAAAATTATTGAGTAGTGCCTTCTTATGTAAGGATCAATAATTCAACAATCATCGCAATACCGCAGTGCTATCGTGGCAACCACGCCAGACATCAGATTTTAACCACCGGGTATTCCAACAAATCTTAAATTCAGTAATAACTAACTACTGTATTTTTAACCAACTTATATTTGTCGCTTTTCTTCATCCAATCGCTCACATGGGCCCACACATGGTCATTACTGTCAGCATTTAATATTCCCCGACAAAGATTTAATATTCCACGACCAAACGAATATTCCCCGACAAAAATGAATATTTTATAACCACTTGCTTATTTTGAAATATTTGCGTATTTAACCCTTAACTAACCACATTAATCAAATCAACCCTTACTATTTCAAGATAATAAATAAAGGAAATTCCTTTTTATTTAAAAAAATTTCGGGGTCTTACACATTCACTCCATTGTGAATATTTTCAGCTGCCATTTCCAAACACTGCCACAACACAAGGGTTAATTAATATATCAAATATTATCCCTATACTCTGACTGACCAATTAAATAACAAATTAACTTAGGTAGGTCATACTAGCGAAGGAATTCCCCGTCTCTCCCTCCTAGTTCTTATCTCAAGATCTTAGCTGTGGGATCATATCCTAAGCTCGATACCAACCGTGACGCCCCAAAAATTATATATACGTCACCCATCTTGGGTCGCCACTTACATGGTACATAAATTCAAATACAAACTTAATTATACATCTGTCGTGTAACATACGACAATACATAAACTGAGAGTTCTAATAGGAATATTTTCATTTAGACAATATCCATACTCAAGGAGTCCTCATTACATTTATTGTCACACTATTTAATGTAATAGTGAGGACTACTAATGCTATCTTTGGGACCATCACTATTTTCCCCGACTCGTCCCAAATATATTCTCATTTCAAGAGAACAAAGGAAAGAAAGGGTGAGTTCAACTAGCCCAGTAAGAAATATTATAACTAAGATAATGCAGAATAAATTATCAATAGTCTTCATCAATGTTAAACTGATAAAATACAATAGACAACCAGTTTAACTGCAGCGGAATATGCAATCCATTAAAAGAGTCAAGTAGAAAATAAAGTCTACTATCTTTTAGGTTTTAAAAGGTTTTCATCAATTTTTATCACTAAGATTCAGTTTAATGAATAAACCACAATATCTAATTATCCATGTACCACGGTCAAGGATTTTCATCAAATTATCAATGGTCGTGACTATACCGAATCACCCCTGGTCATAATCATACCAAAAACTATCCATCACTGCATTACAGGCCACTGAGGAATTTTGTCACATCATTTATATCAAGCCATGACTATACCGAATGATCCCTGGTCATAATCATACTAAGTTCATCTATGCACGTAAGCCAAGGATAACATAATATAACATAAGGATGATGATAATGACATAATAATTCAATAAAACAAGTTCACCAATTAATTTATTCAGGAACTAATAACGTCCAAATTGTCAACATGATACTACTTTGTAGAGTAAAATTCAAGAATGCTCAGAAAAATATTTTCATTAAAAATACTGGATAAAGCACAAATATCAAGGATATTCCACTAAATTCATGGAGTATAGAAGTCAAAATTTTAACCAACTGAGTATAATTGCGAATGAAATAACAAAAGAAATCACCATGCATCTCAGATTTCACATGTATGTGTTATTCCAATAGAATAATAAATACGTAATAATAAAAAGCGAACCGGATCCGTGTAAAACACGTAGATAGGATATTCCAATAGAATAATAAAGATGTATTAATAAAGATTTTAACCGTGTCCGGCGTAAAGCATGTATGAGTGATGTTCCAACTAATAATAAAATAATAGAAGAATGTCACCAAGTATAGGGGATTCCGTATATACAAAGTTATTCCAATGTAATAAATAAGAATGGAATAATATAAGGATTTCACCAAGTTTAGGGTATTCGCATATACAATCATGTATAGGGTATGCCACTTTTACAAAGTTATTCCAATGTAATAATAAAGAATGGAATAATGTGTTCTCTTCATGAATAAAAAAAATAACACCCTTTACGATTACAACAAATAATATTCCCTACCTTAGAAGAGTTGAATATTGGAAAAGTGAAGTAAGCAAAATACTTTTCTTCTTTCTCTCTATAATTTCTCTCTAGAGTTTCAAAGAATTCGTAAGAAATAATGAAGGAATGAGCTTTCTATTTATAGAAAAACCGAGGGTGGCTCTTGGTCTTAACGAAGGGTCAAAATGACTCTTGTTAATATCAAGAGACAACTACTATTCATGAAGGGTAATTAACCCTTGGAACAATCAAGAGGCGCTTAACTCTTGGTAATATCAAGGGACAACTACTATCGATTTAAGGTAATTACTATCGATTTAAGGTAATTACTATTGAAGAAGATAATTACTATCGATTTAAGGTAAATACTATCGATTTAAGGTAATTACTATTCACAAAGGTAATTACTATTCACAAAGGTAATTACTATCGATTTAAGGTAAATACTATCGACGAAGGTAATTACTATTCACAAAGGTAATTACTATTCACAAAGGTAATTACTATTGATGAAGGACTCTTAGATGATGACATATGAGCCCCCATAAAATAATCAAACTTACCACAAACGCTCTCATAATGCACTCTTTATATACATCAAGGATTGAATAAATATTACCACAAATCATTTTATTTTTAATCAACACATATTTAATCTTTCAAAATTATTAATCATTTATAACTTGTCGTCTCAATTAATAATTTAATACTATAACATATTATAAAGATGATACTGTGACAATAATTGAATCAATAATATAAGAGATATGATGCAAAGAAATTCTCGTAGCAATAATTGAGCATAGTGAGTGACTTCTCACGTAAGCATCAATAATCAATATCTTCTCGCTACTATATACAACTACGCCAGATTAGTGTACTTTTTACTAATGGGTAGTTCAACAGCGGTTTACAGTAACACCTCTCTGCCGTTATTTTTATATAAAAATAATTTTGTCGCTTTTCTAACTACTTAACAATACTTCATTGTGGGGTCCACCAATGATTGAGTCATCGTATTTAATATTCCCCGACAAAAAGAATATTCCCTACCAAACGAATATTTTATAACAACTTGCTTACTTTGCAAAATTTATAAATATTACCCACAACTATAACAATATATCAAATTTATTCCATAATATTCAAAAATAATATTTATAAAAATTCATCTTTATTTATAAAAGTCGGGTCTTACAACCTCCCTTCTTATGAAATTTCGCTTTTCGAAATTAGGGTACGATCGATATATGATAAAGAGGTGAGGATACCTTGAATACCTTTATCGTTAATAATATTAAATTTATCTTCGCAATCCGCCCAAAGATATTCATTAACAATTCATCTTTGCACTACAGCCAAAGATATACAATCAGTAAAACCAATAATGCCGAGAGGCGACTTAAATAGTATCAAGACCACGAATTATCCATGCACTCATCGCCAAGGATATTCGTGTTTTCAATTACTGATCATGATTATACCGAATAATCCTTGGTCATAATCATACCAAGTCTATCAATGCACTACTACCAAAGATGGCTTTTTACTACATCCATGAATTAATATTTCATTCTTTGACTCAACTCAATAATTAATCCATATCATCGAATCATCCTCGCACTACGTGCCAAGGATATTCATTAAGATCACGATCACGAATTATCCATGCACTACTACCAAAGATAATCGTGTATTCATTAATATCACGACCACAAATTATCCATGCACTACTACCAAAGATAATCGTGTATTCATTAGTATCACGACCACAAATTATCCATGCACTACTACCAAAGATAATCGTGTATTCATTAGTATCACGACCACAAATTATCCATGCACTACTACCAAAGATAATCGTGTTTTCAATTACTACTTATGATTATACCAAACAATTCCTAGTCATAATCATACCAAGTCCATCTATTCACGTAAGCCACGTATGACTTTCAACACAATATAAGCATGAGGATAATGATATAAAGAATCAATCAAATGAGATAAAGGATAAATATTAAACATTTATAATATAATTTATCCAGGATTCAAGAATATCCCCATGTTATCAATCACTTAATAATCTCATAATCTAATATCATAAATATTATAACAATATTTTAATCACTTCTTAAATTTATAAACAATTTATCTCAATTGTTTACGCTTTTACCATATAATGCATTTAATCATTCAAAAATGCCATACTCATAAGATATCATCACCAATTATCAAATCCCTCATTAAAAAATATGCATATATTCTATATAGGATTCTCTAGCCATAAAATCCTATTTCCAACTTTTTACACTTCACATAACATATTTAACTCATATGTTCGTAACTAAACTATTTTCATGAAAAATACCAAATCAGTCCCAAAAATATTTCTTTTCTGGGATTTAGCATAATATAGTCCCATAATGAAAATATATTTTTCTCGGAATTTTTAAAATTCATTTACTATTTTTCAAAAATCAATTTCTAATTAATTCCTTAAGAAATTAGCTACCTCAAGTTTAACTCCAAAAATTCCCAAATCTTGGCAGGACCTTACACATGTTAATGTGAGCCTTTAGTTTAAATTTCATGGTCATCAGAGTTATAGAACTCCAGTTATAGCATTTTTTGTCAAAAAAACCTAAATAATGAAATGGTCATAACTTGTTCATTTTAAGTCAGAATGAGCTTATTTTTGGACAGGAGGTACTTTATAACATATATTTTCATGTCCCAAAAGGGCAGAATTTTTCACATAAATTTAGTGGCCTAAACAACCCCTTAAAGTTTCTCAAGTAGTTTTTTGTAATTTGCAGCTTTGGACTCTTTTGCTAAATTCACCACACGAAAATCTACAAAGACCTTTTCCAAAGATTCCACTTGGATAAGCTACAAAACTCATAGATCTAACTCTAGGACTTGACCACACTCAAAAATTCCAAATATAATAGGAGATATGGTCAATTGAATTTCATGTTACGCTTTTACCAAAATCGATTTTTCAACCCTTTGTGATTTCTAAGAAACTTTCATGTTTTCACATAATAACCACATAACTCATCATAAAACTTACTAATACTTCATATACCCATGATTTTCATTAGTCCAATGCTTTTATTATGACTTTCATCATAATCCTCGTAAATGCATCCTTTTAGTTGAAGAAATATTTGAGGGCTTAAGAAATGGGTTTTGTACTCGGGGTCAATACAAAATTCGATTTCACGCCTAGGGTAGGCTAGAAATCTTCAAGAATACGCCAAGAAATTTATTAATGATGGAAATATCATTCAAAACTGCTACTCTTATCCAAGACTTGATAAGACGTTACCTTGATACCAACTGTGACTTCTATCCTTTAACCCGTGATAGCACCTCACAATGATACCTATCAACTTGTCATCGCTATTCACGACGTCGCCCACGTAAAGTCCGCTTCGGTACATTCCACACAAGGAAGTCAACAACGAAAGGATCGGGGCTCTTTATTTATGGCTTGATATAATAGTGATTAACTTTTGGGTTTGGTTACTTTGAATTCAGATAACGTCAAGGTTAGGAATATGAAAGCTAACAACCTTACAAAAAAGAATAATAAGTAGTTAATCAATCGCTTTCAAAAATTACCTCAAAGGAAAGTATTTTCAAAGAGATAAAATCGTGAAAGTGTTTATTTGAAACAACAAGATTAATAAATGAAGGAGGTAACGAAGGTTTCTCCCAACGAAGTTTCAATAGATAAATCAAAGTCTAATTTTTTTGAGTCAAATTTAAACATTGAACACAACTAGGTAGAATAAAAGAGTGGGTAGAACTTGTATTGAATAAAGTATAGACTTCGCAATAATTTATAATTAATTTACCCGTAATAACTTCGCTTCGGTTTCTCGACAAACGTTATCGCTTAAATTACCGAAGTTTGACTTTATTATTATAGGGTACATTCCACCCTTAAGTGCTTCTTCACATTCCCCGATCCATGATTTGAATCATTATTCTCCGATCTATATCGAATTCGGGTTGACCGCTATGCATAGGGTAATTCCAATTCGATGTTAAATTCTCCCAATTCACGTCCAAAAAGCGAAGTCCATTTCATCTATTTTGGCTTTTATTGGATCGGACGCCTTTTTCTACACTATCAACGCGTTGTGCAGCCTTTTACCCATGCATCGCTCATTCTCCTTCGCTTCAGCTTGTTTCTTCTTTCAAATTTGATCTTTGATTTTTAAATTCTCGATTCCAACTTTAATATCTTACACCCTACCAAAGCGTGATTTTGTTCGAGCATCACATATCGGGTAACCCAATTTTGAATTGTTGTATCCCTTTGTTCCACGAATCGCTTGTCGCTTCTTCAACCTCGTTCTTCTAGCTCACGAACACGATTTTGTAATTCTAAGTTTTGATCATAAATTTCTTCTAAGCAATTCTCTTTTTATGTTCCTCTTCTCCTCTTCTTCCTCTTCTTCCTCACTCTCACCGCTACCTCTCTGCAACTAGCTCGGGTGCAACAATTAGTTCTTCATTCACTACCCGGATATCTCTAATTTGTTCCTCGTCCCGACAATCGCATTAACTCGATTAGTGATTAAAGGTGTCACAACTACCACATTCACTCCATTGTGAATATTTTCACCGCCATTTCCAAACACCGCCACAACACAAGGGTTAATTAATATATCAAATATTATCCCTATACTCCGATGACCAATTAAATAACAAATAAACTTAGGTAGGTCATACTAGCGAAGGAATTCCCCGCCTCTCCCTCCTAGTTCTTATCTCGCATCTTAGCTGTGGATCATATCCCTAAGCTCGATACCAACCGCGACGCCCCCAAAATTATGTATACGCCACCCATCTTGGGTCGCCACTTACATGGTACATAAATTCAAATACAAACTTAATTATACATCCGTCGTAAACATACGACAATACATAAACCGAGAGTTCTAATAGAATATTGTCATTTAGACAATATCCATACTCAAGAGTCCTCATTACATTTATTGTCACACTATTTAATGTAATAGTGAGGACTACTAATGATATCTTCGAGACCATCACTCTTTTCCCCGACTCGTCCCGGCTATATTCTCATTTCAAGAGAATAAAGGAAAGAAAGGGTGAGCTCAACTAGCCCAATAAGAAATATTATAACTAAGATAATGCGAATAAATTATCAATAGTCTTCAACAATGTTAAACCGATAAAATACAATAAACAACCCGCTTTAAGCTGCAATGAATATCTGAATCCATTAAAAGAGTCAAGTAGAAAATAAAGTCTACTATCTTTTAGGTTTTAAAAGGTTTTCATCAATTTTTATCACTAAGATTCAGTTTTAATGAATAAACCACAATATCTAATCATCCCGGTACCACGGTCAAGGATTTTCATCAAATTATCAATGGTCATGACTATACCAAATCACCCCGGTCATAATCATACCAAAAACTATCCATCATCAGATTATGAAAGCCACCGAGGACTTTTGTCACATCATTTATTTCAAGCCATGACTATACCAAATGATCCCTGGTCATAATCATACTAAGTTTATCTATGCACGTAAGCCAAAGATAACATAATATAACATGAGGATATGATGATGATGACATAATAATTCAATAAAACAAGTTCACGAATTAATTTATTTAGGAACTAATAACGTCCAAATTGTCAACATGATACTGCTTTATAGAGTAAAATACAAGAATGCTTAGAAAAATATTTTCATTAAAAATACTGGATAAAGCGCAAATATCAAGGATATTCCACTAAATTCATGGAGTATAGAAGTCAAAATTTTAACCAACTGAGTATAATAGCGAATGAAATAACAAAAGAAATCACTTGTAAATGCGGTACTTCATAGTATAAAGTTATTCCAATAGAATAATAAATACGAGAATAATAAAAACTAACTGTGTCCTGTAAAACACAAAAACAGGATATTCCAATAGAATAATAAAGACGAGAATAATAAAGATTTTACCAGTCCCAAGAAAGCATGCATGTGATGTTCCAACGGAATAATAAAATAATAGAAGAATGTCACCAAGTATAGGGGATTCCGTGATATACAAAGTTATTCCAATGTAATAAATAAGAATGGAATAATATAAGGATTTCACCAAGTTTAGGGTATTCCGCATATCAGTGTCATGTATAGGGTATGCCACTTTTACAAAGTTATTCCAATGTAATAATAAAGAATGGAATAACAGAAGTTCTCTTCATGAATAAAAAAATAACACCCTTACGAGTACAACAAATAATATTCCCTACCTTAGAAGAGCTGAATATTGGAAAAGTGAAGTAGCAAAATACTTTTCTTCTTTCTCTCTATAGTTTCTCTCTCTAGAGTTTCAGTGAATTCGTAAGAAATAATGAAGGAATGAGCTTTCTATTTATAGAAAAACTGAGGGTGGCTCTTGGTCTTAACGAAGGGTCAAAATGACTCTTGGTAATATTGAAGAGACAACTACTATTTGCGAAGGGGTAATTAACCCTTGGAACACCGAAGAGGCAGTTAACTCTTGGTAATATTGAAGGGACAACTACTATTGATGAAGGTAATTACTATTGACGAAGGTAATTACTATTGAAGAAGGTAATTACTATTGACGAAGGTAAATACTATTGACGAAGGTAATTACTATTCACAAAGGTAATTACTATTGACGAAGGTAAATACTATTGACGAAGGTAATTACTATTCACAAAGGTAATTACTATTCACAAAGGTAATTACTATTGACGAAGGGACTCTTAGATGATGACATATGGCCCCCCCATAAAATAATCAAACTTACCACAAACGTCTCATAACAGACTCTTTATATACATCAAGGATTGAATAAATATTACCACAAATCATTTTATTTTTAATCAACACATATTTAATCTTTCAACAATTATTAATCATTTATAACTTGTCGTCTCAATTAATAATATAACATATTATACGATGATAATCTTGTATATACGCATGACCGTGATAACTCGCAAATCTTGCCTCGTATTGCGACACCTGGTCATATTGTTTTGTTCCAACTTGATAAATTCCACCTCCTTCATGTGGCGAATACTTTCGGAAAGTATTTGTCGTTGAATGACTCCGGAACTTCTCCCAAGATATCTTGATGATGTAAGGTTGAGTATCGCTTTCTACCGATTCCCACCAAGTCTGCCTCTCCGCAACATATAGGTGGCAAGGGAACCTTTTGCCTCGAGCATCCCAAGACATCAAATATCTTGGTAATCCGCTTTATCCATGCTTCCGCCGTAAGTGATTTTGGCTCTCCCTTAAACTCCCGTGGTCCCACTCCTTGAATTGTTTAGCGGTGACCGCTTGAAAGTTTTCCGTGTTTCCACCTACATTTTGGATGAGAGTCGCTCTCTTTCTTTGTTGCATGAATTGCATAAAGCCTCGAACATTTGATCATTCATCATTTGGTCGGTGTTGTTGTTTGCATGAGGATTGTCGCCTTCTACGATGCACATTATCCTCGATTATTGATAAGTGGTGAATCAACGATCGCTTTGTGCTCCATTGCTATTCTCAACATTCTCAGATGTCATTTTCAGATACTGCCACAAAACAAAAGGTTAATTGATATGTAACATATTATCCCTATATTCTGACCTACCAATAAAATAGTACATAAACTTAGGTAGGTCATACTAGCGAAAGTATTCCCCGTCTCTCCCCTCCTAGTACTATTCTCACATCTTAGCCAGGGATCATATCCCTAAGCTTTGATACCAACTGTGACGCCCCCAAAATTAGGTATACATCACCCATCTTGGGTAGTCGATACATGGTATGTAATTTAAATACAACTTACTAATATAAGCGCTGTATACAATACGACATAAACTATGAGTTTGAATACAAATATTGTCTACTAGATATTATACAAACTCAAAAGGAGTCATTACAATTATTATCACACTATTTAATGTAATAGTGAGGACTACTAATGCTATCCTCTCGACCATTACTCCGCTCCCCGACTCGTCCCAAATATATTCTCATTTCAAGGGAACAAAAAGAAAGGGTGAGCTCAACTAGCTCAAGAAGAAATATTATGACTAAGATAATGCGTAATAAATTATCATTAGCCTCAAAAGATGTTAAACCGATAAAATTTAACGAACATCAAGTTTAACTACAATGAACCAAAGAATCCATTAAAAGAGTCAAGTAGAAAATAAAATCTACTATCTTTTATGATTTAAAAGGTTTTTCATCATCATTATAGTTTGAGACTCGACTTTTAATAAATATTCCACATCATCGAATCACCCCTTTCTACTACTACCAAAGATATTCTTTAGTATCACGACAACAATTATTCATGCACTACGGGCCAAGAATAGTTGTGTATTCATTAATGGTCATGATCATGCCAACAATCGCATCCATCAATGCACTACTGACCAATCGAGGATTTTTACCACATCATTTGTAACAATACGGTCATGATTACACCGAATAGTCTCTCGGTCATAATCATACCAAGTCCATCTATGCACTACAGAAGCCACGAGATGACTTTCAACATAATATAAACATGAGGATGATGACAATGATATAAGAATTCAATAAAACAAGTTCAAGAATTATTTTATCCAGAATTATTAACGCCCAAATTGTCAACATGATCTTTGTTTTGTAGAGTAAAATTCAAGAATGATCAGAAGAATATTTCTATGAAAAGATACTGGATGAAACGCAAATATCAAGGATATTCTACTAATTTCATGGATTATAGAAGTCAAAGTTTTAACCAACTGGGTATAATAAAGAATGGAATAACAAAAGAAATCACCATGCATGCGATAGACTTCACAGGCAGGTTATTTCAACAGAATAATAAATAACGGAACCAGTCCCGTGAAAACGCATGCATATGATGTTCCAAATGTAATAATAAAGAATGGAGCCAGTCCCAAGATAAAACACACAAACAGGATGTTCCAATGAATAATAATAAAGACGGAACCAGTCCAGATTAAAAACACACATGATGGATGTTCCAATGTAATAATAGAAGAATGTCACCAAGTATAGGTAAATCACATGATACAAAGTTATTCCAATAGAATAATAAGCCATGGAATAACAACAGTTCTCTTCATGAATAAGAAAGAATAACACCCCTTACGAGTACAACAAATAATATTCCCTACCTTAGAAGAACTGAATATTTGAAACGTGAAGTAGCAGAATACTTTTCTTCTTTCTCTCTATAGTTTGTCTATCTAGAGTTTCAATGAATTAGTAAGAAATAATGAAGGAATGAGCTTTCTATTTATAGAAAAATTGAGGGTGTCTGTTGGTTTTAACGAAGGGTCAAAATGACACTTGGTAATATTGAAGAGACAACTACTATTTGCGAAGGGGTAATTAACCTTTGGAACACCGAAGAGGCAGTTAACTCTTGGTAATATTGAAGGGACAACTACTATTTGCGAAGGGGTAATTACTATTGACGAAGGTAAATACTATTGAAGAAGGTAATTACTATTGACGAAGGTAAATACTATTGACGAAGGTAATTACTATTGATGAAGGTAATTACTATTGACGAAGGTAAATACTATTGACGAAGGTAATTACTATTCACAAAGGTAATTACTATTCACAAAGGTAATTATAATTAATGAAGGGACTCTTAGATGATGACATATGGGCCCCCTATAAAATAATCAAACTTACCACAAACGTCTCATAACAGACTCTTTATATACATCAAGGATTGAATAAATATTACCACAAATCATTTTATTTTTAATCAACACATTTTTAATCTTTCAACAATTATTAATCATTTATAACTTGTCGTCTCAATTAATAATATAACATATTATACAGATGATACTGTGACAATAATTGAATCAATAATATAAGAGATATGAGGCAGTAATTACTGTAGCAATAATTGAGTATAGCTAAGTGACTTCTCACGTAAGCATCAATAATCAATCACCGCAGTGCTACTTATGCAACCACGCCAGATTACTATACTTTTACCACCGAGTAGTTCAACGGTTTAACGGTAACACCTCCGTAGTTATTTTTATAGAAAGATAATTTTGTCGTTTTCTAACTACGACAATACTTCCGTTGTGGGGTCCACCAATAATTGAGCCGTCGTACGAATATTCCCCGACAAAAAGAATATTCCCCGACCAAACGAATATTTTATAACAACTTGCTTACTTTGAATTTAAATACAACTTGTCAGATACATGGTACAGAATTTAAATACAACTTACTAATATAACTGTCGTGTACAATACGACATAAACTGTGAGTTTGAATACAAATATTGTCTACTAGATATTATACAAACTCAAAAGGAGTCCTCATTACAATTATTATCACACTATTTCACGTATAGTGAGGACTACTAATGCTATCCTCTCGGACCATTACTCCGTTCCCCGACTCGTCCCAATTATATTCTCATTTCACGAAGAGAACGGTGAAAGAAAGGGTGAGCTCAACTAGCTCGAAGAAATATTATGACTAAGATAATGCGAGAATAAATTATCATTAGCTTACAACAAAGCAAAAACCGATAAAATATAATGAACATCAAGTTTAACTATAAGCACCAACAATCCATTAAAAGAGTCAAGTAAAAAATAAAATCTACTATCTTTTATGATTTAAAAGGTTTTCATCATTTATTATAGTTTGAGACTCAACTTTAATAAATATATCACATCATCGAATCACCCCCGCACTACTCTGACCAAGGATATTCTTTAGTATCACGACCACAATTATTCATGCACTACTACCGAGAATAGTTGTGTATTCATTAATGGTCATGATCATGCCAACAATCGTCCATCAATGCACTACTGACTCTTGAGGATTTTTACCACATCATTTGTAACATTACGGTCATGATTACAATCAATAGTCTCTCAGTCATAATCATACCAAGTCCATCTATGCACTACAAAACCACGGATGACTTTCAACATAATATAAACATGAGGATGATGACAATGATATAAGAATTCAATAAAACAAGTTCAAGAATTATTTTATCCGTGAATTATTAACGTCCAAATTGTCAACATGATCTTTGTTTTGTAGAGTAAAATTCAAGAATGATCGAAAGAATATTTCTATGAAAGATATCTTTGGATGAAACGCAAATATCAAGGATATTCTACTAATTTCATGGATTATAGAAGTCAAAGTTTTAACCAACCGGGTATAATAAAGAATGGAATAACAAAAGAAATCACCATGCATGCGATAGACTTCACAGTGCGAGTTATTTCAACAGAATAATAAATAACGGAACCGGTCCGCCAGAAACGCATGTAGACATGATGTTCCAATGTAATAATAAAGAATGGAGCCAGTCCCAGCATAAAACACACAAACAGGATGTTCCAATGTAAATAATAATAAAGATTTTAACCAGTCCTAAATAAAACACATGCACGGATGTTCCAATGAATAATAGAAGAATGTCACCAAGTATAGAAAACTGCCAGCGATACGAAGTTATTCCAATAGAATAATAAGCCATGGAATAACAACAGTTCTCTTCATGAATAAGAAAGAATAACACCCCTTACGAGTACAACAAATAATATTCCCTACCTTAGAAGAACTGAATATTTGAAAAGTGAAGTAGCAGAATACTTTTCTTCTTTCTCTCTATAGTTTGTCTATCTAGAGTTTCAATGAATTAGTAAGAAATAATGAAGGAATGAGCTTTCTATTTATAGAAAAATTGAGGGTGTCTGTTGGTTTTAACGAAGGGTCAAAATGACACTTGGTAATATTGAAGAGACAACTACTATTTGCGAAGGGGTAATTAACCTTTGGAACACCGAAGAGGCAGTTAACTCTTGGTAATATTGAAGGGACAACTACTATTTGCGAAGGGGTAATTACTATTGACGAAGGTAAATACTATTGAAGAAGGTAATTACTATTGACGAAGGTAAATACTATTGACGAAGGTAATTACTATTGATGAAGGTAATTACTATTGACGAAGGTAAATACTATTGACGAAGGTAATTACTATTCACAAAGGTAATTACTATTCACAAAGGTAATTACAATTAATGAAGGGACTCTTAGATGATGACATATGGGCCCCCCATAAAATAATCAAACTTACCACAAACGTCTCATAACAGACTCTTTATATACATCAAGGATTGAATAAATATTACCACAAATCATTTTATTTTTAATCAACACATTTTTAATCTTTCAACAATTATTAATCATTTATAACTTGTCGTCTCAATTAATAATATAACATATTATACGAGATGATCTTGTGACAATAATTGAATCAATAATATAAGAGATATGAGGCGATAATTATCAGTAGCAATAATTGAGTATAGCTAAGTGACTTCTCACGTAACCATCAATAATCAATACCGTATGCTACTATGCAACCACGCATATTACTATACTTTTACCAACGGGTAGTTCAACAGCTTTTAATTGGTAACACCTCCGCCGTTATTTTTATAGAAAGATAATTTTGTCGCTTTTCTAACTACGACAATACTTCCGATTAGGGGTCCACCAATAATTGAGCCGTCGATCGAATATTCCCCGACAAAAAGAATATTCCCAGACAAACGAATATTTTATAACAACTTGCTTACTTTGAATTTAAATACAACTTATCGGATACATGGCACGAAATTTAAATACTGACTTACTAATATAAGCGTAGGTATAATATCGACATAAAGCGTGAGTTTGAATACAAATATTGTCTACTAGATATTATACAAACTCAAAAGGAGTCCTCATTACAATTATTATCACACTATTTCACGTAATAGTGAGGACTACTAATGCTATCCTCGGACCATTACTCCGCTCCCAGACTAAATCCCGGCTATATTCTCATTTCACAAGAGAACGGTGAAAGAAAGGGTGAGCTCAACTAGCTCGAGAAGAAATATTATGACTAAGATAATGCGAAATAAATTATCATTAACCTCTGACGATGTTAAACCGATAAAATATAATGAACATCAAGTTTAACTATAAGCGGCACCAACAATCCATTAAAAGAGTCAAGTAAAAATAAAATCTACTATCTTTTATGATTTAAAAGGTTTTTCATCATCATTATAAATTTGAGACTCGACTTTAATAAATATATCACATCATCGAATCACCCCGCACTTTCTGGCCAAGGATATTCTTTAGTATCACGACCACAATTATTCATGCACTACTGGCCAAGAATAGTTGTGTATTCATTAATAGTCATGATCATGCCAACAATCGTCCATCAATGCACTACTGACTCGAGGATTTTTACCACATCATTTGTAACATTACGGTCATGATTACACCGAATAGTCTCTGGTCATAATCATACCAAGTCCATCTATGCACTACAGGCCACAGATGACTTTCAACATAATATAAACATGAGGATGATGACAATGATATAAGAATTCAATAAAACAAGTTCAAGAATTAATTTATCTAGGAACCAATAACATCCAAATTGTCAACATGATACTGCTTTGTAGAGTAAAAATTCAAGAATACTGAGAAGAATATTTCCATGAAAGGATACTGGATGAAGCGCAAATATCAAGAATATTCCACTAATTTCATGGAGTATAGAAGTCAAAGTTTTAACCAACTGGGTATAATAAAGAATGGAATAACAAAAGAAATCACCATGCATGCGATAGACCGCATGCAAGCGTGTTATTCCAATGTAATAATAAATAACGGAACCGGTCCCAAGGCGTAAAGCGCATGAACGTGATATTCAACAGAATAATAAAGAATGGAACCAGTCCGCGGCGTAAAACACACGCAGGGATGTTCAGTTCCAAATAATAATAATAAAGACGGAACCGTGTCCTGTAAAATACACGACGTGATATTCCAAATGAATAATAATAAAAGACGGAACCAGTCCAATGTAAAACACATCTACAAGATATTCCAATGTAATAATAATAAAGGGCGGAAACCGTGTCCGTGTAAAACACACGCATGTGATATTCCAACGAATAATAATAAAGACGGAAACTGTTCTTGTAAAACACACGAGCGTGGATGTTCCAATGTAATAATTGAAGAATGTCACCAAGTATAGGGTAAACCACGTGTATACGAGTTATTCCAATGTAATAATAAGCAATGGAATAACAACAGTTCTCTTCATGAATAAGAAAGAATAACACCCTTACGTATACAACAAATAATATTCCCTATCTTAGAAGAATTAAATATTGGAAAAGTGAAGTAGCGAATAATTTTTTCTTCTTTCTCTCTATAGTTTCTCTCTCTAGAGTTTCAGTGAATTCGTAAAAAATAATGAAGGAATGAGCTTTCTATTTATAGAAAAACTGAGGGTGGCTCTTGGTCTTAACGAAGGGTCAAAATGACTCTTGATAATATTGAAGAGACAACTACTATTTCATGAAGGGGTAATTAACCTTTGGAACAATCAAGAGGCGCTTAACTCTTGGGTAATATTGAAGGACAACTACTATTTGCGAAGGGGTAATTACTATCGACGAAGGTAAATAATATTGAAGAAGGTAATTACTATTGAAGAAGGTAAATACTATTGACGAAGGTAATTACTATCTATTTAGGTAATATACTATTGACGAAGGTAATTACTATTGATGAAGGTAATTACTATTGATGAAGGTAATTACTATTGACGAAGGTAAATACTATTGACGAAGGTAATTACTATTCACAAAGGTAATTACTATTCACAAAGGTAATTACTATTAACGAAGAGACTCTTAGATGATGACATATATGGGCCCCCATAAAATAATCAAACTTACCACAAACGCCTCATAATGAGACTCTTTATATACATCAAGGATTGAATAAATATTACCACAAATCATTTTATTTTTAATCAACACATTTTAATCTTTCAACAATTATTAATCATTTATAACTTGTCGTCTCAATTAATAATATAACATATTATACAGATGATACTGTGACAATAATTGAATCAATAATATAAGAGATATGATGCAGCAATTACTGTAGCAATAATTGAGTATAGCTAAGTGACTTCTCACGTAAGCATCAATAATCAATACCGTGTGCTACTATGCAACCACGCGTATTACTGTACTTTTACCACCGGGTAGTTCAACAGTTTTAACGGTAACACCTCCGCCGTTATTTTTATAGAAAGATAATTTTGTCGTTTTCTAACTACGACAATACTTCCGTTGTGGGGTCCACCAATAATTGAGCCGTCGTACGAATATTCCCCGACAAAAAGAATATTCCCCGACCAAACGAATATTTTATAACAACTTGCTTACTTTGAATTTAAATACAACTTGTCGATAAACATGGTATAGAATTTAAATACAACTTACTAATATAACTGTCGTGTACAATACGACATAAACTGTGAGTTTGAATACAAATATTGTCTACTAGATATTATACAAACTCAAAAGGAGTCCTCATTACAATTATTATCACACTATTTCACAGATTAGTGAGGATTACTAATGCTATCCTCTGGACCATTACTCCGTTCCCCGACTCGTCCCAGCTATATTCTCATTTCCTGAAGAGAACAGTGAAAGAAAGGGTGAGCTCAACTAGCTCAAAGAAGAAATATTATGACTAAGATAATGCGTAATAAATTATCATTAGCTTCTACAATGTGTTAAACTGATAAAATATAATGAACATCAAGTTTAACTATAGTGGCACCAGCAATCCATTAAAAGAGTCAAGTAGAAAATAAAATCTACTATCTTTTATGATTTAAAAGGTTTTTCATCACTATTATAGCCGAGACTCAAACTTTAATAAATATTTCACATCATCGAATCACCCCTACGCACTTCGACCAAGGATATTCTTTAGTATCACGACCACAATTATTCATGCACTACTGACCAAGAATAGTTGTGTATTCATTAATGGTCATGATCATGCCAACAACGTCCAACAATGCACTACTACATCTTTGAGGATTTTTACCACATCATTTGTAACATTACGGTCATGATTACAATCAATAGTCTCTCGGTCATAATCATACCAAGTCCATCTATGCACTACAGCCCACGATGACTTTCAACATAATATAAACATGAGGATGATGACAATGATATAAGAATTCAATAAAACAAGTTCAAGAATTAATTTATCTAGGAACCAATAACATCCAAATCGACATAATCTTATCGCTTTGTAGAGTAAAAATTCAAGAATACCGAGAAGAATATTTCCATGAAAGGATACTGGATGAAGCGCAAATATCAAGAATATTCCACTAATTTCATGGAGTATAGAAGTCAAAGGTTTAACCAATTGGGTATAATAAAGAATGGAATAACAAAAGAAATCACCATGCATGAGATAGATCTTGCACAGGCGGTGTTATTCCAACAGAATAATAAATAACGGAACCGAGTCCGGCGTAAAAACGCATGCATGAGATATTCAAATGAATAATAAATAATGGAACCAGTCCCACAGAAAACACACAAAAAGCAGATGTTCCAACGAGAATAATAATAAAGATTTTAACCAGTCCGTAAAAAATACCGCATGAGGATATTCCAACGAAATAATAATAAAGACTAAACCAACGTAATAATAATAAAGATTTTAACCAGTCCGTGTAAAACACACGTATACATGATGTTCCAATGAATAATAGAAGAATGTCACCAAGTATAGGGTAAACCACGTATACAAAGTTATTCCAATGAATAATAAGCAATGGAATAACAAATGTTCTCTTCATGAATAAGAAAGAATAACACCCCTTACGGTACAACAAATAATATTCCCTACCTTAGAAGAACTAAATATTGGAAAAGTGAAGTAGCGTAATACTTTTTTCTTTCTCTCTATAGTTTCTCTCTCTGAGTTTCAATTGAATTAAGTAAAAAATAATGAAGAAATGAGCTTTCTATTTATAGAAAAACTGAGGGTGGCTCTAGGTCTTAACGAAGGGTCAAAATGACTCTTGGTAATATTGAAGAGACAACTACTATTTGTGAAGGGGTAAGTAACCTTTGGAACACCGAAGAGGCAGTTAACTCTTGGTAATATTGAAGGGACAACTACTATTTGCGAAGGGGTAATTACTATTGACGAAGGTAAATACTATTGAAGAATGTAATTACTATTGACGAAGGTAAATACTATTGACGAAGGTAATTACTATTGACGAAGGTAATTACTATTGACGAAGGTAGTTACTATTGACGAAGGTAAATACTATTGATGAAGGTAATTACTATTGACGAAGGTAAATACTATTGACGAAGGTAATTACTATTCACAAAGGTAATTACTATTCACAAAGGTAATTACTATTAACGAAGAGACTCTTAGATGATGACATATGGGCCCCCCATAAAATAATCAAACTTACCACAAACGTCTCATAACAGACTCTTTATATACATCAAGGATTGAATAAATATTACCACAAATCATTTTATTTTTAATCAACACATTTTTAATCTTTCAACATTTATTAATCATTTATAACTTGTCGTCTCAATTAATAATATAACATATTATACAGATGATACTGTGACAATAATTGAATCAATAATATAAGAGATATGAGGCAGCAATTACTGTAACAATAATTGAGTATAGCTAAGTGACTTCTCACGTAAGCATCAATAATCAATACCGTGTGCTACTATGCAACCACGTGTATTACTGTACTTTTACCACCGGGTAGTTCAACAATTTTCTAACTACGACAATACTTCCGTTATGGGGTCCACCAATGATTGAGCCGTCGTACGAATATTCCCCGACAAAAAGAATATTCCCCGACCAAACGAATATTTTATAACAACTTGCTTACTTTGCAAAATTTATAAATATTACCCACAACTATAACATTATATCAAATTTATTCCATAATATTCAAAATAATATTTATAGAAAATTCATCTTTATTTATAAAAGTCTGGGTCTTACAACCTCCCTTCTTATGAAATTTAAGCCCTCGAAATTAGGGCGATACTGGTATGTCAAGAGGTAAGGATACCTTGATTTCATTTCATATTCTAACTCCCAAGTCATTTCCTCAACATGTGGTTCCTCCACAAAACTTTGACTTGAGGTATAACCTTGGAGCGTAGAATATGTTCCTTCTTATCCAAAATTTGAACAGAACCTCTTCATACGTCAAATCTTCCGCTATTTCGTCCGGTTCTAACTCAATAATATGGTTCGGTCTTTCACATATTTACGTAACATGGATATGTGAAAACGCGTTATGAACACGAGACATATTTGGCGGTAAAAGCGAGTCTATAGGCCACAATTCCTACTCGATCGAGGATTAAAATGGACCGATGAATCGAGGATTAAGTTTTCCTCTCTTTCCAAATCTTGTAACTCCTTTCCATGGAGCAACTCTTAACAACACATGATCTCCTATATCGAATTCCACGTCCTTTCGATGAAGATCAGCATAACTCTTTTGTCGATTTTGTGAGGTTTTTATACGTTGTCGGATCGTTTGAACCTTTTCGTAGTCATACGTATCAACTCCGGTCCCAACAACGTTGCTTCACCCACCTCATCCCAAAGATATCGGAGAACGACACTTTCTTCCATACAACGCTTCGAATGGAACCATGCCAATACTTGCTTGATAACTGTTGTTGTAGGAAAACTCCACCAATGGTAAGAACTTGTCCCAACTCCCCTTGAAATCAAGGACACAAAGTCTTAATAGATTTTTTAAGAGTTTGAATAGTCCTCTCTGACTGTCCGTCCGTCTGAGGATGATATGCCGAGCTAAATCGTAAGTCTGTGCCCATAGCTTTTTGCAAACTAACCCAAAATCGTGAAGTGAATCTTGGGTCTCGATCGTAAACTATGGATACCAAAGATACCATGCGATCTTACAATCTTTTTATGTACATACGAGCAAGACGTTCAAGTGTATAAGTTTCTCGTATCGGTAAGAAATGAGCAGACTTGGTCAATCTATCAACAATGACCCAAATCGCATCAATGCCTTAAGAAACCTTTGGAAGACCGGTAACGAAATCCATGGTAATTTGCTCCCACTTCAATTCTTGAATTTCAAGTGGTTGCAATGGACCTTCTTCATCGATTGACCAAGTCAAGAATGGAAGTGGGAGCAAATTACTTGAAATTTAGACTCATTGACAAGTTAGACACCTTGAGATAAACAGCGCTATCTCTCTCTTCATATTGCTCCACCAAAATGTATGACGAATATCATGATCCATTTTGGTACTCCCAGGATGGATTACAAATGGTGTGTTGTGCGCCTCCATCATGATATTATACTTTAAATCAGGGTCGTTAGGAACACAAAGTCTGGAGTTGACTCAAAGTATTCCTTCTTCATCGATTCTTGCTTCCGGCATAGCACCTTCTTGTACTTTCTTCCTCATACGCATCAGCTCCAGGTCTGTAGCTTGAGCAGCTTTAACTTTATCGATAAAAGTCGGTTCTACACGTATACTCGCTATCATCACATGCATCCCTGGAGTCTTTAAATCTATCTCCATCCTTTGCAAGTCACACAAAATGGGCCTTTGCGTTGACAATAACGCACTCGTACTTGCATATGATCTTCTACTCAATGCGTCAGCTACCACGTTCGCTTTTCCAGGATGGTATTGGATGGTATAATCATAATCTTTCAACAGTTCAAGCCAACGTCGTTATCGCATGTTGAGTTCCTTTTAAGTGAAGAAATATTTGAGGCTTTTATGATCCGTAAAGATCTCCACTTTTTCCCCATACAAGTAATGCCTCCAAATTTTAAGTGCAAAGACAACAGCTGCCAACTCTAGATCATGAGTAGGACAATTTCTCTCATATTCTTTGAGTTGTCGCGAGGCATAGGCTATAACTTTTCCATGTTGCATGAGAACACATCCCAACCCTTTTGCGAAGCATCATCAGAGATGACAAATCCCTCCGAGCAGGATGGTATTGTCGAGCAGTCTTTGAAATAAGTCTCCTCTTGAGTTCTTGAAAACTCTTCTCATTCTTCGCTCCAACCGAACTTTGTATCTTTTCGAGTCAAATTGAGTCGATGGAGTAGCGATTCGAGAAAATCCTTCCACGAATCTCCGATAATAACCAAATTAAACCGAGAAAGCTACGTACTTGGCCATCGATTTAGGTTGTTCCCAACTTTGAATAGCTTCAATCTTTGCTGGGTCAACAGATATTCCATGACTTGATACCACGTGCCCATGGAATGCTACTTCTTTAAGCCATAACTCGCATTTCTTCAACTTGGCATAAAGCTTATATTCACGAAGCTTTTGGAGTGTCAGCCTCAAGTGTTGCTCATGATCTTCACGGCTTTTGGAATAAATAAGGATGTCATCAATAAAGACGATCACAAAGTGATCTAAATATTCCTTGAATACTCGGTTCATCATATCCATGAAGGCAGCAGGAGCATTAGTCAATGCAAAGGACATGACTAGGAATTCATAATGCCCGTCTGCGGAGTTCCGAAAGCGTCTTTTGGAATGTCGTGGTTCTAATCTTCAATTGGTGATATCCTAACGAAGATCAATCTTTGAAAAGAATTTGGCTCCTTGCAACTGGTCAAACAGGTCATCAATACGTGGCAATGGATACCTATTTTTGATGGTGACATGATTCAACTCCCGATAATCAATACAAAGTCGCATACTCCCATCTTTCTTCTTCACGAATAGAACAGGAGCACCCCAAGGAGAAGTACTAGGACGAATAAAGCCAATGTCTAACAATTCCTGCAGTTGGGTCTTTAACTCCTGAAGTTCAATAGGAGCCTCTCGCTGGTGACTTCCTGTTGATGGGGGATGCACCGAAGCCAGACTCTCCGTAGGGGACGCCGTTCTGCGGTGGCAAACTGATAGGTACCAATGTGAGGTGCTGTCCACTGATGGGACATTTGTCATAGTTGGTATCAGAGCTTAGGGATATGATCCCTGGCTAAGATGTGAGAATAGTACTAGGAGGGAAGAGACGGGGAATACCTTCGCTAGTATGACCTACCTAAGTTTATATGCTATTTTATTGGTCGGTCAGAATATAGAGATAATATGTTACATGTCAATTAACCTTTTGTTTTGTGGCAGTATCTGAAAATGACATCTGAGAATGTTGAGAATAGCAATGGAGCATAGGCGATCGTTGATTCACCACATATCAATAATCAGGATAATGTGCATCAGGAAGGAGACAATCCTCATGCAAACAACAACACTGACCAAATGATGAATGATCAAATGTTCAGAGGATTTATGCAATTTATGCAACAGCAGGTGAGAGCGACTCCTGTCCAAAACGTAGGTGGAAACACGGAAAACTCTCTCGGCGGTCACCGCTAAACAATTCAAGGAGCCGGGACCACCGGGAGTTTAAGGGAGAGCCAAAACCACTTCTGCGGAAGCATGGATAAAGCAGATTACCAAGATATTTGATGTCTTGGGATGCTCCGAGGAGCAAAAGGTTCCTTTCACGCCTTTATGATCTTGCGCGGAGAGCGATTCTTTGGTGGGAATCGGTAAAACGTACTCAACCCATTTGTCTTGAAGATATCTTGGGAGAAGTTCCAGGAGCTGTTCAATGACAAATACTTTCCTCAAAGTATTCGCCACATGAAGGAGGTGGAGTTTATCAAGTTGGAACAAAACAATATGACCGTGTCGCAATATGAGGCAAAATTTGCGGAGTTATCACGGTTTGCGTCCCACTTGGTGGATAATGAAGAGAGAATGGCGCGAATGTTTTTAAGAGGTTTGAAGCCGGAGATACGTCAACATCTTATTTCTTATAAACTGTGTTTGTATTCAGATGTTGTAAATAGGGCTCAGTTAGTGGAGCGCGATAACGAGTCAACGCAACTAAAAGAGAGCAGCCGGCAAAATTATAATACCAGCGAGAGTAGTCATTGAAGCGGTGACAACAAGCGTGGAGGGAATCAACAAATAAATATGGTAACCACTTCGGTGGTAATCGTACAAAACAATAAGAATGGACATTTCAAGAAAAGGAGATTCAACAATGATGAAAAGACGCCAAGACCAAAGACCCGTTGTTAAGGAAGGAGAAAGACCACCTATCATATGCTTCAAATGCGGAGGAGAGGGACACATCGATCCGAATGCGCCATGTCAGTCAAAGCATGTTATAATTATGGAAGAGAAGGTCACTTAGCTCGATTTTGTCATTTCATCAAGACAAATTCAACTAGGATGGAGGCACCAAAGGTCAGTCCCGAAAAAAGTCAAAACCGTAGAGTGCAAGGAGGCGTTTGTTGTGACCTCCCGGAGAGTAAGGAACTCGAATGAGGTCATCACGGGTAAGCTTATCATAAACTCTAATGAAGTCTATACTTTATTTGATACCGGTTCTACCCATTCTTTTATTTCTCCTACTTTCTTTCATCGATTAAATTTGACTCGGAGAAATTAGACTTTGACTTATCTGTGGAAACTCCGGTTGGGAGAAACCTTCATTACATCCACTTGCTTATAAGTCTTATTTGGTTCAAATCGGTACCCTCACATTACCCGTCGATCTTATTTCATTAAAAATACTTGCATTTAACGTGATTCTAGGGATTGATTGGTTAACTACTTATCATGCAAAAATTGATTGTTTTCGTAAGGTTGTTAGCTTTCATATTACGTAATCAACCTATTATGCGAATTCAAACGACCAAACCATTAAAATCAATCACGGTCATCTCAAGCCATAAAGCTATTCGTTTATTGAAAAGCGGATGTCAAGCTTTCTTAGCTCATGTCACGATTTAAACAAAATACGTCGGTTTTGAACGATATTTCTATTGTTAATAAATTTCCTAACGTATTCCCAAAGAACTTTCGCCTACCCCGGGCGTGAAATTGAATTTTGTATTGACCTTAAACCGGTACAAAACCTATTTCCAAAGCCCCATATCAAATGGCTCTATTGAACTTCTCGTGGAGTTAAAGACCCAACTGCAGGAATTGTTAGACATTGGCTTTATTCGACCTAGTACTTCTCCTTGGGGTGCTCTGTTCTATTCGTGAAGAAGAAAGATGGGAGTATGCGACTTTGTATTGATTATCGGGAGTTGAATCATGTCACCATCAAAAATAGGTATAAATTGCCACGTATTGATGACTGTTTGACCCGATTGCAAGGAGCCAAATTCTTTTCAAAGATTGATCTTCATTCCGATATCACCAATTGAAGATTAGAATCACGACATTCCAAAGACGGCTTTCAAAAACTTCGATGCGGGCATTATGAATTCCTAGTCATGTCCTTTGGATTTACTAATACTCCTGCTGCCTTCATGGATATGATGAACCGAGTATTCAAGGAATATTTAGATCACTTTGTGGTCGTCTTTATTGATGACATCCTTATTTATTCCAAAAGCCGTGAAGATCATGAGCAACACTTGAGGCTGACACTCCAAAAGCTTCGTGAATATAAGCTTTATGCTAAGTTGAAGAAATGCGAGTTACGGCTCAAGAAGTAGCATTCCTTGGGCATGTGGTATCAAGTCATAGAATATCCGCATTGACCCAAAGAAAGATTGAAGCTATTCAAAGTCGGGAACAACCTAAATCGATGGATCGAAATGCACGTAGCTTTCTCGGTTTAAATGGTTATTATCGGAGATTCGTGGAAGGATTTTCTCGAATCGCTACTCCATTGACTCAGCTGACTCGAAAAGATACAAAGTTCGATTGGAGCGAAGAATGTGAGAAGAGTTTTCAAGAAATCAAGAGGAGACTTATTTTAGCACCTGTTCTTACAATACCATTCTGCTCGGAGGGATTTGTCATCTACAGTGATGCTTCGGGCAATGGGTTGGGATGTGTTCTCATGCAACATGGAAAAGTTATAGCCTATGCCTCGCAACAACTCAAAGAATATGAGAGGAATTATCCTACTTATGATCTAGAGTTGGCAGCTGTTTTCTTTGCATTTAAAATTTGGAGGCATTACTTGTATGGGGAGAAAGTGGAGATCTTTACGGATCATAAAAGCCATAAATATTTCTTCACTCAAAAGGAACTCAACATGTGACAACGACGTTGGCTTGAACTGTTGAAAGATTATGATCATACCATCCAATACCATCCTGGAAAAGCGAACGTGGTAGGTAGCGCATTGAGTAGAAGATCATATGCAAGTCTGAGTGTGTTATTGTCAACGCAGAGCCCATTTTGTGTGTTTTACACCCGACTGGTTCCGTCTTTATTATTATTACATTGGAACATCACATCGTGTGTTTTACACCGGACACGGTTAAAATCTTTATTATTATTCAGTTGGAACATCCATACATGCATTTCTGCCGGACTGGTTCCGTTATTTATTATTCTGTTGGAATAACTTTTGCCTTTCTTCGCCTATCGCATCCATGGTGATTTCTTTTGTTATTCCATTCTTTATTATACCCAGTTGGTTAAAACTTTGACTTCTATACTCCATGAAAGTAGTAGAATATCCTTGATATTTGTGTTTCATCCAGTATCTTTTCATGGAAATATTCTTCTGATCATTCTTGAATTTTACTCTACAAAACAGTATCATGTTGACAATTTGGACGTTAATAATTCCTAGATAAAATAATTCTTGAACTTGTTTTATTGAATTCTTATATCATTGTCATCATCCTCATGTTTATATTATGTTGAAAGTCATCTGTGGCCTATAGTGCATAGATGGACTTGGTATGATTATGACCAGAGACTATTCGGTGTAATCATGACTATAATGTTACAAATGATGTGATAAAAATCCTCGATGGTAGTAGTGCATTGATGGACGATTGTTGGCATGATCATGACCATTAATGAATACACAACTATTCTTGGCCCGTAGTGCATGAATAATTGTGGTCGTGATACTAAAGAATATCTTTGGGTACATAGTGCGAGGGTGATTCGATGATGTGGAATATTTATTAAAGTGAGTCTCGGCTATAACAAAGATGATGAAAACCTTTTAAATCATAAAAGATAGTAGATTTTATTTTTCTACTTGACTCTTTTAATGGATTCTTTGGTTCCGCTATAGTTAAACTTGATGTTCATTATATTTTATCGGTTTAACAACTTTTGTGTAAACTAATGATAATTTATTACGCATTATCATAGTCATAATATTTCTTACTGAGCTAGTTGAGCTCACCATTTCTTTCACTGTTCTCTTCAGGAAATGAGAATATAGCTGGGACGAGTCGGGGAACGGAGTAATGGTCCAGAGGATAACATTAGTAGTCCTCACTATTCTGTGAAATAGTGTGATAATAATTGTAATGAGGACTCCTTTTGAGTTTGTATAATATCTAGTAGACAATATTTGTATTCAAACTTCAAGTTTATGTCGTATTGTACACGACAGTTATATTAGTAAGTTGTATTTAAATTCTGTACCATGTATCTGACTACCCAAGATGGGTGATGTATACCTAATTTTGGGGGCGTCACACTGACCAAATGATGAATGATCAAATGTTCAGAGGCTTTATGCAATTTTTTTGCAAGAAGCGGTAGAGCGACTCTGTCAAAAACGTGGGGTGGAAACACGGAAAACTCTCGGTGATCACCGCTAAACAATTCAAGGAGCTGGGACCACCGGAGTTTAAGGAGAGCCAAAACCACTTACAAGCGGAAGCATGGATAAAGCAGATTACCAAGATATTTGATGTCTTGGGATGCTCCGAGGAGCAAAAGGTTCCTTGCCACCTTTATGTTGCGGAGGAGGCGGATTCTTGGTGGGAATCGGTAAAACGTACTCAACTTCTTTGTCTTGAAGATATCTTGGGAGAAGTTCCAGGAGTCGTTCAACGACAAATACTTTCCTGAAAGTATTACATACACATGAAGGAGGTGTAGTTTATCAAGTTGGAACAAAACAATATGGCCGTGTTGCAATCTGAGGCAAAATTTGCGGAGTTATCACGGTTTGCGTCCCCCACTTGTGGATAATGAAGAGAGAATGGCGTGAATGTTTTAAGAGGTTTGAAGCGGAGATAAGTCAACATCTTATTTCTCATAAACCGTGTTTGTATTCAGATGTTGTAAATAGGGCTCGATTAGTGGAGCGCGATAACGAGTCAACGTTACTAAAAGAGAGCGGTAAACAAAATTATAATACCAAATAAAGTAATCATCGAGCGGTGACAACAAGAGTGGAGGAATCAACATGCGGATATGGTAACCACTTGGGGTAATCGGGGCCAAAACAATAAGAATGGACATTTCAAGAAAATGAGATTCAACAATGATGGAAGGACGTCGGCTGACCCGTTGTTAAGGAAGGAGAAAGACCACCTATCATATGCTTCAAATGCGGAGGAGAGGGACACATCGATCCGAATCTGCGCCATGCCGTTCAGTCAAGCATGTTATAATTATGGAAGAAAGGTCACTTAGCTCGATTTTGTGCGTTTCAAGAAGACAAATTCAACTAGGATGGAGGCACCAAAGGTCAGTCCCGAAAAAGTCAAACCCAGTGGTCTGAGGAGAGCTTTTGTTGTGACCTCATGAGAGCAAGGAACCCCGAATGAGGTCATCACGGGTAAGCTTATCATAAACTCTAATGAAGTCTATACTTTATTTGATCTGGGTTCTACCCATTCTTTTATTTCTCCTACTTGCGCTCATCGATTAAATTTGACTCAGGAGAAATTAGACTTTGACTTATCTGTGGAAACTCCGTTGGGAGAAACCTTCATTACATCCGTTGTTTATAAGTCTTGTTTGGTTCAAATCGGTACCCTCATTACACCGTCGATCTTATTTCATTAAAAATACTTGTATTTGATGTGATTCTAGGATTGATTGGTTAACTACTTATCATCATGCAAAATTGATTGTTTTCATAAGGTTGTTAGCTTTCATATTCCTAATCAACCTATTATCTTGAATTCAAACGAGCGAAACCATTAAAATCAATCACGGTCATCTCAAGCCATAAAGCTATTCGTTTATTGAAAAATGGATGTCAAGCTTTCTTAGCTCATGTCACAGATTTAAACAAAAATAAATGGATTTTGAGCGATATTTGTATTGTTAATAAATTTCCTGACATATTCCCCGAAGAACTTCCTGGCCTACCCCCAGAGCGTGAAATTGAATTTTGTATCGACCTTGAACCCGGTACAAAACCTATTTCTAAAGCCCCATATTGAATGGGTCCTATTGAACTTCATGCGTTAAAGACCCAACTGCAGGAATTGTTAGACATTGGCTTTATTCGTCCTAGTACTTCTCCTTGGGGTGCTCCTGTTCTATTCGTGAAGAAGAAAAATGGGAGTATGCGACTTTGTATTGATTACCGGGAGTTGAATCATGTCACCATCAAAATAGGTATCCATTGCCCGCGTATTGATGACTGTTTGACCCGATTCTGAAGGAGCCAAATTTTTTTCAAAGATTGATCTTTGTTTTGGATATCACCAATTGAAGATTAGAACCGCTGACATTCCAAAGACGGCTTTCAGAACTCGGTACGGGCATTATGAATTCCTAGTCATGTCCTTTGGATTGACTAATGTTCCTGCTGCCTTCATGGATATTATGAACCGAGTATTCAAGGAATATTTAGATCACTTTGTGGTCGTATTTATTGATGACATTCTTATTTATTCCAAAAGCCGTGAAGATCATGAGCAACACTTGAGGCTGACACTCCAAAAGCTTCGTGAATATAAGCTTTATGCCAAGTTGAAGAAATACGAGTTCTGGCTTAAAGAAGTAGCATTCCTTGGGCACGTGGTATCAAGTCATGGAATATCTGTTGACCCAGCAAAGATTGAAGCTATTCAAAGCTAGGAACAACCTAAATCGGTGGCCAAAAGTCGTAGCTTTCTCGGTTTAAATTGGTTATTATCGGAGATTCGTGGAAGGATTTTCTCGAATCGCTACTCCATCGACTCGGTGACTCGAGAAAGATACAAAGTTCGGTTGGAAGCGAAGAATGTGAGAAGAGTTTTCAAGAACTCAAGAGGAGACTTATTTCAAAGACTGTTACGACAATACCATCCGGCTCGGAGGATTTGTCATCTCAAATGATGCTTTGGGCAAAGGGTTGGGATGTGTTCTCATGCAACATGGAAAAGTTATAGCCTATGCCTCGCGACAACTCAAAGAATATGAGAGGAATTATCCTACTTATGATCTAGAGTTGGCAGCTGTTGTCTTTGCACTTAAAATTTGGAGGCATTACTTGTATGGAGAGAAAGTGGAGATCTTTACGGATCATAAAAGCCTCAAATATTTCTTCACTCAAAAGGAACTCAACATGCGACAACGACGTTGGCTTGAACTGTTGAAAGATTATGAACATACCATCCAATACCATCCTAGAAAAGCGAACGTGGTAGCTGACGCATGGAGTAGAAGATCATATGCAGAAATGCGAGTGCGTTATTGTCAACGCAAAGGCCCATTTTGTGTGACTTGCAAAGGATGGAGATAGAGTTAAAGACTCTGTGGACGCGTGTGATGATAAGCGAGTATCTGAGTAGAACCGACTTTAATCGATAAAGTTAAAGCCGCTCAAGCTACTGGACACGGAGGCGATGCGTATGAGGAAGAAAGTGCAAGAAGGTGCTATGCCGGAAGCAAGATTCGATGAAGAAGGAATACTATGGTTCGGGTCTTTCACATATTTACGTAACATGGATATGTGAAAAACGTTATGAACATGAGACATATTTGGCGGTAAAGCGAGTCTATAGGCCACAGTTCCTACTCGATCGAGGATTAAAAATGGACCGATGAATCGAGGATTAAGTTTTCCTCTCTTTCCAAATCTTGTAACTCCTTTCCATGGAGCAACTCTTAACAACACATGATCTCCTATATCGAATTCCACGTCCTTTCGATGAAGAATAGCATAACTCTTTTGTCGATTTTGTGAGGTTTTTATACGTTGTCGGATCGTTTGAACCTTTTCCGTAGTCATACATACCAACTCCGGTCCCAACAACGTTGCTTCACCCACCTCATCCCAGCATACTGGAGAACGACACTTTCTTCCATACAACGCTTCGAATGGAGCCATGCCAATACTTGCTTGATAACTATTGTTGTAGGAAAACTCCACCAATGGTAAGAACTTGTCCCAACTCACATTGAAATCAAGGACACAGAGTCTTAATAGATCTTCAAGAGTTTGAATAGTCCTCTCCATTGTCCGTCTGATGCGAGGATGATATGCCAAGCTAAATCGTAAGTCTGCGCCCATAGCTTTTTGTAAACTAACCCAAAATCGTGAAGTGAATCTTGGGTCTCGATCGAAACTATGGATACCTAGGCATACCATGCGATCTTACAATCTCGTTTATGTACATACGAGCAAGACGTTCAAGTGTATAAGTTTCTCGTATTGGTAAGAAATGAGCATACTTGGTCAATCTATCAACAATTACCCAAATCGCATCAATGCCTTGAGAAACCTTAGGAAGACCGGTAATGAAATCCATGGTAATGTGCTCCCACTTCCATTCTGGAATTTCAAGTGGTTGGAATGGACCTTTTGGTACTTGATGCTCCACTTTAACTCGTTGACAAGTTAGACACCTTGAGATAAGCAATATTATCTCTCTCTTCATATTGCTCCACCAAAATGTATGACGAATATCATAATACATTTTGGTACTCCCCGGATGGATTGCAAATGGTGTGTTGTGCGCCTCCATCATGATATTATACTTTAAATCGTATTCTTTAGGAACACAAAAGTGCTGAGTTGACTCAAGTATTCCTTCTTCATCGATTCTTGCTTCCTAGCATAGCACCTTCTTGCACTTTCTTCCTCATACGCATCGGCTCCAAGTCTATAAGCGAGCGACTTTAACTTTATCGATTAAAATCGGTTCTACTCGTAGACTCGCTATCATCACATGCGTCCCAGAGTCTTTAACTCTATCTCAATCCTTTGCAAGTCACACAAAATGGGCCTTTCATTGACAATAACGCACTCATACTTGCATATGATCTTCTACTCAATCGTCGGCTACCGTTAAACTTTTCGAGGATGGTATTGGATGGTATAATCATAATCTTTCAATGTTCAAGCCAACGTCGTTGTCACATGTTGAGTTCCTTTTTGAGTGAAGAAATATTTGAGGCTTTTATGATCCGTAAAGATCTTCACTTTCTCCCCATACAAGTAATGCCTCCAAATTTTAAGTGCAAGACAACAAATGCCTAACTCTAGATCATGAGTAGGATAATTCCTCTCATATTCTTTGAGTTGTCGCGAGGCATAAAAACTATAACTTTTCCATGTTGCATGAGAACACATCCCAACCCTTTGCCCGAAGCATCACTATAGATGACAAATCCCTCCGAGCGGATGGTATTGTCGAGAGCAGTCTTGAAATAAGTCTCCTCTTGAGTTCTTGAAAACTCTTCTTACATTCTTCGCTCCAATAGAACTTTGTATCTTTTCGAGTCAATCGAGTCGATGGAGTAGCGATTCGAGAAAATCCTTCCACGAATCTCCGATAATAACCAAATAAAAACCGAGAAAGCTACGTGCTTGATCCATCGATTTAGGTTGTTCCCGACTTTGAATAGCTTCAATCTTTCTTTGGGTCAACGGATATTCCATGACTTGATACCACGTGCCCAAGGAATGCTACTTCTTCAAGCCAGAACTCGCATTTCTTCAACTTGGCATAAAGCTTATATTCACGAAGCTTTAGGAGTGTCAGCCTCAAGTGTTGCTCATGATCTTCACGGCTTTTAGAATAAATAAGAATGTCATCAATAAATATGACCACAAAGTGATCTAAATATTCCTTGAATACTCGGTTCATCATATCCATGAAGGCAGCAGGAGCATTAGTCAATCCAAAGGACATGACTAGAATTCATAATGCCCGTCTGGGGATTACGAAAGCCGTCTTTGGAATGTCGTGGTTCTAATCTTCAATTGGTGATATCCTAACGAAGATCAATCTTTGAAAAGAATTTGGCTCCTTGCAAATCGGTCAAACAGTCATCAATACGTGGCAATGGATACCTATTTTTGATGGTGACATGATTCAACTCCGATAATCAATACAAAAGTCGCATACTCCCATCTTTCTTCTTCACGAATAGAACAGGAGCACCCCAAGGAGAAGTACTAGGGACGAATAAAGCCATGTCTAACAATTCCTGCGGTTGGGTCTTAATTCACGAAGTTCAATAGGAGCCATTCGATATGGGGCTTTGGAAATAGGTTTTGTCTTCGGGTTCAAGGTCGATACAAAATTTTATTTCACGCTCTGGGATAGGCGAAAGTTCTTGAGGAATACGTCGGAAATTTATTAACAATAGAAATATCGTTCAAAACCGGCGTATTTTTGTTTAAATCGTGACATGAGCTAAGAAAGCTTGACATTCATTTTTCAATAAGCGAATAGCTTTATGGCTTGAGATGACCGTGATTGATTTTAATGGTTTGGTCGTTTGAATTAGCATAATAGGTTGATTAGGAATATAAAAGCTAACAACCTTACGAAAACAATCAATTTTTGCATGATAAGTAGTTAACCAATCAATCCTAGAATCACGTCAAATGCAAGTATTTTAATGAAATAAGATTGATAGGTAATGTGAGGTACCGATTTGAACCAAACAAGACTTATAAACGATGGATGTAATGAAGGTTTCTCCCAACGGAGTTTCCACGAGATAAGTCGATGTCTAATTTCTCCTGAGTCAAATTTAATCGATGGCGCAAGTAGGAGAAATAAAAGAATGGGTAGAACGGTATCAAATAAAGTATAGACTTCATTAGAGTTTATGATAAGCTTACCCGTGATGACCTCATTCGGGTTCCTTGCTCTCTGGGAGGTCACAACAAACGCTTCTTCCTTGCACTCTGGGTTTTGACTTTTCTAGGAATGACCTTTGGTGCCTCCGTCCTAGTTAATTTGTCTTCGATAAATGACAAAATCGAGCTAAGTGACCTTCTCTTCCACAATTATAACATGCTTTGGACGGCATGGCGCGATTCGAGATGATGTGTCCCTCTCCTCGACATTTGAAGCATATGATGGGTGGTCTTTCTCCTTCCTTAACAACGGGTCTTTGGTCTTGACGTCTTTCCATCATTGTTGAATCTCCTTTTTTGAAATGTCCATTCTTATTGTTTTGGCCGATTACCACCGAAGTGGTTACTATATCTGGCACATTGATTCCCTCCACGCTTGTTGTCACCGCCTCGATGACTACTCTCATTTGGTATTATAATTTTGCTTAAATTTGCTCTCTTTTATTTACGTTGACTCGTTATCGCTTCACTAATGAGCCCTATTTACAACATCTGAATACAAACACGGTTTATATGAAATAAGATGTTGGCGTATCTCGACTTCAAACCTCTTAAATATATTCACGCCATTCTCTCTTCATTATCCACCAGTGGGATCTGAAACCGTGATAACTCCGCAAATCTTGCCTCGTATTGCGACACGGTCGTATTGTTTTGTTCGAACTTGATAAACTCCACCTCCTTCATGTGGCAAATACTTCCGGAAAGTATTTGTCGTTGAAACAACTCTGGAACTTCTCCCAAGAAATCTTACATCTGGCGAGTTGAGTCGTTTACCAATTCCACCAAGATGTCTGCCTCTCCGCTGACATAAAAAGGCGAAAAGGAACCTTTTGCTCCTCGAGCATCCCAGACATCAAATATCTTGGTAATCTACTTTATCCATGCTTAGCGAGGAAGTGGTTTTGGCTCTCCCTTAAACTCCGGTGGTCCCAGCTCCTTGAATTGTTTAGCGGTGACCGCCCGAGAGTTTTCCGTGTTTCCACCTACGTTTTGGACAGGAGTCGCTCTCGCCTGCTGTTGCATGAATTGCATAAAGCCTCTGAACATTTGATCATTCATCATTTGGTCAGTGTTGTTGTTTGCATGAGGATTGTCGCCTTCCTGATGCACATTATCCTGATTATTGATATGTGGTGAATCAACGATCGCCTGTGCTCCATTGCTATTCTCAACATTCTCAGATGTCATTTTCAGATACTGCCACAAAACAAAAGGTTAATTGACATGTAACATATTATCCTATATTACCAGAGCCAATAAAATAGTACATAAACTTGGGTAGGTCATACTAGCGAAAGTATTCCCGTCTCTCCCCCTCCTAGTACTATTCTCACATCTTAGCCAGGGATCGTATCCTAAGCTCGATACCAACTTGTGGCGCCCCCCGAAATTAGGTATACATCACCCATCTTGGGTAGTCAAATACTTGGTGCGAATTTAAATACAACTTACTAATATAAGCGTAGGTATGTACAATACGACATAAAGCGTGAGTTTGAATACAAATATTGTCTACTAGATATTATACTGAAACTCGAAAAGGAGTCCTCATTACAATTATTATCACACTATTTCACGAATAGTGAGGACTACTAATGCTATCCTCTGGACCATTACTCCGTTCCCAGAGCTAAATCCCGGCTATATTCTCATTTCACGAAGAGAACGGTGAAAGAAAGGGTGAGCTCAACTAGCTCAAGAAGAAATATTATGACTAAGATAATGCGAAATAAATTATCATTAGCTTCAACAAATGTGTAAAGCGATAAAATATAATGAACATCAAGTTTAACTAAAAGCGGAACCAACAATCCATTAAAAGAGTCAAGTAGAAAATAATATCTACTATCTTTTATGATTTAAAAGGTTTTCATCAACATTATAGGCGAGACTCGACTTTAATAAATATTCCACATCATCGAATCACCCCGCACTACTACGGTCGAGGATATTCTTTAGTATCACGACCACAATTATTCATGCACTACGGGCGAGAATAGTTGTGTATTCATTAATGGTCATGATCATGCCAACAATCGTCCATTAATGCACTACTACCACTAAGGATTTTTACCACATCATTTGTAATCTTCTTGTCATGATTACACCGAATAGTCTCGGTCATATTCATACCAAGTCCATCTATGCACTTTCACAGGCCACGATGACTTTCAACATAATATAAACATGAGGATGATGACAATGATATAAGAATTCAATAAAACAAGTTCAAGAATTATTTTATCCGGGAATTATTAACGTCAAATTATCAACATGATCTTCTTTGTTTTGTAGAGTAAAATTCAAGAATGATCGGAAGAATATTTCCATGAAAAGATCTTGGATGAAATGCAAATATCAAGGATATTCTACTAATTTCATGGAGTATAGAAGTCAAAGTTTTAACCAATGGGGTATAATAAAGAATGGAATAAGAAAAGAAATCACCATGTATGCGATAGACCTTGCAGGCGAGTTATTCAACGAATAATAAATAACGGAACCAGTCCCAAAAACGTCTGAGCGTGATGTTCCAACGAGAATAATAATAAAGAATGGAACCAGTCCCCCGTAAAACACATGCATGGATGTTCCAATGAATAATAATAAAGACGGAACCAGTCCTATTGTAAAACACATGCATGGATGTTCCAATGAATAATAGAAGAATGTCACCAAGTATAGGGTAAACCGCGTATACAGGTTATTCCAACAGAATAATAAGAGATGGAATAACAACAGTTCTCTTCATGAATAAGAAAGAATAACACCCCTTACGAGTACAACAAATAATATTCCCTACCTTAGAAGAACTGAATATTGGAAAAGTGAAGTAGCAGAATACTTTTCTTCTTTCTCTCTCTAGAGTTTCAGTGAATTTGTAAGAAATAATGAAGGAATGAGATTTCTATTTATAGAAAAACTAAGGGTGGCTCTTAGTCTTAATGAAGGGTCAAAATGACTCTTGGTAATATTGAAGAGAAAACTACTATTTGCGAAGAGGTAATTAACCTTTGGAACACCGAAGAGGTAGTTAACTCTTAGTAATATTGAAGGGACAACTACTATTGACGAAGGTAAATACTATTGACGAAGGTAAATACTATTGACGAAGGTAATTACTATTCACAAAGGTAATTACTATTGACGAAGATAAATACTATTGACGAAGGTAAATACAATTGACGAAGGTAATTACTATTCACAAAGGTAATTACTATTGACGAAGAGACTCTTAGATGATGACATATGGGCCCCCCATAAAATAATCAAACTTACCACAAACGTCTCATAACAGACTCTTTATATACATCAAGGATTGAATAAATATTACCACAAATCATTTTATTTTTAATCAACACATTTTTAATCTTTCAACAATTATTCATCATTTATAACTTGTCGTCTCAATTAATAATATAACATATTATACTGAGATGATCTTTGTGACAATAATTGAATCAATAATATAAGAGATATGATCGACGTGATTCTTTGTAGCAATAATTGAGTATAAATTGAGTGACTTCTCACGTAAGCATCGATAATCAATATCGTGTGCTACTATACAACTACGCCAGATATTCTTGTACTTTTACAACCGGGTAGTTCAAAATTTTAACTCGTAACACCTCTGCCGTTATTTTTATAGAAAGATAATTTTGTCGTTTTCTAACTACGACAATACTTCCGTTAATAGGGTCCACTTTGATGATTGAGTAAATCGTCATGAATATTCCCTAACAAAAAGAATATTCCCACCAAACGAATATTTTATAACAACTTGCTTACTTTGCAAAATTTATAAATATTACCCACAACTATAACATTATATCAAATTTATTCCATAATATTCAAAAATAATATTTATAGAAAATTCATCTTTATTTATAAAAGCTAGGGTCTTACAACCTCCCTTAACATGAAATTTAAGCCCTCGAAATTAGGGTACGCACCTAGTATGTCGAAGAGGTAAGGATACCTTGATTTCATTTCAGATTCTAACTCCCAAGTCATTTCCTCAACATCGTGGTTCCTCCACAAAACTTTGACTTGAGGTATAACCTTGGAGTGTAGAATATGTTCCTTCTTATCCAAAATTTGAACAGGAAGCTCTTCATACGTCAAATCTTCCGCTATTTTGTCCGGTTCTAACTAAATAATATGTTCGGGTCTTTCACATATTTACGTAACATGGATATGTGAAAAACGTTATGAACACGAGACATATTTGGCGGTAAAAGCGAGTCTATAGGCCACGATTCCTACTCGATCAAGGATTAAAATGGGCCAGATGAATCGAGGATTAAGTTTTCCTCTCTTTCCAAATCTTGTAACTCCTTTCCATGGAGCAACTCTTAACAACACATGATCTCCTATATCGAATTCCACGTCTTTTCGATGAAGATCGATAACTCTTTTGTCGATTTTGTGAGGTTTTTATCGTTGTCGGATCGTTTGAATCTTTTAAAGTAGTCATACGTACCAACTCGGTCCCAACAACGTTGCTTCACCCACCTCATCCCAAAGATCTTTGGAGAACGACACTTTCTTCCATACAACGCTTGAATAGAGCCATGCCAATACTTGCTTGATAAGCTGTTGTTGTAGGAAAACTCCACCAATGGTAAGAACTTGTCCCAACTCCTTGAAATCAAGGACCACGAGTCTTAATAGATCTTCAAGAGTTTGAATAGTCCTCTCCGTTGTCAAATCCGTCCGTCTAAGGATGATATGCCGAGCTAAATCGTAAGTCTGTGCCCATAGCTTTGTGCAAACTAACCCAAAATCGTGAAGTGAATCTTGGGTCTCGAATATTATGATTATACCATCCAATACCATCCTGGAAAAGCGAACGTGGTAGTGACGCATTGAGTAGAAAGATCATATGCAAAATACGAGTGCGATATTGTCAATATGAAGGCCCATTTTGTGTGACTTGCAAAGGATGGAGATAGAGTTAAAGACTCGAGGGACGCGTGTGATGATAGCGAGTATCTGAGTAGAACAGACTTTAATCGATAAAGTTAAAGTCGCTCAAGCTCTGGACCTAGAGCTGATCGCGTATGAGGAAGAAAGTGCAAGAAGGTGCTATCTTAGGAAGCAAGAATCGATGAAGAAGGAATACTTGAGTCAACTCCGGACTTTGTGTTCCTAACGACCCTAATTTAAAGTATAATATCATGATGGAGTAGCATAACACACCATTTGCAATCCATCACAGGAGTACCAAAATGTATCATGATATTAAATCATACATTTTGGTGGAGCAATATGAAGAGAGAGATAGCGTTGTTTATCTCAAGGTGTCTAACTTGTCAACGAGTTAAAGCGAGCATCAAGTACCAAAAGGTCCATTGCAACCACTTGAAATTCTAGAATGGAAGTGGGAGCACATTACCATGGATTCGATCTGGGGTCTTCCTAAGGTTTCTCAAGGCATTGATGCGATTTGGGTCATTGTTGATAGATTGACCAAGTCTGCTCATTTCTTACCAATCTGAGAAACTTATACACTTGAACGTCTTGCTCGTATGTACATAACCGAGATTGTAAGATCGCATGGTATCTTGGGTATCCATAGTTTACGATCGAGACCCAAGATTCACTTCACGATTTTGGGTTAGTTTGCAAAAAGCTATGAGCACAGACTTATGATTTAGCTTCGGCATATCATCCTCGGGACGGACCAGACGATCGAGAGAGACTATTCAAACTCTTGAAGATCTATTAAGACTCTGTGTCCTTGATTTCAAGGGAGTTGGGACAAGTTCTTACCATTGGTGGAGTTTTCCTCACAACAACGGTTTTCAAGCAAGTATTGGCATGGCTCCATTCAAAGCGTTGTATGGAAGAAAGTGTCGTTCTCGAAGATCTTTGGGATGAGGTGGGTGAAGCAACGTTGATGGGACCGGAGTTGAGTACGTGTATGACTACGGAAAAGATTCAAACGATCCGACAACGTATAAAACCTCACAAAATCGATGAAAAGAGTTATCTTGATCTTCATCGAAAGGACGTGGAATTCGATATAGGAGATCATGTGTTGTTAAGAGTTGCTCCATGGAAAGGAGTTACAAGATTTGGAAAGAGAGAAAACTTAATCCTCGATTCATCGGTCCATTTTAATCCTCGATCGAGTAGAAATCGTAGCTATAGACTGCTTTCTGCCAAATATGTCTCGTGTTCATAACGTTAATCACATATGCATGTTACGTAAATATGTGAAAGACCCGAACCATATTATTGAGTTATAACTTGGGACGAAATAGCGGAAGATTTGATGTATGAAGAGCTTCTGTTCAAATTTTGGATAAGAAGGAACATATTCTACGCTCCAGGTTATACCTCAAGTCAAAGTTTTGTGGAGGAACCACGATGTTGAGGAAATGACTTGGGAGTTAGAATCAAATGAAATCAAGGTATCCTTACCTCTTCGACATACCAGTACGTACCACTAATTTCAAGGCTTAAATTTCATAAGAAGGGGAGGTTGTAAGACCCCAGCTTTTATAAATAAAGATGAATTTTCTATAAATATTATTTTTGAATATTATGGAATAAATTTGATATATTGTTATAGTTGTGGGTAATATTTATAAATTTTGCAAAGTAAGCAAGTTGTTATAAAATATTCGTTTGGTCGGGGAATATTCTTTTTGTCGGGGAATATTCGTACGACGGCTCAATCATTGGTGGACCCCACAACGGAAGTATTATCGTAGTTAGAAAACGACAAAATTATCTTTCTATAAAAATAACGGCAGAGGTGTTACCGTTAAAACTGTTGAACTACCCGGTAGTAAAAGTACGATGTCTGGCGTGAGTTGTATAAGTAGCACGATATTGATTATTGATGCTTACGTGAGAAGTCACTTTCACCTATACTCAATTATTCTATAATTCTTGCATCATATCTCTTATATTATTGATTCAATTATTGTCACAAATCATCATCAGATAATATGTTATAGTATTAATTGAGACGACAAGTTATAAATGATTAATAATTGTTGAAAGATTAAATATGTGTTGATTAAAATAAAATGATTTGTGGTAATATTTATTCAATCCTTGATGTATATAAAGAGTCTCATTATGAGACGTTTGTGGTAAGTTTGATTATTTTATGGGGGCCCATATGTCATCATCTAAGAGTCTCTTCGTCAATAGTAATTACCTTTGTGAATAGTAATTACCTTCGTCGATAGTATTTACCTTCGTCAATAGTAATTACCTTCTTCAATAGTAATTACCTTAGTCAATAGTAATTACCTTTGTCAATAGTAATTACCTTCGTCAATAGTAATTACCCCTTACTAATACCAATTGTGACGCCCCCAAAATTAGGTATATGTCACCCATCTTGGGTAGTCAGATACATGGGATGTAATTTAAATACAACTTACTAATATAATCGTAGTGTACAATATACGACATAAAGCGTGAGTTTGAATACAAATATTGTCTACTAGATATTATACAAACTCAAAAGGAGTCCTCATTACAATTATTATCACACTTATTTCACGTATAGTGAGGACTACTAATGCTATCCTCTGGACCATTACTCCGTTTCCCGACTCGTCCCAGCTATATTCTCATTTCACGAAGAGAAGGTGAAAGAAAAGGTGAGCTCAACTAGCTCAAGAAGAAATATTATGACTAAGATAATGCGAGAATAAATTATCATTAGCCTCTGGCAATTGTTAAGCCGATAAAATATAATGAACATCAAGTTTAACTACAAATGAACCAAAGATCCATTAAAAGAGTCAAGTATAAAATAAAATCTACTATCTTTTATGATTTAAAGGTTTTTTCATCATTTGTTATAAATGAGACTCGACTTTAATAAATATTCCACATCATCGAATCACCCCCACTACTTTCTGACAAGGATATTCTTTAGTATGATTTACCACAATTATTCATCATGCACTACTGACGAGAATAGTTTTGTATTCATTAATGGTCATGATCATGCCAACAATCGTCCATCAATGCACTATAGCTCTTGAGGATTTTTACCACATCATTTGTAACATTACGGTCATGATTACACCAAATAGTCTCTGGTCATAATCATACCAAGTCCATCTATGCACTACTGAATACGTATGACTTTCAACATAATATAAACATGAGGATGATGACAATGATATAAGAATTCAATAAAACAAGTTCAAGAATTAATTTATCTAGGAACCAATAACATCAAACTGTCGACATGATCTTTGCTTTGTAGAGTAAAAATTCAAGAATCTGAGAAGAATATTTCCATGAAAGGATCTTTGGATGAAGCGCAAATATCAAGAATATTCCACTAATTTCATGGAGTATAGAAGTCAAAGGTTTAACCAATTTGGGTATAATAAAGAATGGAATAACAAAAGAAATCACCATGCATGCGATAGACCGCATGCTGGCTTTTATTCCAACAAAATAATAAATAACGAGAACCGAATTAAGCGTAAAAGCGCATGACAGGCATGTGATGTTCCAATGAATAATAAAGAATGGAACCGAGTCCAGGTAAAAAACTCACGAGATAGGATATTCCAACGAGAATAATAAAGAATGGAACCAGTCCTGCGTAAAACACACAGACGGGGATGTTCCAATGAATAATAATAATAAAGATTTTAACTAGGTCCTGTAAAACACATGACGGATATTCCAATAGAATAATAATAAAGATGGAACCAGGTCCGGCATAAACACACAGACAGGATATTCCAACAGAATAATAATAAAGAATGGAACCAAGTATAGGTAAACCATTATCTGAGTTATTCCATAGAATAATAAGTAATGGAATAACACAGTTCTCTTCATGAATAAGAAAGAATAACACCCTTTATGAGTACAACAAATAATATTTCCTACCTTAGAAGAACCTGAATATTGGAAAAGTGAAGTAGCGAATACTTTTCTTCTTTTCTCTCTCTATAGTTTCTCTCTCTAGAGTTTCAATTGAATTAAAAAGAAATAATGAAGGAATGAGCTTTCTATTTATAGAAAAGCGAGGGTGGCTCTTGGTCTTAACGAAGGGTCAAAATGACTCTTGGTAATATTGAAGAGACAATTACTATTTCTGAAGGGTAATTAACCTTTGGAACAAGAAAGAGGCGATTAACTCTTGGTAATATTGAAGGACAACTACTATTTGCGAAGGATAATTACTATTGACGAAGGTAATTACTATTGACGAAGGTAAATACTATTGAAGAAGGTAATTACTATTGACGAAGGTAAATACTATTGAAGAAGGTAATTACTATTCACAAAGGTAATTACTATTGACGAAGAGACTCTTAGATAATGACATATGGGCCCCCCATAAAATAATCAAACATACCACAACGTCTCATAACAGACTCTTTATATACATCAAGGATTGAATAAATATTACCACAAATCATTTTATTTTTAATCAACACATATTTAATCTTTCAACAATTATTAATCATTTATAACTTGTCGTCTCAATTAATAATATAACATATTATACGAGATGATAATGTGACAATAATTGAATCAATAATATAAGAGATATGATCGGCAAATTCTTGTAGCAATAATTGAGTATAGCTAAGTGACTTCTCACGTAAGCATCGATAATCAATCTGAGTAATACTCTTATCTGACCACCAGCGTATTCTTGTATTTTTTTACCACCGGATAGTTCAACGGTTTTAACGGTAACACCTTTGCTTTGCCGTTATTTTTATAGAAAGATAATTTTGTCGTTTTCTAACTACGACAATACTTAGTTAATAGGGGTCCACTGATGATTGGTAGTCGTCTAATATTCCCAAACAAAAGAATATTCCCAGACCAAACGAATATTTTATAACAACTTGCTTACTTTGCAAAATTTATAAATATTACCCACAAATATAACATTATATCAAATTTATTCCATAATATTCAAAATAATATTTATAGAAAATTCATCTTTATTTATAAAAGTTTGGGGTCTTACAACCTCCCCTTCTTATGAAATTTAAGCCCTCGAAATTAGAATGCGATACTGGTATGTCGAAGAGGTAAGGATACCTTGATTTCATTTCAGATTCTAACTACCAAGTCATTTCCTTAACATCGTGGTTCCTCCACAAAACTTTGACTTGAGGTATAACCTTGGAGCGTAGTGCATTGATAGATTTGGTATGATTATGACCAAGGATTATTCGGTATAATCATGACCGTAATTGAAAACACGAATATCCTTGGCGATGAGTGCATGGATAATTAAGTGGTCGTGATCTTATTAAGTCGCTGCGTCTGGCATTATTGGTTTCTGATTTGTATATCTTTGGCGGATTACGAAGATGAATTTAATATTTTTAACGATAAAGGTATTCAAGGTATCCTCACCTCTTTATCATATCGTCGCACGCACTCTAATTTTGAGGGCTAAATTTCATAAGAAGGGAGGTTGTAAGACCCGACTTTTATAAATAAAGATGAATTTTTATAAATATTATTTTTGAATATTATGGAATAAATTTGATATAATGTTATAGTTGTGGTAATATTTATAAATTTTGCAAAAGTAAGCAAGTTGTTATAAAATATTCGCTTGGTCGTGGGAATATTCTTTTGCTCAGGGAATATTCGTTTTACTATAATCATTAGTGGACCCCATAACGGAAGTATTGTCGTAGTTAGAAAACGCATCAAAAATTATTTTTCTACAAAAATAACTACAGAGGTGTTACCATCAAAACTATCGACTACCCTTTAGTAAAAGTACATGAATAATGCCGAGTTGATATAGTAGCACACGATATTGATTATTGATGCTTACGTGAGAAGTCACTCACTTATGCTCAATTATTGCTACAAGAATTGCCGTGATCATATCTCTTATATTATCGATTCAATTATTGTCACAAGATCATCTCAGATAATATGTTATAGTATTAAATTATTAATTGAGACGACAAGTTATAAGTGATTAATAATTGTTGAAAGATTAAATATGTGTTGATTAAAAATAAAATGATTTGTGGTAATATTTATTCAATCCTTGATGTATATAAAGAGTCCTGTCGCTTGTAAGTTTGATTATTTTATGGGGGCCCATATGTCATCATCTAAGAGTCCCTTCGTCGATAGTAATTACCTTTGTGAATAGTAATTACCTTTGTGAATAGTAATTACCTTCGCAATAGTATTTACCTTCGCCAATAGTAATTACCTTTGTGAATAGTAATTACCTTTGTGAATAGTAATTACCTTCGCCAATAGTATTTACCTTCGCTCGATAGTAATTACCTTCTTCAATAGTAATTACCTTCACAATAGTAATTACCTTCGCCAATAGTAGTTGTCCCTTCAATATTACCAAGAGTTAACTCGCTTCTTGTTCCAAGGGTTAATTACACCTTCGCAAATAGTAGTTGTCTCTTCAATATTACCAAGAGTCATTTTGACCCTTCATACGTTAAGACCACCCCTCGGTTTTCTATAAATAGAAAGCTCATTCCTTCATTATTTCTTACGAATTCACCGAAACTCCAGAGAGAAAACTATAGAGAGAAAGAAAAAAGTATTTTGCTACTTCACTTTTCCGATATTCACTCTTCTAAGGTAGGGAATATTATTTGTTGTACTCGTAAAGGTGTTATTTTTTTATTCATGAAGAGAACTTCTGTTATTCCATTCTTTATTATTCTCGTTGGAATAACTTTGTAAAAAGTGGCATACCCTATACACGACTATATATATGCGAATACCCTATACTTGGTGAAATCCTTATATTATTCCATTCTTATTTATTACATTGGAATAACTTTGTATATCTGAATCCCCTATACTTGGTGACATTCTTCTATTATTTTATTATTCCGCTTGGAACATCACATGCGTGTGTTTTACACCTAACTGGTTTCGCTTTTTTATTATTTTGTATTTATTATTACATTGGAATAACTTTATCACTATGCTGAGTACTGGCATGCATGGTGATTTCTTTTGTTATTTCATTTGCTATTATACTCGGTTGGTTAAAATTTTGACTTCTATACTCCATGAATTTAGTGGAATATCCTTGATATTTAAGCTTCATCCATATTTTAATGAAAATATTTTTCTCGAGCATTCTTGAATTTTACTCTACAAAGCGATATCATGTTGACAATTTGGGCGTTATTAGTTCTGAATAAATTAATTCGTGAACTTGTTTTATTGAATTATTATGTCATTGTCATCATCCTCATGTTATATTATGTGATCTATGGGCTTACGTGTATAGATGAACTTAGTATGATTATGACCGAGGATCATTCGGTATAGTAATGGCTTGATATAAATGATGTGACAAAAGTCCTCGGTGGGCTCGTAATGCAATGATGGATAGTTTTGGTATGATTATGACCGTGGGTGATTCGGTATAGTCATGACCATTGATAATTTGATGAAAATCCTTGGCCGGTAGTGCGGGGATGATTAGATATTGTGGTTTATTCATTAAACCTGAATCTTAGTGATAAAATTGATGAAAACCTTTTAAAACCTAAAAGATAGTAGACTTTATTTTCTACTTGACTCTTTTAATGGATTGCGTATTTAGCGTTCTGATTAAACTTGTTGTCTATTGTATTTTATCGGTTTAACATTGTTGAAGACTATTGATAATTTATTACGCATTATCTTAGTTATAATATTTCTTCTTGGGCTAGTTGAGCTCACCCTTTCTTTCACCGCTCTCTTGAGAAATGAGAATATATAGGCATTTGGACGAGTCGGGGAAAGAGTGATGGTCCCGAAGATAGCATTAGTAGTCCTCACTATTCTCATTCAATAGTGTTACAATAAATGTAATGAGGACTCCTTGAGTATGGATATTGTCTAAATGATAATATTCCTATTAGAACTCTCGGTTTATGTATTGTCGTATATGTTACACTGACGGATGTATAATTAAGTTTGTATTTGAATTTATGTACCATGTAAGTGGCGACCCAAGATGGGTGACGTATACCTAATTTTGGGGCGTCATGACTGGTATCGAGCTTAGGGATATGATCCTGGCTAAGATCTTGAGATAAGAACTAGGAGGGAGAGACGGGAATTCCTTCGCTAGTATGACATACCTAAGTTTATTTGTTATTTAATTGGTGGATTGAGTATAGGGATAATAGTTGATATATTAATTAACCCTTGTGTTGTGGCGGTGTTTGGAAATGGCAATTTGAAAATATTCACAATGGAGTGAATGTGACCGTTGTGACACCTTTAATCACTAATCCTAAGTTAATGCAAAGTGTCGAGACGAGGAACAAATTAGAGATATCCACGTAGTGAATGAAGAACTAATTGTTGCACCTAGAGCTAGTTGCAGAGGTAGCGGTGAGAGTGAGGAAGAAGAGGAGAAGAGGAACCCGAGGAGAATTGGTTAGAAGAAATTTATGATCAAAACTTAGAATTACAAAATCGTGTTCGTGAGCTAGAAGAACGAGTTGAAGAACGGCAAGCGATGCGGTGGAACAAAGGATACAACAATTCAAAATTGGGTTACCCGATATGCGATGCTTGAACAAAATCACGCTTTGGCGGGGTGTAAGATATTAAAGTTGGAATCGAGAATTTAAAAATCAAAGATCAAATTGAAAGAAGAAACAATGAAACGAAGGAGAATAGAGCGATGCATGGGTAAAAGGCGCACAACGCGTTGATAGTGTAGAAAAGACGTCCGATCCAATAAAGCCAAATAGATGAAATGGACTTTGCTTTTTGGATGAGAATTGGGAGAACCCAACATCGAATTGAAATTACCACAATGCATAGCGGTCAACCCGAATTCGATATGGATCGAGAATAATGATTCAAATCATGGATCAGGAATGTGAAAAAGCACTTAAGGGTGGAATGTACCCTATAGTAAAGTTAAACTCGGTAATTTAAGCGAGAGCGTTTATCGAGAAACCCGAACGAAGTTATTACGGGTAAATTAATTATAAATTATTGCGAAGTCTATACTTTATTCAATACAAGTTCTACCCACTCTTTTATTCTACCTAGTTGTGTTCAATGTTTAAATTTGACTCCGGAAAAATTAGACTTTGATTTATCTATTGAAACTTCGTTGGGAGAAACTTTCGTTACCTCCACTGTTTATTAATCTTGTTGTTTCAAATAAACACTTTCACGATCTTATCTCTTTGAAAATACTTGCCTTTGAGGTAATTTTTGAAAACTATTGATTAACTACTTATTATTCTTTTTGTAAGGTTGTTAGCTTTCATATTCAACCAACTTTGTTATACTGAATTCAAAGTAACCAAACCCCAAAGTTAATCAACGTTATATCAAGCAATAAGTAAAGAGCCCCGATCCTTTCGTTGTTGACTTCCTTGTGTGGAATGCTGCCGGCCGGACTTTCAGTGGCGGCGTCGTGAATGACGATGACAAGTTGATAGGTATCATTGTGAGGTGCTATCTGGGTTAAAGGATAGAAGTCACAGTTGGTATCAATATAACGTACTATCCAAGTCTTGGATAAGAGTAGCAATTTTGAATGATATTTCTATCATTAATAAATTTCTTGACGTATTCTTGAAGATTTCCTAGCCTACCCTATAGCGTGAAATCGAATTTTGTAGTGACCCCAGTACAAAAACCCATTTCTTAAACCCTCAAATATTTCTTCAACTAAAAGGATCTGTTTACGAGGATTATGATGAAAGTCATAATAAAAGCATTGGACTAATGAAAATCATGGGTATATGAAGTATTAGTAAGTGTTATGATGTGTTATGTGGTTAATATGTGAAAACATGAAAGTTTCTTAGAAATCACAAAGGGTTGAAAAATCAGATTTTGGTAAAAACGTAACATGAAATTCAATTGACCATATCTCCTATTATATTTGGAATTTTTTAGTGTGGTCAAGTCCTAGAGTTAGATCTATGAGTTTTGTAGCTTATCCAAGTGGAATCACTGGAAAAGGTGTTGTAGATTTTCGTGTGGACTGAATTTAGCAAAAGAGTCCAAAGCTGCAAATTACAAAAACGCTACTGCCCAGAAATTTAAGGGGCTATTTAGGCCACTAAATTTATGTGAAAAATTCTGGCCTTTTGGGACATGAAAATATATGTTATAAAGTACCTGCTGTCCAAAAATGAGCTCATTCTGACTTAAAATGAACAAGTTATGACCATTTCAATATTTAGGTTTTTTTGACAAAAATGCTATAACTGGAGTTCTATAACTCCGATGACCATGAAATTTAAACTGGAGGCTCACATTAACATGTGTAAGGTCCTGCCAAGATTTGGGAATTTTTGGAGTTAAACTTGAGGTAGCTAATTTCTTAAGGAATTAATTAGAAATTGATTTTTGAAAAATAGTTAATGAATTTTAAAAATTCCGAGAAAAATATATTTTCATTATGGGACTATATTATGCTAAATCCCAGAAAAGAAATATTTTTGGGACTGATTTGGTATTTTTCATGAAAATAGTTTAGTTACGAACATATGAGTTAAATATGTTATGTGAAGTAACAAAGTTGGAAATAGGATTTTATGGCTAGAGAATCCTATATAGAGTATATGCATATTTTTTTAATGAGAGATTTGATAATTGGTGATGATATCTTATGAGTATGGCATTTTTGAATGATTAAATGCATTATATGGTAAAGCGTAAACAATTGAGATAAATTGTTTATAAATTTAAGAAGTGATTAAAATATTGTTATAATATTAATGATATTAGATTATGTGATTATTAAGTGATTGATAACATGGGGATATTCTTGAATCTGGATAAATTATATTATAAATGTTTAATATTTATCCTTTATCTCATTTGATTGATTCTTTATATCATTATCCTCATGCTTATATTGTGTTGAAAGTCATACGTGGCTTACGTGAATAGATGGACTTGGTATGATTATGAGCGAGAGATTGTTCTAAGATAATCATAACCGTAATTGAAAACACGATTATCTTTGGTAGTAGTGCATGGATAATTTGTGGTCGTGATACTAATGAATACACGATTATCTTTGGTAGTAGTGCATGGATAATTTGTGGTCGTGATACTAATGAATACACGATTATCTTTGGTAGTAGTGCATGGATAATTTGTGGTCGTGATACTAATGAATACGATTATCTTTGACCGTAGTTCATGGATAATTAGTGGTCGTGATACTAATGAATATCCTTGGCACACGTAGTGCGGGGATGATTCGATGATATGGATTAATTATTGAAATGAGTCTCAAAGTGAATGAAATATTAATTCATGGATGTGGTAAAAGTCATCTTTGGTAGTAGTGCATTGATAGACTTGGTATGATTATGACCAAGGATTATTCGGTATAATCATGACCAGTATTGAAAACACGAATATCCTTGGCCAAGAAGTGCATGGATAATTAATTGGTCGTGATACTATTAAGTCGCGTCTCAAAGATTATTGGTTTTACAGATTGTATATCTATGGCTTCAGAATGCAAAGATGAATTGTTAATGAATATCTTTGGTGGGATTAGAAGATGAATTTAATATTTTTAACGATAAAGGTATTTAAGGTATCCTCACCTCTTTATCATATCAGTATTACCCTAATTTAGGGCAAAATTTCATTAGAAGGGAGGTTGTAAGACCCACTTTTATAAATAAAGATGAATTTTTATAAATATTATTTTTGAATATTATGGAATAAATTTGATATAATGTTATAGTTGTGGGTAGTTACTATTGAAGAAGGTAATTACTATTGACGAAGGAAAATACTATTGACGAAGGTAATTACTATTCACAAAGGTAATTACTATTGACGAATAGTAATTACCTTCTTCAATAGTAATTACCCACAAATATAACATTATATCAAATTTATTCCATAATATTCAAAAATAATATTTATAGAAAATTCATCTTTATTTATAAAAGCTGGGGTCTTACAACCTCCCCTTCTTATGAAATTTCGCCCTCAAAATTAGGGTACGTACCTGGTATGTCGAAGAGGTAAGGATACCTTGATGTTCATTATATTTTATCAGTTTAACACTGTTGTAGGCTAATGATAATTTATTCTGCATTATCTTAGTCATAATATTTCTTACTGAGCTAGTTGAGCTCACCCTTTCTTTTTTGTTCCTTGAAATGAGAATATAAATTTGGGACGAGCCTGGGGAGCGGAGTAATGGTTCGAGAGGATAGCATTAGTAGTCCTCACTATTCTATGAAATAGTGTGATAATAATTGTAATGAGTACTCCTTTTGAGTTTGTATAATATCTAGTAGACAATATTTGTATTCAAACTCACGCTTTATATAAATATTATACCACGTGAGTTATATTAGTAAGTTGTATTTAAATTCTGTACCATGTATCTGACTACCCAAGTGGCTCTTGGTCTTAACAAAGGGTCAAAATGACTCTTGGTAATATTGAAGAGACAAATACTATTTGCGAAGGGGTAATTAACCCTTGGAACACCGAAGAGGCAGTTAACTCTTGGTAATATTGAAGGGATAACTACTATTGACGAAGGTAATTACTATTGATGAAGGTAAATACTATTGACGAAGGTAATTACTATTCACAAAGGTAATTACTATTGACGAAGATAAATACTATTGACAAAGGTAAATACTATTGACGAAGGTAATTACTATTCACAAAGGTAATTACTATTGACTAAGGTAATTACTATTCACAAAGGTAATTACTATTGACGAAGAGACTCTTAGATGATGACATATGGGCCCCCCATAAAATAATCAAACTTACCGCAAACGTCTCATATAATGCACTCTTTATATACATCAAGGATTGAATAAATATTACCACAAATCATTTTATTTTTAATCAACACATATTTAATCTTTCAACAATTATTAATCATTTATAACTTGTCGTCTCAATTAATAATATAACATATTATACAGATGACAATCGTGATAATAATTGAATCAATAATATAAGAGATATGATGCAACAATTCTCATGTAATAATTGAGTATAGTGAGTGACTTCTCACGTAAGCATCAATAATCAATATCGTGTGCTACTATATCTAACTACGCCAGACATATTCTTTGTACTTTTACTACCGGGTAGTTCAACGGTTTTAATGGTAACACCTCTCGCCGTTATTTTTATAGAAAGATAATTTTGTCATTTTCTAACTACGACAATACTTCCGCTGGGGTCCACTTAATGATTGAGCCGTCGTCACGAATATTCCCAGCATAAAAAGAATATTCCCAGACCAAACGAATATTTTATAACAACTTGCTTACTTTGCAAAATTTATAAATATTACCCACAAATATAACATTATATCAAATTTATTCCATAATATTCAAAATAATATTTATAGAAAATTCATCTTTATTTATAAAAGTTTGGGGTCTTACAACCTCCCTTCTTATGAAATTTAAGCCCTCGAAATTAGAATGCGTATACACTGTATATCGAAGAGGTAAGGATACCTTGATGTTCATTATATTTTATCGCTTTAACATCATTGTTGTAGGCTAATGATAATTTATTCTGCATTATCTTAGTCATAATATTTCTTCTTGAGCTAGTTGAGCTCACCCTTTCTTTCACCGTTCTCTTGAGAAATGAGAATATAGCCGGGACGAGTCTGGGAACGGAGTAATGGTCCGAGGGATAGCATTAGTAGTCCTCACTATTCTGCGTGAAATAGTGTGATAATAATTGTAATGAGGACTCCTTTTGAGTTTGTATAATATCTAGTAGACTATATTTGTATTGAAACTCACGCTTTATGTCGTATTGTACCACGGCAGCTTATATTAGTAAGTTGTATTTAAATTACATACCATGTATCCGACTACCCAAGATGGGTGATGTATACCTAATTTTGGGGCGCCACGGTTGGTATCGAGCTTAGGGATATAATCCACGGCTAAGATGTGAGAATAGTACTAGGAGGGAGAGACGGGAATACCTTCGCTAGTATGACCTACCTAAGTTTATGTGCTATTTTATTGGTCACGTAATATAGGGATAATTTGTTACATGTCAATTAACCTTTTGTTTTGTGGCGATGATCTCAAAATGACATCCGAGAATGTTGAGAATAGCAATGGAGCACAAAGCGATCGTTGATTCACCACATATCAATAATCGTGGATAATGTGCATCGAGAAGGCGATAATCCTCATGCAAACAACAACACCGACCAAATGATGAATGATCAAATGTTAAGAGGCTTTATGCAATTTATGCAACAATGATGAGAGCGACTCATCCCCAAAACGTAGGTGGAAACACGGAAAACTCTCGGGTCACCACTAAACAATTCAAGGAGCCGGGACCACCGGAGTTTAAGGAGAGCCAAAACCACTTCCGGCGGAAGCATGGATAAAGATTACCAAGATATTTGATATCTTGGGATGCTCGAGGAGCAAAAGGTTCCTTTGTCAGCTTTTATGTTACGCGGAGAGGCGATTCTTGGTGGGAATCGATAAACGTACTCAACTTCAACATCTTCAAGATATCTTGGGAGAAGTTCCAAGAGCTGTTCAACGACAAATACTTTGGAATACTCTATCCATTCTTATTGTTTTGGCCCTGATTAATGAAGGGTTAAAATGACTCTTGGTAATATTGAAGAGACAACTACTATTTGCGAAGGGGTAATTAACCCTTGGAACATCAAGAGGCGATTAACTCTTGGTAATATTGAAGGGACAACTACTATTTGTGAAGGGTAATTACTATTGACGAAGGTAATTACTATTGACGAAGGTAATTACTATTGAAGAAGGTAATTACTATTGACGAAGGTAAATACTATTGACGAAGGTAATTACTATTCACAAAGGTAATTACTATTCACAAAGGTAATTACTATTGACGAAGGGACTCTTAGATGATGACATATGGCCCCCCCATAAAATAATCAAACTTACCACAAACGTCTCATAACAGACTCTTTATATACATCAAGGATTGAATAAATATTACCACAAATCATTTTATTTTTAATCAACACATATTTAATCTTTCAACAATTATTAATTATTTATAACTTGTCGTCTCAATTAATAATTTAATACTATAACATATTATACAGATGATACTGTGACAATAATTGAATCAATAATATAAGAGATATGATGCAGCAATTACTGTAGCAATAATTGAGCATAGCTGAGTGACTTCTCACGTAAGCATCAATAATCAATATCGTGTGCTACTATACAACTACAAGTATTACTGTACTTTTACTACCGGGTAGTTCAACAGTTTTGACGGTAACACCTCTGCCGTTATTTTTTTTATAGAAAAATAATTTTGTCGTTTTCTAACTACGACAATACTTCCGTTGTGGGGTCCACCAATGATTGAGCCGTCGTACGAATATTCCCGTGGAGATCTTTACAGATCATAAAAGCCTCAAATATTTCTCCACTTAAAAGGAACTCAACATGCGACAACGACGTTGGCTTGAGCTATTGAAAGATTATGATTATACCATCCAATACCATCCTGGAAAAGCGAACGTGGTAGCTGACGCATTGAGTAGAAGATCATATGCAAGTACGAGTGTGATATTGTCAACGTAAAGGCCCATTTTGTGTGACTTACAAAGGATGGAGATATAGTTAAAGACTCCAGGGACGCATGCGATGATAACGAGTATACGAGTAGAACCAACTTTAATCGATAAAGTTAAAGCTTCTCAAGCTACGCACTGGTTTCGCTTTTTGTTGTTATTTGTTGGAATATCACATGCGTGTGTTTTACACGGCACTGGTTCCGTCTTTATTATTATTCTGCTGGAATATCACATGCATGTGTTTTACACGGACTGTTTAAAATCTTTATTATTATTACATTGGAATATCACATGCATGTGTTTTACGCCGGACTGGGTTCCATTCTTTATTATTCTCATTTGGAATATCCATGCATGCGTTTTTACGGGACTGGTTCCGTTATTTATTATTACATTGGAATAACTTTTGCTGTCATGCGGATCTATCGCATGCATGGTGATTTCTTTTGTTATTCCATTCTTTATTATACCCAGTTGGTTAAACCTTTGACTTCTATACTCCATGAAATTAGGGAATATCCTTGATATTTGCGCTTCATCCAAAGATCCTTTCATGGAAATATTCTTCTCGGTATTCTTGAATTTTTACTCTACAAAGCGATATCATGTTGATACTGGATGTTATTGGTTCCTAGATAAATTAATTCTTGAACTTGTTTTATTGAATTCTTATATCATTGTCATCATCCTCATGTTTATATTATGTTGAAAGTCATCATGGCCCGTAGTGCATAGATGGACTTGGTATGATTATGACCAGAGACTATTCGGTGTAATCATGGTAGTAATGTTACAAATGATGTGGTAAAAATCCTCGAGTCAGTGCATTGATGGACGATTGTTGGGCATGATCATGACCATTAATGAATACACAACTATTCTTGGCCGTAGTGCATGAATAATTGTGGTCGTGATACTAAAGAATATCCTTGGCCGTAGTGCAGGGGTGATTCGATGATGTGGAATATTTATTAAAGCTGAGTCTCATCTATAACAGTGATGAAAAACCTTTTAAATCATAAAAGATAGTAGATTTTATTTTCTACTTGACTCTTTTAATGGATTGCTGGTTCCGCTGTAGTTAAACTTGATGTTCATTATATTTTATCAGTTTAACACTGTTGTAGGCTAATGATAATTTATTCTGCATTATCTTAGTCATAATATTTCTTACTGAGCTAGTTGAGCTCACCCTTTCTTTCACTGTTCTCTTCAAGAAATGAGAATATAGCTGGGACGAGTCGGGGAACGGAGTAATGGTCTAGAGGATAGCATTAGTAGTCCTCACTATTCTGTGAAATAGTGTGATAATAATTGTAATGAGGACTCCTTTTGAGTTTGTATAATATCTAGTAGACAATATTTGTATTCAAACTCACGATTTTATATCGTATTGTACACGCAGCTTATATTAGTAAGTTGTATTTAAATTACATACCATGTATCGACTACCCAAGATGGGTGATGTATACCTAATTTTGGGGGCGTCACAGGTTAGTATCGAGCTTAGGGATATGATCCTGGCTAAGATGTGAGAATAGTACTAAGAGGGGAGAGCAGGGAATACCTTCGCTAGTATGACCTACCTAAGTTTATGTGCTATTTTATTGGTCTCACGAATATAGGGATAATTTGTTACATGTCCAATTAACCTTTTGTTTTGTGGCGATTCTGAAAATGACATCCGAGAGAATGTTGAGAATAGCAATGGAGCACACGAAGCGATCGTTGATTCACCACATATCAATAATCGTGATAATGTGCATCGAAGGCGACAATCCTCATGCAAACAACAACACCGACCAAATGATGAATGATCAAATGTTAAGAGGCTTTATGAAATTTATGCAACAAAGAAAGAGAGAGCAACTCCCCATCCAAAACGTGGGTGGAAACACGGAAAACTCTCGGTGTCACCACTAAACAATTCAAGGAGCTGGGACCACCGAGTTTAAGGGAGAGCCAAAACCACTTCATGGAAGCATGGATAAAGCATTACCAAGATATTTGATATCTTGGGATGCTCTGAGGAGCAAAAGGTTCCTTCACGCCTTTATATTTAAGCGCGGAGAGGCGATTCATCGGTGGGAATCAAAGAAACGTACTCAACCTCCTGTCTTCAAGATATCTTGGGAAAAGTTCCAAGAGTCGCTTCAACGACAAATACTTTCCTGAAAGTATTCGCCACATGAAGGAGGTGGAGTTCATCAAGTTGGAACATAACAATATGGCCGTGTCGCAATACGAGGCAAAATTTGCGGAGTTATCACGGTTCATGTCCCCACTTGTGGATAATGAAGAGAAATGGCGCGAATGTTTTTAAGAGGTTTAAAGTCGAGATACGTCAACATCTTATTTCTCATAAACCGTGTTTGTATTCGATGTTGTAAATAGGGCTCGATTAGTGGAGCGCGATAACGAGTCAACGCAACTAAAAGAGAGCGGTAAAATTGACAAAATTATAATACCAAATGAGAGTAGTCATCGAAGCGGTGACAACAAGAGTGGAGGAATCAACAGCGCGATATAGTAACCACTTTGTTAATCAGGCCAAAACAATAAGAATGGATAGAGTATTCCAAAGTATTTGTCGTTGAATGACTCCCGGAACTTCTCCCAAGATATCTTCAAGACAAAGAAGTTGATTACATTTTAGCGATTCCCACCAAGAATCTGCCTCTCGCGCAACAACATAAAGGTGGCAAAGGAACCTTTGCTCCTCGAGCATCCCAAGATATCAAATATCTTGGTAATCTGCTTTATCCATGCTTTCCGCCGAAGTGGTTTTGGCTCTCCCTTAAACTCCGGTGGTCCCAAATTCCTTGAATTGTTTAGCGGTGACCGCCCGAGAGTTTTTCGTGTTTCCACCTACGTTTTGGGCAGAGTCACTCTACTTTCTTTGTTGCATGAATCGCATAAAGCCTCCGAACATTTGATCATTCATCATTTGGTCAGTGTTGTTGTTTGCATGAGGATTGTCGCCTTCCTGATGCACATTATCCTGATTATTGATATGTGGTGAATCAACGATCGCCTATGCTCCATTGCTATTCTCAACATTCTCAAATGTCATTTTCAGATACTGCCATAAAACAAAAGGTTAATTGACATGTAACAAATTATCTCTATATTCTGACAGACCAATAAAATACCATATAAACTTAGGTAGGTCATACTAGCGAAGGTATTCCCCGTCTCTCCCTTCCTAGTGCTATTCTCACATCTTAGCCAGGGATCATATCCCTAAGCTCTGATACCAACTGTGACACCCCCAAAATTAGGTATACATCACCCATCTTGGGTAGTCGATATATGGTATGTAATTTAAATACAACTTACTAATATAACTGTCTGGTACAATACGACATAAAATCGTGAGTTTGAATACAAATATTATCTACTAGATATTATACAAACTCAAAAGGAGTCCACATTACAATTATTATCACACTATTTCACGTAATAGTGAGGACTACTAATGCTATCCTCTCGGACCATTACTCCGCTCCCGACTCGTCCCCAATATATATTCTCATTTCAAAGAGAAAAAGGAAAGAAAGGGTGAGCTCAACTAGCTCAAGAAGAAATATTATGACTAAGATAATGCAAAATAAATTATCATTAGCCTCACAACATGGTGTTAAACCCGATAAAATATAATGAACATCAAGTTTAACTACAAATGAACCAAAGAATCCATTAAAAGAGTCAAGTAGAAAATAAAATCTACTATCTTTTATTATTTAAAAGGTTTTCATCATCAAGTATAGTCGAGACTTAGCTTTAATAAATATTCCACATCATCGAATCACCCTTCGCACTACTACCAAGGATATTCTTTAGATCACGACCACAATTATTCATGACTACTACCAAGAATAGTTGTGTATTCACTAATGGTCATGATCATGCCAACAACTCAGACATCATTGTATTACTGGCTCATCGAGGATTTTTACCACATCATTTGTAACATTATTACGGCCATGATTACACCGAATAGTCTCTCGTCATAATCATACCAAGTCCATCTATGCACTACAGCCATGTATGACTTTCAACATAATATAAAACATGAGGATGATGACAATGATATAAGAATTCAATAAAACAAGTTCAAGAATTAATTTATCTAGGAACCAATAACATCCAAACTGTCAACATGATACTGCTTTGTAGAGTAAAAATTCAAGAATACCGAGAAGAATATTTCCATGAAAGGATACTGGATGAAGCGCAAATATCAAGGATATTCTACTAATTTCATGGAGTATAGAAGTCAAAGTTTTAACCAACTAGGTATAATAAAAAATGGAATAACAAAAGAAATCACCATGCATGCGATAGACCGCATGTGCAAAGTTATTCAACAAAATAATAAATAACGGAATCTGGTCGCCAGAAAACGCATGCATGTGATGTTCCAAATGTAATAATAATAAAGATTTTAACCAGTCCTGTAAAACACACGCATGTGATGTTCCAAATGTATCAATAATAAAGATTTTAACCAGTCCTAAAAAACACACGCATGTGATGTTCTAATGTAATAATAAAAGATTTTAACCAAGTCCTGTAAAACACATGCATGTGATGTTCCAAATGTAATAATAGAAGAATGTCACCAAGTAAAGGGTAAACCGTATATCTGAGTTATTCCAATAGAATAATAAGCAATGTAATAACAATAGTTCTCTTCATGAATAAGAAAGAATAACACCCTTTATGAGTACAACAAATAATATTCCCTACCTTAGAAGAACTGAATATTGGAAAAGTGAAGTAGCAGAATACTTTTCTTCTTTTTCTCTATAATTTCTCACTCTAGAGTTTCAGTGAATTCGTAAGAAATAATGAAGGAATGAGCTTTCTATTTATAGAAAAATTGAGGGTGGCTCTTGGTCTTAACGAAGGGTCAAAATGACTCTTGGTAATTTTGAAGAGATAAATACTATTTGCGAAGGGGTAATTAACCCTTGGAACACCGAAGAGGCAGTTAACTCTTGGTAATATTGAAGGGACAACTACTATTGACGAAGGTAATTACTATTGACGAAGGTAATTACTATTCACAAAGGTAATTACTATTGACGAAGAGACTCTTAGATGATGACATATGGGCCCCCCATAAAATAATCAAACTTACCACAAACGTCTCATAACAGACTCTTTATATACATCAAGGATTGAATAAATATTACCACAAATCATTTTATTTTTAATCAACACATATTTAATCTTTCAACAATTATTAATCATTTATAACTTGTCGTCTCAATTAATAATATAACATATTATACGATGATCTTTGTGACAATAATTGAATCAATAATATAAGAGATATGATGCAACAATTATCAGATGCAATAATTGAGTATAAATTGAGTGACTTCTCACGTAAGCATCAATAATCAATATCGTGCTACTATACAACTCTGCCAGTATTACTATACTTTTACCAACGGGTAGTTCAACAGCTTTTAACAGAACACCTCCGTAGTTATTTTTATAGAAAGATAATTTTGTCGTTTTTCTAACTACGACAATACTTGCGTTAATAGGGGTCCACTGAATGATTTAGTCGTCGTACGAATATTCCCCAACAAAAAGAATATTCCCCGACCAAACGAATATTTTATAACAACTTGCTTACTTTGCAAAATTTATAAATATTACCCACAACTATAACATTATATCAAATTTATTCTGTAGAAAAATACGTCCGATCCAATAAAGCCAAAATAGATGAAATGGACTTTGCTTTTTGGTTAGCAATTGGGAGAACCCAACATCGAATTCGGAATTACCCTGTGCATAGCGGTCAACCCGAATTCGATATGGATCGGAGAGTAATGATTCAAATCATGGATCAGGAATGTGAAGAAGCACTTAAGGGTGGAATGTACCCTATAGTAAAGTCAAACTCGGTAATTTAAGCGAGAGCGTTTGTCGAGAAACCCGATTGAAGTTATTACGGGTAAATTAATTATAAATTATTGCGAAGTCTATACTTTATTCAATACAAGTTCTACCCACTCTTTTATTCTACCTAGTTGTGTTCAATGTTTAAATTTGACTCAGGAAAAATTAGACTTTGATTTATCTATTGAAACTTCGTTGGGAGAAACCTTCGTTACCTCCAATTGCTTATTAATCTTGTTGTTTCAAATAAACACTTTCACGATCTTATCTCTTTGAAAATACTTGCATTTGAGGTAATTTATGAAAACGATTGATTAACTACTTATTATTCTTTTTGTAAGGTTGTTAGCTTTCATATTACTAACAAACTGTTATACTAATTCAAAGTAACCAAACCCTAAAGTTAATCAACATTATATCAAGCCATAAGTAAAGAGCCCCGATCCTTTCGTTGTTGACTTCCTTGTGTGGAATGCAATCAAGCCATACTTTACATGGCGGCGTAAATGAATGACGATGACAAGTTGATAGGTATCATTGTGAGGTCTTTATCTAGGTTAAAGGATAGAAGTCACGATTGGTATCTATGTAACGTCTATCCAAGTCTTGGATAAGAGTAGCGATTTTGAATGATATTTCTATCATTAATAAATTTCTTAACGTATTCTTGAAGATTTCCTAGCCTACCCTAGGCGTGAAATCGAATTTTGTATTGACCCCGATCTGAAAACCCATTTCTTAAACCCTCAAATATTTCTTCAACTAAAAGGATCTGCATTTACGAGGATTATGATGAAAGTCATAATAAAAGCATTGGACTAATGAAAATCATGGGTATATGAAGTATTAGTAAGTGTTATGATGAGTTATGTGGTTATTATGTGAAAACATGAAAGTTTCTTAGAAATCACAAAGGGTTGAAAAATCAGATTTTGGTAAAAACGTAACATGAATTTCAATTGACCATATCTCCTATTATATTTGGAATTTTTGAGTGTGGTCAAGTCCTAGAGTTAGATCTATGAGTTTTGTAGCTTATCCAAGTGGAATCACTGGAAAAGGTGCTGTAGATTTTCGTGTGGATTGAATTTAGCAAAAGAATCCAAATCTGCAAATTACAAAAACGCTACTGCCCAGAAACTTTAAGGGGCTGTTTAGGCCACTAAATTTATGTGAAATTTTTTGGCCTTCTGGAACATGAAAATATATGTTATAAAGTACCTCCTGTCCAAAAATGAGCTCATTCTGACTTAAAATGAACAAGTTATGACCATTTCAATATTTAGGATTTTTTGACAAAAAATGCTATAACTGGAGTTCTATAACTCCGATGACCATGAAATTTAAACTGGTGGCTCACATTAACATGTGTAAGGTCCTGCCAAGATTTGGGAATTTTTGGAGTTAAACTTGAGGTAGCTAATTTCTTATGGAATTAATTAGAAATTGATTTTTGAAAAATAGTAAATGAATTTTAATAATTACGAGAAAATATATATTTTCATTATGGGACTATATTATGCTAAATCCCAGAAAAGAAATATTTTTGGGACTGATTTGGTATTTTTCATGAAAATAATTTAATTCTGAACATATGAGTTAAATATGTTATGTGAAGTAACAAAGTTGAAAATAGGATTTTATGGTAGAGAATCCTATATAGAATATATGCATATTTTTTTTAATGAGGATTTGATAATTGGTGATGATATCTTATGAGTATGGCATTTTGAATGATTAAATGCATTATATGGTAAAAGCGTAAACAATTGAGATAAATTGTTTATAAATTTAAGAAGTGATTAAAATATTGTTATAATATTAATGATATTAGATTATGAGATTATTAAGTGATTGATAACATGGGGATATTCTTGAATCCTAGATAAATTATATTATAAATGTTTAATATTTATCCTTTATCTCATTTGATTGATTCTTTATATCATTATCCTCATGCTTATATTGTGTTGAAAGTCATATACATTTCACGTGAATAGATGGACTTGGAATGATTATGACCGAGGATTGTTCGGTATAATCATAACCGTAATTGAAAACACGATTATCTTTGGTAGTAGTGCATGGATAATTTGTGGTGGTGATACTAATGAATACACGATTATCTTTGGTAGTAGTGCATGGATAATTTGTGGTCGTGATACTAATGAATACACGATTATCTTTGGTAGTAGTGCATGGATAATTTGTGGTCGTGATATTAATGTATACGATTATCTTTGGTAGTAGTGCATGGATAATTAATGGTCGTGATACTAATGAATATCCTTGGCACATGTAGTGCGGGGATGATTCGATGATATGGATTAATTATTGAAATGAGTCTCGTGATGAAATATTAATTCATGGATGTGGTAAAAGTCATCTTTGGTAGTAGTGCATTAATAGACTTGGTATGATTATGACCAAGGATTATTCGGTATAATCATGGCCGTAATTGAAAACATGAATATCCTTGGCGATGGTGCATGGATAATTAAGTGGTCGTGATACTATTAAGTGCGTCTCGGCATTATTGGTTTCTGATTGTATATCTTTGGCTTTATAGTGCAAAGATGAATTGTTAATGAATATCTTTGGCGGGATTAGAAGATGAATTTAATATTTTTAACGATAAAGGTATTCAAGGTATCCTCACCTCTTTATCATATCGAATTCGTACCCTAATTTTGAGGGTGAAATTTCATAAGAAGGGAGGTTGTAAGACCCGACTTTTATAAATAAAGATGAATTTTTTATAAATATTATTTTTGAATATTATGGAATAAATTTGATATAATGTTATAGTTGTGGGTAATATTTATAAATTTTGCAAAAGTAAGCAAGTTGTTATAAAATATTAGTTTGGTGGGGAATATTCTTTTTGTCGGGGAATATTAAATGACGGCTCAATCATTAATGGACCCCATGGCGGAAGTATTATGTGTAGTTAGAAAAGCGACAAAATTATTTTCTATTAAAAATAACGGCGGAGGTTTTTACCGTCAAAACTGTTGAACTACCGGTAGTAAAAAATACGATGTCTGGCGTAGTTGTATAGTAGCACACGATATTGATTATTGATGATTACTTGAGAAGTCACTTTCATTTATGCTCAATTATTACTACTGATAATTCTTTGCATCATATCTCTTATATTATTGATTCAATTATTGTCACAAGATATCATCATATAATATGTTATAGTATTAAATTATTAATTGAGGCGACAAGTTATAAATGATTAATAATTGTTGAAAGATTAAATATGTGTTGATTAAAAATAAAATGATTTGTGGTAATATTTATTCAATCCTTGATGTATATAAAGAGTACATTATGAGGGCGTTTGTGGTAAGTTTGATTATTTTATGGGGGCCCATATGTCATCATCTATCTAGAGTCCCTTAAATCGAATAGTAATAGTACCTTTGTGAATAGTAATTACCTTTGTGAATAATAATTACCTTTGTCAATAGTATTATTACCTTCATCAATACCTTCATATAGTATTACCTTTATGAATAGTAATTACCTTTGTGAATAGTAATTACCTTCGTCGAGTATACCTATTTTACCTTACCTTCGTCGATTGTAATTACCTTCTTCAATAGTAATTACCTTCGTCGATTTGTAATTACCTTCGTTAATAGTAGTAGTTGTCCTTGATATTACCAGAGTTAAGCGCCTCTTGATTGTTCCAAGGGTTAATTACCCTTTCGCATGAAATAGTAGTTGTCTCTTGATATTACGAAGTCATTTTGACCCTTCGTTAAGACCAAGAGCCACCCTCGGTTTTTCTATAAATAGAAAGCTCATTCCTTCATTATTTCTTACGAATTCACCTTGAAACTACAGAGAGAAAACTATAGAGAGAAAGAAGAAAAGTATTTTGCTACTTCACTTTTCCAATATTGACTCTTCTAAGGTAGGGAATATTATTTGTTGTACTAAATAAGGGGTGTTATTTTTTTTATTCATGAAGAGAACTTACATTATTCCATTCTTTATTATTCTTTTGGAATAACTTTTGTAAAAGTGGCATACCTATACATGACACATATATGGAATACCTACACTTGGTGAAATCCTTATATTATTCCATTCTTATTTATTACATTGGAATAACTTTGTATATGACGAATTCCCTATACTTGGTGACATTCTTCTATTATTTTATTATTAGTTGGAACATCACATACATGCATACTTTCAACATCAGGACACAGGTTAAAATCTTTATTATTACTGTCTTTATTATTCTATTGGAATATCACATGCATGTGTTTTACAGGACTGGTTCCGCTTTTTATTATTTTATTATTATATTTATTATTGCATGTGTTGGAATAACTTTTTATTATCTGTTATTATTACATTGGAATAACATGCATGGTGATTTCTTTTGTTATTTCATTATTATTATACTCGGTTGGTTAAAATTTTGACTTCTATACTCCATGAATTTAGTGGAATATCCTTGATATTTGCGCTTTTCATCCGATATTTTTAATGAAAATATTTTTACGAGCATTCTTGAATTTTACTCTACAAAGCGATATCATGTTGACAATTTGGGCGTTATTAGTTCTGAATAAATTAATTAAATGAACTTGTTTTATTGAATTATTATGTCATTGTCATCATCCTCATATTATATTATATTATCTTTGGCTTACGTGCATAGATGAACTTAGTATGATTATGACCGAGGATCATTCGGTATATAATCATGGCTTGATATAAATGATGTGACAAAAGTCCTCGGTGGCACGTAATGCGGTGATGGATAGTTTTTGGTATGATTATGACCGGGGGTGATTCGGTATAGTCATGACCATTGATAATTTGATGAAAATCCTTGGCCGTGAGTACGGGGATGATTAGATATTGTGGTTTATTCATTAAAAGCTGAGTCTTAGTGATAAAATTGATGAAAACCTTTTAAAACCTAAAAGATAGTAGACTTTATTTTCTACTTGACTCTTTTAATGGATTGCGTATTCATTTGATTAAAGCTGGTTTGTCTATTGTATTTTATCGGTTTAACATTGTTGAAGACTATTGATAATTTATTACGCATTATCTTAGTTATAATATTTCTTCTTTGGGCTAGTTGAGCTCACCCTTTCTTTCCTTTTCTCTTGAGGAAATGAGAATATAAATTGGGACGAGTCGGGGAAAAGAGTGATGGTCCAGAAGATAGCATTAGTAGTCCTCACTATTACATTAAATAGTGTGACAATAAATGTAATGAGGACTCCTTGAGTATGGATATTGTCTAAATGACAATATTCTATTAGAACTCTCGGTTTATGTATTGTCGTATGTTACTGCGACGGATGTATAATTAAGTTTGTATTTGAATTTATGTACCATGTAAGTGGCGACCCAAGATGGGTGGCGTATACCTAATTTTGGGGCGTCACGGTTGGTATCGAGCTTAGGGATATGATCCACAGCTAAGATCTTGAGATAAGAACTAGGAGGGAGAGCAGAAATTCCTTATTAGTATGACCTACCTAAGTTTATTTGTTATTTAATTGGTCGATCGAGTATAGGGATAATATTTGATATATTAATTAACCCTTGTGTTGTGGCGGTGTTTGGAAATGGCGGTGAAAATATTCACAATGGAGTGAATGTGACCAGTTGTGACACCTTTAATCACTAATCGAGTTAATGCGATTATCGAGACGAGGAACAAATTAGAGATATCCACGTAGTGAATGAAGAACTAATTGTTGCACTTTTAGAGCTAGTTGCGGAGGTAGCGGTGAGAGTGAGGAAGAAGAGGAAGAAGAGGAAGAAGAGGAACACGAGGAGAATTGGTTAGAAGAAATTTATGATCAAAACTTAGAATTACAAAATTGTGTTAAGTGAGCTAGAAGAACGAGGTTGAAGAATGGCAAGCGGTGGTGGAACAAAGGGATACAACAATTCAAAATTGGGTTACCCGATATGTGATGCTTGAACAAAATCACGCTTTGGCGAGGTGTAAGATATTAAAGTTGGAATCGAGAATTTAAAAATCAAAGATCATTAAAAGAAGAAACAATGAAGCGAAGGAGAATAGGCGATGCATGGGTAAAAAGGCGCACTGTGCGTTGATAGTGTAGAAAAAGGCGTCCAGATCCAATAAAGCGAAATAGATGAAATGGACTTTGCTTTTTGGGCGACAATTGGGAGAACCTAACATCGAATTGAATTACCACATGCATAGCGGTCGACCCGAATTCGATATGGATCGAGAATAATGATTCAAATCATGGATCGAGAATGTGAAGAAGCACTTAAGGGTGGAATGTACCTATAGTAAAGTTAAACTCGGTAATTTAAGCGAGGCGTTTATCGAGAAAACTTCGAGCAAAGTTATTATGCGGGTAAATTAATTATAAATTATTGCGAAGTCTATACTTTATTCAATACAAGTTCTACCCACTCTTTTATTCTACCTAGTTGTGTTCAATGTTTAAATTTGACTCAGGAAAAATTAGACTTTGATTTATCTATTGAAACTTCGTTGGGAGAAACCTTCGTTACCTCCACTTTGTTTATTAATCTTGTTGTTTCAAATAAACACTTTCACGATCTTATCTCTTTGAAAATACTTGCCTTTGAGGTAATTTTTGAAAACGATTGATTAACTACTTATTATTCTTTTTGTAAGGTTGTTAGCTTTCATATTCTAACCAACTTTGTTATCTGAATTCAAAGTAACCAAACCCAAAGTTAATCAACATTATATCAAGCCATAAGTAAAGAGCCCCGATCCTTTCGTTGTTGACTTCTTTGTGTGGAATGCAAAGCCGGACTTTACAGTAGGCGGCGTCGTGAATGACGATGACAAGTTGATAGGTATCATTGTGAGGTCTTATCTGGGTTAAAGGATAAAAGTCACGGTTGGTATCGATGTAACGTCTTATCCAAGTCTTGGATAAGAGTAGCGATTTTGAATGATATTTCTATCATTAATAAATTTCTTGGCGTATTCTTGAAGATTTCCTAGCCTACCCTAGGCGTGAAATCAATTTTGTATTGACCCCAAAGTCTGAAAAACCCATTTCTTAAACCCTCGAATATTTCTTCAACTAAAAGGATGCATTTACGAGGATTATGATGAAAGTCATAATAAAAGCATTGGACTAATGAAAATCATGGGTATATGAAGTATTAGTAAGTGTTATGATGAGTTATGTGGTTAATATGTGAAAACATGAAAGTTTCTTAAAAAACACAAAGGGTTGAAAAATCAAATTTTGGTAAAAACGTAACATGAAATTCAATTGACCATATCTCCTATTATATTTGGAATTTTTTAGTGTGGTCAAGTCCTAGAGTTAGATCTATGAGTTTTGTAGCTTATCTAAGTGGAATCACTGGAAAAGGTGCTGTAGATTTTCGTGTGGACTTAATTTAGCAAAAGAGTCCAAAGCTGCAAATTACAAAAAAACTTCTTTGCTTGAAACTTTAAGGGCTTGTTTCGGCCACTAAATTTATGTGAAAAATTCTGGCCTTTTGGGACATGAAAATATATGTTATAAAGTACCTCCTGTCCAAAAATGAGCTCATTACGACTTAAAATGAACAAGTTATGACCATTTCAATATTTAGGTTTTTTTTTGAAAAATGCTATAAGCTGGAGTTCTATAACTCAGATGACCATGAAATTTAAATCTGGAGGCTCACATTAACATGTGTAAGGTCCTGCCAAGATTTGGGAATTTTGGAGTTAAACTTGAGGTAGCTAATTTCTTAAGGAATTAATTAGAAATTGATTTTTGAAAAATAGTAAATGAATTTTAAAATTCCGAGAAAATATATTTTCATTATGGGACTATATTATGCTAAATCCCAGAAAAGAAATATTTTTGGGACTGATTTGGTATTTTTCATGAAAATAGTTTAATTCTGAACATATGAGTTAAATATGTTATGTGAAGTAACAAAGTTGAAAATAGGATTTTATGGCTAGAGAATCCTATATAAAGTATATGCATATTTTTTTTTGATGAGGATTTGATAATTGGTGATGATATCTTATGAGTATGGCATTTTGAATGATTAAATGCATTATATGGTAAAGCGTAAACAATTGAGATAAATTGTTTATAAATTTAAGAAGTGATTAAAATATTGTTATAATATTAATGATATTAGATTATGAGATTATTAAGTGATTGATAACATGGGGATATTCTTGAATCCTGGATAAATTATATTATAAATGTTTAATATTTATCCTTTATCTCATTTGATTGATTCTTTATATCATTATCCTCATGCTTATATTGTGTTGAAAGTCATCTCATGGCTTACGTGAATAGATGGACTTGGTATGATTATGACGAGGATTGTTAGGGTATAATCATAACCGTAATTGAAAACACGATTATCTTTGGTAGTAGTGCATGGATAATTTGTGGTCGTGATACTAATGAATACACGATTATCTTTGGTAGTAGTGCATGGATAATTTGTGGTGCGTGATACTAATGAATACGATTATCTTTGGTAGTAGTGCATGGATAATTTGTGGTCGTGATACTAATGAATACATGATTATCTTTGGTAGTAGTGTGCATGGATAATTAAATGGTCGTGATACTAATGAATATCCTTGCTTTTTGTAGTGCGGGGATGATTCGATGATATGGATTAATTATTGAGCTAAGTCTCGTGAATGAAATATTAATTCATGGATGTGGTAAAAGTCATCTTTGGCGTAGTGCATTGATAGACTTGGTATGATTATGACGAAGGATTATTCGGTATAATAATGGCCGTAATTGAAAACACGAATATCCTTGGCGATGAGTGCATGGATAATTAAGTGGTCGTGATACTATTAAGTTGCGTCTCAGTATTATTGGTTTTACAGTTGTATATCTTTGGCCTTGTAGTGCAAAGATGAATTGTTAATGAATATCTTTGGTTTGGATTAGAAGATGAATTTAATATTTTTAACGATAAATGTATTTAAGATATCCTCACCTCTTTATCATATCGGTCGTACCCTAATTTCGAGGAAATTTCATAAGAAGGGAGGTTGTAAGACCCTAGCTTTTATAAATAAAGATGAATTTTTTATAAATATTATTTTGAATATTATGGAATAAATTTGATATAATGTTATAGTTGTGGGTAATATTTATAAATTTTGCAAAGTAATCAAGTTGTTATAAAATATTAGTTTTGTGGGGAATATTCTTTTTGTCGGGGAATATTAAATACGACGGCTCAATCATTAGTGGACCCCTGGCGGAAGTATTGTAAGTAGTTAGAAAACGACAAAATTATCTTTCTATAAAAATAATGGCGGAGGTGTTATCGTTAAAAGCTGTTGAACTACCCGGTAGTAAAAGTACGATGTCTGGCGTGGTTGTAGTAGTAGCACGGTATTGATTATTGATGCTTACGTGAGAAGTCACTTAGCTATACTCGATTATTGCTATAGTAATTCTTTGCATCATATCTCTTATATTATTGATTCAATTATTGTCACAATTATCATCTGTATAATATGTTATATATTATATTATTAATTGAGACGACAAGTTATAAATGATTAATAATTGTTGAAAGATTAAATATGTGTTGATTAAAAATAAAATGATTTGTGGTAATATTTATTCAATCCTTGATGTATATAAAGAGTGCATTATGAGAGGTTTGTGGTAAGTTTGATTACTTTATGGGGGGCCCATATGTCATCATCTAAGAGTCTCTTCGTTAATAGTAATTACCTTTGTGAATAGTAATTACCTTTGTGAATAGTAATTACCTTCATATCGATAATATTTACCTTTGTGAATAGTAATTACCTTTGTGAATAGTAATTACCTTATAGTAATTACCTTCGTCGATAGTAATTACCTTCATCGATAGTATTTACCTTCATCAATAGTAATTACCTTCTAATAGTATTTACCTTCATCAATAGTAATTACCCCTCCATGAATAGTAGTTGTCCCTTCATATTACCAAGAGTTAAGCGCCTCTTGATTGTTCGAAAGGTTAATTACCCCTTCATGAATAGTAGTTGTCTCTTGATATTACCAAGTCATTTTGACCCTTCGTTAAGACCAAGAGCCACCCTCGGTTTTTCTATAAATAGAAAGCTCATTCCTTCATTATTTCTTACGAATTCATTGAAACTCTGAGAGAAAAACTATAGAGAGAAAGAAGAAAAGTATTTTTGCTACTTCACTTTTCTAATATTCAGTTCTTCTAAGGTAGGGAATATTATTTGTTGTACTCGTAAAGGTGTTATTCTTTTTATTCATGAAGAGAACACATTTATTCCATTCTTTATTATTACATTGGAATAACTTTGTATCCATATACATGACACAGATTTACCCTATACTTGGTGACATTCTTCTATTATTCCATTGGAGCATCCATTGCAATGTGTTTTTTACAATCCCCTACTTGGTGACATTAAAATTATTTATTATTATTACATTGGAACATCCTATCTGTGTGTTTTACACGGACACAGTTCCGCCTTTTATTATTATTATTACATTAGAACATCACATACATGTGTTTTTTACTGGGACACAGTTCCGTCTTCCATTCTTTATTATTATTACATTGGAACATCACATGCATGCGTTTTACTGGACACACTTCCAGTTTATTATTATTTATTATTTTGTTGGAATAACTTTGTTGCATCATGCGGTTTATCGCATGCATGGTGATTTCTTTTGTTATTCCATTTTTTATTATACCTAGTTGGTTAAAACTTTGACTTCTATACTCCATGAAATTAGTAGAATATCCTTGATATTTGTAGTTCATCCAGTATCTTTTCATGGAAATATTCTTCTGATCATTCTTGAATTTTACTCTACAAAAAAGATATCGTGTTGACAATTTGGGCGTTAATAATTCTGGATAAAATAATTCTTGAACTTGTTTTATTGAATTCTTATATCATTGTCATCATCCTCATGTTTATATTATGTTGAAAGTCATCTGGCTTACGTGCATAAATGGACTTAGTATGATTATGACCGAGAGACTATTCGGTGTAATCATGGCTAATGTTACAAATGATGTGATAAAAATCCTCGATTAGCACATAGTGCATTGATGGATAGTTGTTGGCATGATCATGACCATTAATGAATACACAACTATTCTTGGCCCGTAGTCATGAATAATTATAATTTGATACTGAAAATCCTTGGCCAGTAGTGCAGGGGTGATTCGATGATGTGGAATATTTATTAAAGTGAGTCTTAGTGATAAAAATTGATGAAAACCTTTTAAATCATAAAAGATAGTAGATTTTATTTTCTACTTGACTCTTTTAATGGATTCTTTATTCCTCTGTAGTTAAACTTGATGTTCATTATATTTTATCGGTTTAACATTGTTTTGTGAAGACTAATGATAATTTATTACGCATTATCTTAGTCATAATATTTCTTCTTGAGCTAGTTGAGCTCACCCTTTCTTTCACTTGTTCCTTGAGAAATGAGAATATAAATTTGGGGACGAGTCGAGGAACGGAGTAATGGTCCGGAGGATAGCATTAGTAGTCCTCACTATTACGTGAAATAGTGTGATAATAATTGTAATGAGGACTCCTTTTGAGTTTGTATAATATCTAGTAGACAATATTTGTATTTAAACTCACGATTAATATGTAAGTATTGTACCACGGCGCTTATATTAGTAAGTTGTATTTAAATTCTGTTCCATGTATCTGACTACCCAAGTGGCTCTTGGTCTTAACGAAGGGTCAAAATGACTCTTGGTAATATTGAAGAGACAACTACTATTTGCGAAGGGGTAATTAACCCTTGGAACACCGAAGAGGCAGTTAACTCTTGGTAATATTGAAGGGATAACTACTATTGACGAAGGTAATTACTATTGACGAAGGTAAATACTATTGACGAAGGTAATTACTATTGACTAAGGTAAATACTATTGACGAAGGTAAATACTATTGACGAAGGTAATTACTATTCACAAAGGTAATTACTATTGACGAAGATAAATACTATTGACGAAGGTAAATACTATCTATTGGCCGAAGGTAATTACTATTCACAAAGGTAATTACTATTGACGAAGAGACTCTTAGATGATGACATATGGGCCCCCATAAAATAATCAAACTTACATAAAACGTCTCATACATGAGACTCTTTATATACATCAAGGATTGAATAAATATTACCACAAATCATTTTATTTTTAATCAACACATATTTAATCTTTCAACAATTATTAATCATTTATAACTTGTCGTCTCAATTAATAATATAACATATTATACAGATGATACTGTGATAATAATTGAATCAATAATATAAGAGATATGATACAACAATTATTGTAGCAATAATTGAGTATAGCTGAGTGACTTCTCACGTAAGCATCAATAATCAATATCGTGTGCTACTATACAACTACGCGTATTACAGTACCTTTACTACCGGATAGTTCAACAGTTTTAACGGTAACACCTCTGCCGTTATTTTTATAGAAAGATAATTTTGTCGTTTTCTAACTACGACAATACGACTATTCCCCGACAAAAAGAATATTCCCCGACAAAAAGAATATTCCCCGACCAAACGAATATTTTATAACAACTTGCTTACTTTGCAAAATTTATAAATATTACCCATAAATATAACATTATATCAAATTTATTCCATAATATTCAAAAATAATATTTATAGAAAATTCATCTTTATTTATAAAAGCTGGGGTCTTACAACCTCCCCTTCTTATGAAATTTCGCCCTCGAAATTAGGGTACATACCTGGTATGTCGAAGAGGTAAGGATACCTTGATGTTCATTATATTTTATCAGTTTAACAATGTTGTAGGCTAATGATAATTTATTCTGCATTATCTTAGTCATAATATTTCTTACTGAGCTAGTTGAGCTCACCCTTTCTTTCACTATTCTCTTGAAATGAGAATATAGTCGGGACGAGTCTGCAACGGAGTAATGGTCCGAGAGGATAGCATTAGTAGTCCTCACTATTCGTGAAATAGTGTGATAATAATTGTAATGAGGACTCCTTTTGAGTTTGTATAATATCTAGTAGACAATATTTGTATTCAAACTCACGCGTTTATGTCGTATTGTACCACAGCGCTTATATTAGTAAGTTGTATTTAAATTCTGTACCATGTATCTGATTACCCAAGATGGGTGATGTATACCTAATTTTGAGATAAAGGATCATTCACCACATATCAATAATCAGGATAATGTGCATCAGGAAGGCGACAATCCTCATGCAAACAACAACACTGAGCAAATGATGAATGATCAAATGTTCGAGGCTTTATGCAATTCATGCAACAAAGAAAGCAGAGCGACTCTCGTCCAAAACGTAGGTGGAAACACGGAAAACTCTCTGCGGTCACCCGCTAAACAATTCAAGGAGCTGGGACCACCGGAGTTTAAGGGAGAGCCAAAACCACTTCTGGCGGAAGCATGGATAAAGCAGATTACCAAGATATTTGATGTCTTGGGATGCTCTAAGAAGCAAAAGGTTCCCTTTGCCACCTTTATGTTGCAGCGGAGAGAGGCGACATTTGGTGGGAATCGGTAGAAACGTACTCAACTCCTTTAGATCAAGATATCTTGGGAGAAGTTCCAAGAGTCATTTCAACGACAAATACTTTCCCCGAAAGTATTCGCCACATGAAGCGGTGGAGTTTATCAAGTTGGAACAAAACAATATGACCGTATCGTAATCTGACGAGGCAAGATTTATGGAGTTATCACGGTTTTGCGTCCCCACTTGGGGATAATGAAGAGAATGGCGCAAATGTTTTTAAGAGGTTTGAAGCGGGAGATACGTCAACATCTTATTTCTCATAAACCGTGTTTGTATTCGATGTTGTAAATAGGGCTCGATTAGTGGAGGCGCGATAACGAGTCAACGCTTGACTAAAAGAGAGCGGTAAACAAAATTATAATACCAGCGAGAGTAGTCATCGAAGCGGTGACAACAAGCGTGGAGGGAATCAACAGGCCAGATATGGTAACCACTTCGGTGGTAATCAGGGCCAAAACAATAAGAATGGACATTTCAAGAAAAAGAGATTCAACAATGATGGAAAGACGTCAGCACCAGCACCCGTTGTTAAGGAAGGAGAAAGACCACTTATCATATTCTTCAAATGCGGAGGAGAGGGACACATCAGTCCGAACTGCGCCATGCCGTCCAAAACATGTTATAATTGTGGAAGATAATGTCACTTAGCTCGATTTTGTCATTTACCGAAGACAAATTCAACTAGGATGGAGGCACCAAAGGCCGTTCCAGAAAAGTCAAAACCGGTAGTGCAAGGGAGAGCGTTTGTTGTGACCTCCCAGAGAGCAAGGAACCCGAATGAGGTCATCATGGGTAAGCTTATCATAAACTCTAATTAAGGTTATACTTTATTTGATACCGGTTCTACCCATTCTTTTATTTCTCCTACTTGCGCTCATCGATTAAATTTGACTCCGGAGAAATTAGACTTTGACTTATCTGTGGAAATTAGACTTTGACTTATCTGTGGAACCTTCATTACATCCACTGTTTATAAGTCTTGTTTGGTTCAAATCGGTACCCTCACATTACCTGTCGATCTTATTTCATTAAAAATACTTGCATTTGACGTGATTCTAGGGATTGATTGGTTAACTACTTATCATGAAAAAATTGATTGTTTTCGCAAGGTTGTTAGATTTTATATTCCTAATCAACCTATTATGAGAATTCAAACGACCAAACCATTAAAATCAATCACGATCATCTCAAGCCATAAAGCTATTCGTTTATTTAAAAACGGATGTCAAGCTTTCTTAGCTCATGTCACAGATTTAAACAAAAATACGTCAGTTTTGAACGATATTTCTATTGTTAATAAATTTCCGACGTATTCCACGAAGAACTTCTGGCCTACCCCAGGCGTGAAATTGAATTTTGTATCTACTTTGAACACAGTACAAAAACCTATTTCCAAAGCCCCATATTGAATAGGCTCTATTGAACTTCGTGGAGTTAAAGACCCAACCGCAGGAATTGTTAGACATTGGCTTTATTCGTCCTAGTACTTCTCCTTGGGGTGCTCCTGTTCTATTCGTGAAGAAGAAAGATGGGAGTATGCGACTTTGTATTGATTATCGGGAGTTGAATCATGTCACCATCAAAAATAGGTATCCATTGCCACGTATTGATGACTGTTTAACCAACAGCAAGGAGCCAAATTCTTTTCAAAGATTGATCTTCGTTCCGGATATCACCAATTGAAGATTAGAACCGCTGACATTCCAAAGACGGCTTTCAGAACTCGGTACGGGCATTATGAATTCCTAGTCATGTCCTTTAGATTGACTAATGCTCCTGCTGCCTTCATGGTTATGATGAATCGAGTATTTAAGGAATATTTAGATCACTTTGTGGTCGTCTTTATTGATGACATCCTTATTTATTCCAAAAGCCGTGAAGATCATGAGCAACACTTGAGGCTGACACTCCAAAAGCTTCGTGAATATAAGCTTTATGCCAAGTTGAAGAAATCGCGAGTTACGGCTTGAAGAAGTAGCATTCCTTGGGCATGTGGTATCAAGTCATGGAATATCTGTTGACCAAAAGAAAGATTGAAGCTATTCAAAGTGAGAACAACCTAAATCGATGGATCAAGTCGTAGCTTTCTCGATTTAATTTGGTTATTATCGGAGATTCGTGGAAGGATTTTCTCGAATCGCTACTCCATCGACTTCAAATGACTCGAAAAGATATAAAGTTCTTTGGAGCGAAGAATGTGAGAAGAGTTTTCAAGAACTCAAGAGGAGACTTATTTCAAAGACTGCTCGGAATACCATCCGGCTCGGGAGGATTTGTCATCTACAAATGATGCTTCCAGCAAAGGGTTGGGATGTGTTCTTATGCAACATGGAAAAGTTATAGCCTATGCCTCGCGACAACTCAAAGAATATGAGAGGAATTATCCTACTCATGATCTAGAGTTAGCGCCTATTGTCTCTTCAGACTTAAAATTTGGAGGCATTACTTGTATGGGGAGAAAGTGGAGATCTTTACGGATCATAAAAGCCTCAAATATTTCTTCACTCAAAAGGAACTCAACATGCGACAACGATGTTGGCTTGAACTGTTGAAAGATTATGATCATACCATCCAATACCATCCTGGAAAAGCGAACGTGATAGGCGGCGATTTATTGAGTAGAAGATCATATATGCAAGTACTAGTGCGTTATTGTCAATGAGCCCATTTGTGTGACTTGCAAAGGATGGAGATAGAGTTAAAGACTCAAAGGCGCGCATGTGATGATAGCGAGTATACGAGTAGAATCGACTTTAATCGATAAAGTTAAAGCTGCTCAAGCTACAGACCTGGAGCTGATGCGTATGAGGAAGAAAGTGCAAGAAGGTGCTATGCCGGAAGCAAGAATCGATGTAGAAGGAATACTTCGAGTCAACTCCAGACTTTGTGTTCCTAACGACCCTAATTTAAAGTATAATATCATGATGGAGACGCACAACACACCATTTGCAATCCATCCTGGGAGTACCAAAATGTATCATGATATTCGTCATACATTTTGGTGGAGCAATATGAAGAGAGATATAGCGCTGTTATCTCAAGGTGTCTAACTTGTCAACGAGTTAAAGCGGAGCATCAAGTACCAAAAGGTCCATTGCAACCACTTGAAATTCTAAAATGGAAGTGGGAGCACATTACCATGGATTTCAATTCTGGCCTTCCTAAGGTTTCTCAAGGCATTGATGCGATTTGGGTCATTGTTGATAGATTGACCAAGTCCGCTCATTTCTTCTTGACACGAGAAACTTATACACTTGAACGCCTTGTTCAGATGTGTACATAAACGAGATTGTAAGATCGCATGGTATGCGGTTTTATCATTAGTTTCCTCGATCGAGACCCAAGATTCACTTCTCAATTTTGGGTTAGTTTGCAAAAAGCTATGAGCACGGACTTACGATTTAGCTCGGCATATCATCCTCGATTTGACGGACGATGGAGAAGACTATTCAAACTCTTGAAGATCTATTAAGACTCTGTGTCCTTGATTTCAAGGGGGGTTTTTTGAGTCATGCTCTGGTCCTGCGGTCAAACTTCATGAAATACAAAGGTACGAGATGTCATTACATCCACTGTTTATAAGTCTTGTTTGGTTCAAATTGGTACCCTCACATTACCTGTCGATCTTATTTCATTAAAAATACTTGCATTTGATGTGATTCTAGGGATTGATTGGTTAACTACTTATCATGCAAAAATTGATTGTTTTCGTAAGGTTGTTAGCTTTCATATTCTTAATCAACCTATTATGCGAATTCAAACGACCAAACCATTAAAATCAATCACGGTCATCTCAAGCCATAAAGCTATTCGTTTATTGAAAAATGGATGTCAAGCTTTCTTAGCTCATGTCACAGATTTAAACAAAAATACGTCAGTTTTGAACGATATTGATGACCTGTTTGACCAGTTGCAAGGAGCCAAATTCTTTTCAATGATTGATCTTCATTCCGTATATCACCAATTGAAGATTAGAACCGCTGAAACTAGCCTAGTAAGAAATATTATAACTAAGATAATGCAGAATAAATTATCAATAGTCTTTAACAATGTTAAACTGATTAAATACAATAGACAACCAGTTTAACTACAGCGGAATATGCAATCCATTAAAAGAGTCAAGTAGAAAATAAAGTCTATTATCTTTTAGGTTTTAAAAGGTTTTCATCAATTTTTATCACTAAGATTCAGTTTAATGAATAAACCACAATATCTAATCATCCCTGTACCACGGTCAAGGATTTTCATCAAATTATCAATGGTCATGATTATACCGAATCACCCCTGGTCATAATCATACCAAAAACTATCCATCATCGCATTACAGCCATTTGAGGACTTTTGTCACATCATTTATATCAAGCCACGACTATACTTAGAATGATCCTCGGTCATAATCATACTAAGTTCATCTATGCACGTAAGCCAAAGATAACATAATATAACATGAGGATGATGATAATGACATAATAATTCAATAAAACAAGTTCACGAATTAATTTATTCAGGAACTAATAACGTCCAAATTGTCAACATGATACCGCTTTGTAGAGTAAAATTCAAGAATGCTCGTAAAAATATTTTCATTAAAAATCTTTGGATGAAGCGCAAATATCAAGGATATTCCACTAAATTCATGGAGTATAGAAGTCAAAATTTTAACCAACTGAGTATAATAGCGAATGAAATAACAAAAGAAATCACCATGCATGCGGTACTTCGCATAGATGTGTTATTCCAATGTAATAATAAAAATGGAACCAGTCCTGTAAAACATACGATGTGATATTCCAAAAGAATAATAAAGACAGAATAATAAAAGGCGGAACCCGTCCCAAAAAAGCACTGAATAGGATGTTCCAACGGAATAATAAAATAATAGAAGAATGTCACCAAGTATAGGGGATTCCGTATACAAAGTTATTCCAATGAATAAATAAGAATGGAATAATATAAGGATTTCACCAAGTATAGGGTATTCCATATACAAAGTCATGTATAGGGTATTCCACTTTTTACAAAGTTATTCCAATGTAATAATAAAGAATGGAATAATGTAAGTTCTCTTCATGAATAAAAAAAATAACACCCCTTACGAGTACAACAAAATAATATTCCCTACCTTAGAAGAACCTAATATTGGAAAAGTGAAGTAGCGAGAATACTTTTCTTCTTTCTCTCTATAGTTTCTCTCTCTAGAGTTTTAGTGAATTAAGTAAGAAATAATGAAGGAATGAGCTTTCTATTTATAGAAAAAGCGAGGGTGGCTCTTGGTGTTAACGAAGGTCAAAATGACTCTTGGTAATATTGAAGAGACAACTACTATTTGCGAAAGGGGTAATTAACCCTTGGAACAATCAAGAGGCGCTTAACTCTTGGTAATATTGAAGGACAACTACTATTTGCGAAGGGTAATTACAATTGACGAAGGTAATTACTATTGACGAAGGTAATTACTATTGAAGAAGGTAATTACTATTGACGAAGGTAAATACTATTGACGAAGGTAATTACTATTCACAAAGGTAATTACTATTCACAAAGGTAATTACTATTGACGAAGGACTCTTAGATGATGACATATGGCCCCCCCATAAAATAATCAAACTTACCACAAACGTCTCATAACAGACTCTTTATATACATCAAGGATTGAATAAATATTACCACAAATAATTTTATTTTTAATCAATACATATTTAATCTTTCAACAATTATTAATCATTTATAACTTGTCGTCTCAATTAATAATTTAATACTATAACATATTATACGAGATGATCTTTGTGACAATAATTGAATCAATAATATAAGAGATATGATGCAAAGAATTATCGTAGTAATAATTGAGCATAATTTGAGTGACTTCTCACGTAAGCATCAATAATCAATATCGTGTGCTACTATAGAACTACGCCAGACATCTTTGTTCTTTTACTACTGGGTAGTTCAACAGTTTACGGAAGAACACCTCTGCCGTTATTTTTATAGAAAAATAATTTTGTCGTTTCTAACTACGACAATACTTCCGCCAGGGGTCCACCAATGATTGAGCCGTCGTGCATTTATATTCCCGTGGAGATCTTTACGGATCATAAAAGCCTCAAATATTTCTTCACTCAAAAGGAACTCAACATGCGACAAACGACGTTGGCTTGAATCTGTTGAAAGATTATGATTATACCATCCAATACCATCCTCGAAAAGCGAACGTGGTAGGCGACGATTGAGTAGAAGATCATATGCAAGTCTGAAAAGCGATATTGTCAACGCAAAGGCCCATTTTGTGTGACTTGCAAAGGATGGAGATAGAGTTAAAGACTCTAGGGATACATGTGATGATAGCGAGTATCTGAGTAGAACCGAAACTTTAATCGATAAAGTTAAAGTCGCTCAAGAGCTACGAGACTGGTTCCGCCTTTTAATATTATTCTCGTTGGAATATCACATGCGTGTGTTTTACACCGACACGGTTCCGCCTTTTATTATTATTATATTTGGAATATCCTCGTTTATGTGTTTTACAATCGGACTGGTTAAAATTTTTATTATTATTATTGCTGGAACATTACATACGTGTGTTTTAAGCCGACTGGTTCCATTCTTTATTATTCATTGGAATAACTCGCATGTGCGGTCTATCGCATGCATGGTGATTTCTTTTGTTATTCCATTCTTTATTATACCTAGTTGGTTAAACCTTTGACTTCTATACTCCATGAAATTAGTGGAATATTCTTGATATTTAAGCTTCATCCAAAGATCCTTTCATGGAAATATTCTTCTCGGATTCTTGAATTTTTACTCTACAAAGCAGTATCATGTTGACAGTTTGGATGTTATTGGTTCCTAGATAAATTAATTTTTGAACTTGTTTTATTGAATTCTTATATCATTGTCATCATCCTCATGTTTATATTATGTTGAAAGTCATCTGTGGCCTGTAGTGCATAGATGGACTTGGTATGATTATGACCAGAGACTATTCTGTAATCATGGCCGTAATGTTACAAATGATGTGGTAAAAATCCTTAGTAGCCAGTAGTGCATTGATGGACGATTGTTGGCATGATCATGACCATTAATGAATACACAACTATTCTTGGTCAGTAGTGCGTGAATAATTGTGGTCGTGATACTAAAGAATATCCTTGGTCAGTAGTGCGGGGTGATTCGATGATGTGGAATATTTATTAAAGTTTGAGTCTCGGCTATAACAATGATGAAAAACCTTTAAATCATAAAAGATAGTAGATTTTATTTTCTACTTGACTCTTTTAATGGATTCTTTGGTTTCATTGTAGTTAAACTTGATGTTCATTATATTTTATCGCTTTTAACATTTGTTGTAGGCTAATGATAATTTATTCTGCATTATCTTAGTCATAATATTTCTTACTGAGCTAGTTGAGCTCACCCTTTCTTTCACTGTTCTCTTCAAGAAATGAGAATATAGCCGGGAGGAGCTCGGGAACGGAGTAATGGTCCGTAGGATAGCATTAGTAGTCCTCACTATTCTCGTGAAATAGTGTGATAATAATTGTAATGAGGACTACTTTTGAGTTTGTATAATATCTAGTAGACAATATTTGTATTCAAACTCACGATTTATGTCATATTGTACACACGCTTATATTAGTAAGTTGTATTTAAATTACATACCATGTATCGACTACCCAAGATGGGTGATGTATACCTAATTTTGGGGGCATCACAGTTGGTATCGAGCTTAGGGATATGATCCTGGCTAAGATGTGAGAATAGTACTAGGAGGGAGAGCAGGAATACCTTTCGCTAGTATGACCTACCTAAGTTTATGTGCTATTTTATTGGTCGGTCACGTAATATAGGGATAATTTGTTACATGTTAATTAACCTTTTGTTTTGTGGCGATGATCTCGAAAATGACATCCGAGAATGTTGAGAATAGCAATGGAGCACGGTGATCGTTGATTCACCACATATCAATAATCGTGGATAATGTGCATCGAAGGCGATAATCCTCATGCAAACAACAACAACACCGACCAAATGATGAATGATCAAATGTTCAGAGGCTTTATGCAATTTATGCAACAATGAAAGAGAGCGACTCTCGTCCAAAATGTAGGTGGAAACACGAAAAACTCTCGGCGGTCACCGCTAAACAATTCAAGGAGCCGGGACCACCGGAGTTTAAGGGAGAGCCAAAACCACTTCGCGGGAAGCATGGATAAAGCGTATTACCAAGATATTTGATGTCTTGGGATGCTCTGAGGAGCAAAAGGTTCCTTTTCAGCGCTTCATTCTTGCGCGGAGAGGTAGATTCTTGTTGGGAATCGATAAAACGTACTCAACTTCTTTGCATTGAAGATATCTTGGGAGAAGTTCGAGAGTTTGTTCAACGACAAATACTTTCACGAAAGTATTCGCCATATGAAGGAGGTAGAGTTTATCAAGTTGGAACAAAACAATATGACCGTGTCGCAATACGAGGCAAAATTTGCGGAGTAACTTGGTGGATAATGAAGAGAGAATGGCGCGAATGTTTTTAGGAGGTTTGAAGCCGGAGATACGTCAACATCTTATTTCTCATAAACTGTGTTTGTATTCAGATGTTCTAAATAGGGCTCGATTAGTGGAGCGCGATAACGAGTCAACGCAACTAAAAGAGAGCGCAAAAATGACAAAATTATAATACCAATGCGAGAGTAGTCATCGAGGCGGTGACAACAAGCGTGGAGGGAATCAACAGGCCGGATATGGTAACCACTTGGTGGTAATCGGGGCCAAAAAAAAAGAATGGACATTTCAAGAAAAGGAGATTCAACAATGATGGAAAGACGTCAAGACCAAAGACCCGTTGTTAAGGAAGGAGAAAGACCACCTATCATATGCTTCAAATGCGGAGGAGAGGACACATCAAGATCTGATCTACCATGCCGTCATCAAAGCATGTTATAATTGTGGAAGAGAAGGTCACTTAGCTCGATTTTGTCGCCATCAAGACAAATTCAACTAGGATGGAGGCACCAAAGGCCATTCCGGAAAAGTCAAAACCTAGAAGTCAAGGGAGAGCGTTTGTTGTGACCTCCCGAGAGCAAGGAACCTGAATGAGGTCATCACGGGTAAGCTTATCATAAACTCTAATGAAGTCTATACTTTATTTGATACCGGTTCTACCCATTCTTTTATTTCTCCTACTTGCGCTCATCGATTAAATTTGACTCCGGAGAAATTAGACTTTGACTTATCTGTGGAAACTCCTTTGGGAGAAACCTTCATTACATCCACTATTTATAAGTCTTGTTTGGTTCAAATCGGTACCCTCACATTACCTGTCGATCTTATTTCATTAAAAATACTTGCATTTGACGTGATTCTAGGGATTGATTAGTTAACTACTTATCATGCAAAAATTGATTGTTTTCGTAAGGTTATTAGATTTCGTATTCCTAATCAACCTATTATGCGAATTCAAACGACCAAACCATTAAAATCAATCACGGTCATCTCAAGCCATAAAGCTATTCGTTTATTGAAAAACGGATGTCAAGCTTTCTTAGCTCATGTCACAGATTTAAACAAAAATACGTCAGTTTTGAACGATATTTCTATTGTTAATAAATTTCCTGACGTATTCCCCGAAAAACTTCCTGGCCTACCCCAAGAGCGTGAAATTGAATTTTGTATCGACCTTGAACCCGGTACAAAACCTATTTCCAAAGCCCCATATCAAATGGCTCCAATTGAACTTCAGGAGTTAAAGACCCAACTGCAGGAATTGTTAGACATTGGCTTTATTCGTCATAGTACTTCTCCTTGGGGTGCTCCTTTTCTATTCGTGAAGAAGAAAGATGGGAATATGCGACTTTGTATTGATTATCGGGAGTTGAATCATGTCACAATCAAAAATAGGTATCCATTGCTACGTATTGATGACCTATTTGACCAGTTGCAAGGAGCCAAATTCTTTTCAAAGATTGATCTTAGCTTACGATATCACCAATTGAAGATTAGAACCGCCGACATTCCAAAGACGGTTTGAGAACTCGATGATGGCATTATGAATTCCTAGTCATGTCCTTTGGATTGACTAAGGCTCCTGCTGCCTTCATGGATATGATGAACCGAGTATTCAAGGAATTTTTAGATCACTTTGTGGTTGTCTTTATTGATGACATCCTTATTTATTCCAAAAGCCGTGAAGATCATGAAAGCAACACTTGAGGTGACACTCCAAAAGCTTCGTGAATATAAGCTTTATGCCAAGTTGAAGAAATGTAAGTTACGGCTTGAAGAAGTAGCATTCCTTGGGCACGTGGTATCAAGTCATGGAATATCCGTTGACCCAAAGAAAGATTGAAGCTATTCAAAGTCGGGAACAACCTAAATCGATGGATAGAAGTCACGAGCTTTCTCGGTTTAATTGGTTATTATCGGAGATTCGTGGAAGGATTTTCTCGAATCGCTACTCCATCGACTCAAATTGACTCGGAAAGATACAAAGTTCGGTTGGAGCGAAGAATGTGAGAAGAGTTTTAAGAACTCAAGAGGAGACTTATTTCAAAGACTGCTCGACAATACCATCCGGCTCGGAGGGATTTGTCATCTACAGTGATGCTTCAGGCAAAGGGTTGGGATGTGTTCTCATGCAACATGGAAAAGTTATAGCCTATGCCTCACGACAACTCAAAGAATATGAGAGGAATTATCCTACTCATGATCTAGAGTTGGCAGCTGTTGTCTTTGCACTTAAAATTTGGAGGCATTACTTGTATGGGGAGAAAGTGGAGATCTTTACGGATCATAAAAGCCTCAAATATTTCTTCACTCAAAAGGAACTCAACATGCGACAACGACGTTGGCTTTAACTATTGAAAGATTATGATCATACCATCCAATACCATCCTGAAAAAGCGAACGTGGTAGCTGACGCATTGAGTAGAAGATCATATGCAAGTACGAGTGGGTTATTGTCAACGCATGAGCCCATTTTGTGACTTGCAAAGAATGGAGATAGAGTTAAAGACTCGAGGGGACGTGTGTGATGATAGCAAGTATCTGAGTAGAACCGACTTTAATCGATAAAGTTAAAGTCGCTCAAGCTACGGACTGGCCGATGCGTATGAGGAAGAAAGTGCAAGAAGGTGCTATCTTGGGAAGCAAGAATCGATGAAGAAGGAATACTTGAGTCAACTCCGGACTTTGTGTTCCTAACGACCACGATTTAAAGTATAATATCATGATGGAGGCGCACAACACACCATTTGTAATCCATCTCGAGAGTACCAAAATGTATCATGATATTCGCCATACATTTTGGTGGAGCAATATGAAGGAGAGAATAGCGCCGCTTATCTCAAGGTGTCTAACTTGTCAACGAATTAAAGCGGAGCATCAAGTACCAAAAGGTCCATTGCAACCACTTGAAATTTTAGAATGGAAGTGGGAGCACATTACCATGGATTTCGTTACCGGTCTTCCTAAGGTTTCTCAATGCATTGATGCGATTTGGGTCATTATTGATAGATTGGCCAAGTCTGCTCATTTTTTACCAATACGAGAAACTTATACACTTGAATGTCTTGATCGTATGTACATAAACGAGATTGTAAGACTGCATGGTATGCCGGTATCCATAGTTTCTAATCGAGACCCAAGATTCACTTCACGATTTTGGGTTAGTTTACAAAAAGCTATGGGCACAGACTTACGATTTAGCTCGGCATATCATCCTCAGACGGACGGACAGTCGGAGAGGGCTATTCAAACTCTTGAAGATCTATTAAGACTCTGTGTCCTTGATTTCAAGGGAGTTGGGACAAGTTCTTACCATTGGTGGAGATTTCCCTGACAACAGCTTATCAAGCAAGTATTGGCATGGCTCCATTCGAGCGTTGTATGGAAGAAAGTGTCGTTCTCCAAAAGATCTTTGGGATGAGGTGGGTGAAGCAACGTTCTTAGGACCGGAGTTGAATACGTATGACTACGGAAAAAGATTCAAACGATCCGACAACGTATAAAAACCTCACAAAATCGACAAAAGAGTTATCTTGATCTTCATCGAAGAAAACGTGGAATTCGATATAGAGATCATGTGTTGTTAAGAGTTGCTCCATGGAAAGGAGTTACAAGATTTGGAAAGAGAGGAAAACTTAATCTCGGATTCGCTTGGTCCATTTTAATCCTCGATCGAGTAGGAACTGTGGCCTATAGACTCGCTTTTACCGCCAAATATGTCTCGTGTTCATAACGCTTTTCACATATCCATGTTACGTAAATATGTGAAAGTCCCAACCATATTATTGAGTTAGAACCGGATTTAAATAGCGGAAGATTTGAAGTATGAAGAGGTTCTGTTCAAATTTTGGATAAGAAGGAACATATTCTACGCTCCAGGTTATACCTCAAGTCAAAGTTTTGTGGAGGAACCACGATGTTGAGGAAATGACTTGGGAGTTAGAATCAAATGAAATCAAGGTATCCTTACCTCTTCGACATACCGTGTACGCACTAATTTCGAGGGCTTAAATTTCATAAGAAGGGGAGGTTGTAAGACCCCAAATTTTTATAAATAAAGATGAATTTTCTATAAATATTATTTTTGAATATTATGGAATAAATTTGATATAATGTTATAGTTGTGGGTAATATTTATAAATTTTGCAAAAGTAAGCAAGTTGTTATAAAATATTACGTTTGGTGGGGAATATTCTTTTTTGTTGGGGGAATATTCGCATTTACGGCTCAATCATTAATTGGACCCCACAACCAAGTATTGTCGTAGTTAGAAAATGACAAAATTATCTTTCTATAAAAATAACGACGGAGGTGTTACCGTTAAAACTGTTGAACTACCCGGTGGTAAAAGTACAGTAATACGCGTGATTGCATAGTAGCACACGATATTGATTATTGATGCTTACGTGAGAAGTCACTTAGCTATACTCAATTATTGCTACAATAATTGCTGCATCATATCTCTTATATTATTGATTCAATTATTGTCACAGTATCATCTGTATAATATGTTATATTATTAATTGAGACGTCAAGTTATAAATGATTAATAATTGTTGAAAGATTAAAAAAGTGTTGATTAAAACTAAAATGATTTGTGGTAATATTTATTCAATCCTTGATGTATATAAAGAGTCTGTTATGAGACGTTTGTGGTATGTTTGATTATTTTATGGGGGCCCATATGTCATCATCTAAGAGTCTCTTAAATCGATAGTAATTACCTTTGTGAATAGTAATTACCTTCGTCAATAGTATTTACCTTCGTCAATAGTATTTACCTTCGTCAATAGTAATTACCTTCTTCAATAGTAATTACCTTCGTCAATAGTAATTACCCCTTCGCAAATAGTAGTTATCTCTTCAATATTACCAAGAGTCATTTTGACCCTTCGTTAAGACCAAGAGCCACCCTCAGTTTTTCTATAAATAGAAAGCTCATTCCTTCATTATTTCTTACGAATTCACTGAAACTCTAGAGAGAGAAACTATAGAGAGAAAGAAGAAAAGTATTTTGCTACTTCACTTTTCCAATATTTAGTTCTTTTAAGGTAGGGAATATTATTTGTTGTACTCATAAAGGGTGTTATTCTTTCTTATTCATGAAGAGAACTGTTGTTATTCCATTGCTTATTATTCTATTAGAATAACCTGTATACGCGGTTTACCCTATACTTGGTGACATTCTTCTATTATTATGTTGGAACATCCTGCATGTGTTTTACAATTTTAACTGGTTCCGCTCTTTATTATTATTACATTGGAACATCCTCATCATGTGTTTTACACGGACTGGTTCCGTTCCGCTTTATTATTATTACATTGGAACATCCTCGTCATGTGTTTTTACATTGGACTGGTTTCCGTCTTTTTATTATTATTATGTTGGAACATCCTGTCTGCATGCGTTTTCTGGCCGACCGGTTCCGTTATTTATTATTCTGTTGGAATAACCTTCCTGTGCGCTCTATCGCATGCATGGTGATTTCTGTTGTTATTCCATTCTTTATTATACCCAGTTGGTTAAAACTTTGACTTCTATACTCCATGAAATTAGTAGAATATCCTTGATATTTGCGTTTCATCCAAAGATATCTTTTCATGGAAATATTCTTCGATCATTCTTGAATTTTACTCTACAAAGCATTATCATATTGAGAATTTGGGCGTTAATAATTCCTGGATAAAATAATTCTTGAACTTGTTTTATTGAATTCTTATATCATTGTCATCATCCTCATGTTTATATTATGTTGAAAGTCATCTTTGGCCCAGTAGTGCATAGATGGACTTGGTATGATTATGACCGAGAGACTATTCGGTGTAATCATGGCCAGTAATGTTACAAATGATATGGTAAAAATCCTCGATTAGTAGTAGTGCATTAATGGATGATTGTTGGCATGATCATGACCATTAATGATTACACAACTATTCTTGGCCCGTGAGTGCATGAATAATTATGGTCGTGATACTAAAGAATATCCTCGGCGTCAGTAAAGGGGGTGATTCGATGATGTGGAATATTTATTAAAGTTTGAGTCTCACTATAATGATGATGAAAAACCTTTTAAATCATAAAAGATAGTAGATTTTATTTTCTACTTGACTCTTTTAATGGATTCTTTGGTTCCGCTTGTAGTTAAACTTGATGTTCATTATATTTTATCGCTTTAACATCATTTGTTGTGAGCTAATGATAATTTATTCTCGCATTATCTTAGTCATAATATTTCTTCTTGAGCTAGTTTAGCTCACCCTTTCTTTCACTTTATTCTCTTGAAAATGAGAATATAGCCGGGACGAGTCGGGGAGCGGAGTAATGGTCCGTGAGGATAGCATTAGTAGTCCTCACTATTCTGTGAAATAGTGTGATAATAATTGTAATGAGGACTCCTTTTGAGTTTGTATAATATCTAGTAGACAATATTTGTATTCAAACTCACGATTTATGTCAGATATTATACACAATGATTATATTAGTAAGTTGTATTTAAATTCTGTACCATGTATCTGACTACCCAAGATGGGTGATGTATATCTAATTTTGGGGGCGTCACAGTTGGTATACCACTTCTGGAAGAAGCATGGATAAAGCAGATTACCAAGATATTTGATGTCTTGGGATGCTCTGAGGAGCAAAAGGTTCCTTTGCGCCTTTATGTTGCGTGGAGAGGCAGATTCTTCGTGGAAATCGGTAAACGTACTCAACTTCTTTGTCTTGAAGATATCTTGGGAGAAGTTCCAGGAGCTGTTCAACGACAAATACACGATTATCTTTGGCTGTAGTGCATGGATAATTTGTGGTCGTGATACTAATGAATTCACGATTATCTTTGGCCGTAGTGCATGGATAATTCGTGGTCGTGATACTAATGAATATCCTTGGCCTGTAGTGCAGGGATGATTCGATGATATGGATTAATTATTGAAATTTGAGTCTCAAAGAATGAAATATTAATTCATGGATGTGGTAAAAGTCATCTTTCGTAGTAGTGCATTGATAGACTTGGTATGATTATGACCAAGGATTATTCGGTATAATAATGACCGTATTGAAAACACGAATATCCTTGGCGATGAAGGTATGGATAATTAAATTGGTCGTGATACTATTAAGTCTGCGTCTTAACATTATTGGTTTTACAACTTGTATATCTTTGGCCCGTAAAGTGCAAAGATGAATTGTTAATGAATATCTTTGGCCGGGATTACGAAGATGAATTTAATATTTTTAACGATAAAGGTATTTAAGATATCCTCACCTCTTTATCATATCAGTACGTACCACTAATTTAGAGGCTTAAATTTCATAAGAAGGGAGGTTGTAAGACCTAGCTTTTTATAAATAAAGATGAATTTTTATAAATATTATTTTGAATATTATGGAATAAATTTGATATAATGTTATAGTTGTGGGTAATATTTATAAATTTTGCAAAATAAGCAAGTTGTTATAAAATATTAGTTAGGTCGGGAATATTCTTTTTGTTGGGGAATATTAAATGCAATGATTTCAATCATTAGTGGACCCCACAACGGAAGTATTATCGTAGTTAGCAAGCGACAAAATTATTTTCTATAAAAAATAACGGCGGAGGTGTTATTCTGGTAAAACTGTTGAACTACCGGTAGTAAAAAATACGATGTCTGGCGTAGTTGTATAGTAGCACACCGATATTGATTATTGATGCTTACGTGAGAAGTCACTCAAATATGCTCAATTATTACTACTGATAATTAACGCATCATATCTCTTATATTATTGATTCAATTATTGTCACGGTATCATCTCAGATAATATGTTATAGTATTAAATTATTAATTTAGGCGACAAGTTATAAATGATTAATAATTGTTGAAAGATTAAATATGTGTTGATTAAAAATAAAAATGATTTGTGGTAATATTTATTCAATCCTTGATGTATATAAAGAGTACATTATGAGGCGTTTGTGGTAAGTTTGATTATTTTATGGGGGCCCATATGTCATCATCTAAGAGTCCTTCAATAATAGTAATTACCTTTGTGAATAATAATTACCTTTGTGAATAGTTATTACCTTCGTCGATAGTATTTACCTTCGTCGATAGTAATTACCTTTGTGAATAGTAATTACCTTTGTGAATAGTAATTACCTTAAATCAATAGTATTTTCCTTCGTCGATAGTAATTACCTTCTTCAATAGTAATTACCTTCGTCAATAGTAATTACCTTCGTCAATAGTAGTTGTCCTTCATATTACCAGAGTTAAGCGCCTCTTGATTGTTCTAAGGGTTAATTACCCTTTCATGAATAGTAGTTGTCTCTTGATATTACGAAGAGTCATTTTGACCCTTCGTTAAGACCGAGAGCCACCCTCGGTTTTTCTATAAATAGAAAGCTCATTCCTTCATTATTTCTTGCGAATTCACTTTGAAACTACAGAGAGAAACTATAGAGAGAGAAAGAAAAGTATTTTGCTTCTTCACTTTTCCAATATTCAGCTCTTCTAAGGTAGGGAATATTATTTGTTGTACTCGTAAGGGTGTTATTTTTTATTCATGAAGAGAACTTCATTATTCCATTCTTTATTATTACATTGGAATAACTCAGAAAAGTGGAATACCCTATACATGACTGTATATGCGGAATACCCTATACTTGGTGAAATCCTTATATTATTCCATTCTTATTTATTATTGTTGGAATAACCTTTATATCGGAATCCCCTATACTTGGTGACATTCTTCTATTATTTTATTATTCCGTTGGAACATCCTGCGTTCACGCTTTACGCTGTAACCGGGTTCCGCTTTTATTATTACATCTTTATTATTCTATTGGAATATCACATGCATGTGTTACATAGGACGACCGGTTCCGCTTTTTATTATTCTATATTTACTATTACATTGGAATAACTGCATCTGCAAGTACAAGATGCATGGTGATTTCTTTTGTTATTTCATTATTATTATACTCGGTTGGTTAAAATTTTGACTTCTATACTCCATGAATTTAGTGGAATATCCTTGATATTTGCGCTTCATCCAAAGATATTTTAATGAAAATATTTTTCGAGCATTCTTGAATTTTACTCTACAAAGCGATATCATGTTGACAATTTGGACGTTATTAGTTCTGAATAAATTAATTTGTGAACTTGTTTTATTGAATTATTATGTCATTGTCATCATCCTCATGTTATATTATGTTATCTTTGGCATCGTGCATATAGATGAACTTAGTATGATTATGACGAGGATCATTCGGTATAGTCATGGCTTGATATAAATGATGTGACAAAAGTCCTCGATGGCCTATAATGCGATGATGGATAGTTTTTGGTATGATTGTGACCGAGGTGATTCTAAGATAGTCATGACCATTGATAATTTGATGAAAATCCTTGGCCGTGTGATGCGAGGATGATTAGATATTGTGGTTTATTCATTAAACCAATCTTAGTGATAAAATTGATGAAAACCTTTTAAAACCTAAAAGATAGTAGACTTTATTTTCTACTTGACTCTTTTTAATGGATTGCATATTCTCACGCAGCTAAACCGGTTGTCTATTGTATTTTATCGGTTTAACATTTTGAAGACTATTGATAATTTATTACGCATTATTTTAGTTATAATATTTCTTCTTGGGCTAGTTGAGCTCACCCTTTCTTTCATTTGTTTTCTTGAAATGAGAATATAAATTTGGGGACGAGTCGGGGAAAAGAGTGATGGTCTCAAGATAGCATTAATATTCCTCACTATTACATTAAATAGTGTGACAATAAATGTAATGAGGACTCCTTGAGTATGGATATTGTCTAAATGACAATATTCCTATTAGAACTCTCGATTTATGTATTGTCGTATGTTACACAGACGGATGTATAATTAAGTTTGTATTTGAATTTATGTACCATGTAGTATTTCCCAAGATGGGTGACGTATACCTAATTTTGCGCGTCGCGATTCATCGTGACGCCTACTAAAATTAGGTATACATCACCCATCTTGGGTAGTCGATACATGATACGTAATTTAAATACAACTTACTAATATAACTATCGTGTATGCAATACGACATAAACTGTGAGTTTGAATACAAATATTGTCTACTAGATATTATACAAACTCAAAAGGAGTCCTCATTACAATTATTATCACACTATTTCACGTAATAATGAGGACTACTAATGCTATCCTCCTGACCATTACTCCATTCCCCACTTCCCAAATATATTCTCATTTCCTGAAGAGAATAAAGAAAAAAAAGGTGAGCTCAACTAGCTCAAGAAGAAATATTATGACTAAGATAATGCGTAATAAATTATCATTAGCTTCAACAATGTTAAACCGATAAAATATAATGAACATCAAGTTTAACTACAATCTAACCAAAGAATCCATTAAAAGAGTCAAGTAGAAAATAAAATCTACTATCTTTTATGATTTAAAAGGTATTTCATCATCAAGTATAGCCGAGACTCACTTTAATAAATATTCCACATCATCAATCACCCACCACTACTACGACCAAGGATATTCTTTAAGATCACGACCATAATTATTCATGCACTACTACCAAGAATAGTTGTGTATTCATTAATGGTCATGATCATGCCAACAATCGTCCCATCAATGCACTACTACCATCGAGGATTTTTACCACATCATTTGTAACATTACGGCCATGATTACACCGAATAGTCTCTCGTCATAATATACCAAGTCCATCTATGCACTACAGCCCACGATGACTTTCAACATAATATAAACATGAGGATGATGACAATGATATAAGAATTCAATAAAACAAGTTCAAGAATTAATTTATCAAGGAACCAATAACATCCAAATCACAACATGATAACGCAGTAGTAAAAAATTCAAGAATACCGAGAAGAATATTTCCATGAAAGGATACCGGATGAAGCGCAAATATCAAGAATATTCCACTAATTTCATGGAGTATAGAAGTCAAAGGTTTAACCAACCGGGTATAATAAAGAATGGAATAACAAAAGAAATCACCATGCATCGATAGATCAAGACAGCAAAAGTTATTCCAACAGAATAATAAATAACGGAACCAGTCCTCCGCGTGCAAACGCATGTATATAGATATATTCCAATGTAATAATAAGGAATGGAACCAGTCCGCGTAAAACACATGCATGTGATGTTCCAAATGTAATAATAATAAAGAGGCGGAACCAGTCCCCTAAAAAGCAAAAGCATGTGATATTCCAACAAAATAATAATAAAGACGGAACCAGTCCCGTGTGAAACACATGCATGTGATATTCCAATGTAATAATAATAAAGACGGAACCAGTCCTGTAAAACACACATACTGAGATGTTCCAATGTAATAATAGAAGAATGTCACCAAGTATAGGGTAAACCACATATACAAAGTTATTCCAATGAAATAATAAGTAATGGAATAACAGCTTTCTCTTCATGAATAAGAAAGAATAACACCCCTTTACTAGTACAACAAATAATATTCCCTACCTTAGAAGAACTCAATATTGGAAAAGTGAAGTAGCGTAATACTTTTCTTCTTTCTCTACGCTTCTCTCTCTAGAGTTTCAAAGAATTCATAAGAAATAATGAACGAATGAGCTTTCTATTTATAGAAAAACCGAGGGTGGCTCTTGGTCTTAACAAAGGGTCAAAATGACTCTGGTAATATTGAAGAGATAACTACTATTTCATGAAGGGGTAATTAACCTTTGGAACACCAAAGAGGTCGTTAACTCTTGGTAATATCAAGGGACAACTACTATTTGAAGGGTAATTATTATCGACGAAGGTAAATATTATCGACGAAGGTAAATACTATCGATTTAAGGTAATTACTTATTCATAAATGTAATTACTATTCACAAAGGTAATTACTATTGACGAAGAGACTCTTAGATGATGACATATGGCCTCCCATAAAATAATCAAACTTACCGCAAACGCCTCATAATGTAATTTTTTATATACATCAAGGATTGAATAAATATTACCACAAATCATTTTATTTTTAATCAACACATATTTAATCTTTCAACAATTATTAATCATTTATAACTTGTCGCCTCAATTAATAATTTAATAATAACATATTATACGATGATATCTTGTGATAATTGAATCAATAATATAAGAGATATGATTCAAAGAATTACTGTAGTAATAATTGAGTATAGCCGAGTGACTTCTCAATGTAAGCATCAATAATCAATATCGCTACTATACAACTACGCCAGACATCGTACATTTACTACCGGGTAGTTCAACGCTTTTAACGGTAACACCTCTGCCGTTATTTTTATAGAAGATAATTTTGTCGCTTTCTAACTACGAACAATACAATACTTACAGTGGGGTCCACTAATGATTGAGCCGCTGCATTTAATATTCCCCGACAAAAAGAATATTCCCCACCAAACGAATATTTTATAGCAACTTGCTTACTTTGCAAAATTTATAAATATTACCCACAACTATAACATTATATCGAATTTATTCCATAATATTCAAAAATAATATTTATAGAAATTTAAGCTTTATTTATAAAAGTCGGGTCTTACAACCTCCCTTCTTATGAAATTTCACCTCGAAATTAGGGTACGACTGTATGTCAAGAGGTAAGGATACCTTGATTTCATTTCAGATTCTAACTCCCAAGTCATTTCCTCAACATCGTGGTTCCTCCACAAAACTTTGACTTGAGGTATAACCTTGGAGCGTAGAATATGTTCCTTCTTATCCAAAATTTGAACAGAACCTCTTCATACGTCAAATCTTCCGCTATTTCGTCCTGTTCTAACTTAATAATATGGTTGGTCTTTCACATATTTACGTAACATGGATATGTGAAAAACGTTATGAACACGAGACATATTCAATGAGAAAGCGAGTCTATAGGCCACGGTTCCTACTCGATCGAGGATTAAAAATGGACCGATGAATCGAGGATTAAGTTTTCCTCTCTTTCCAAATCTTGTAACTCCTTTCCATGGAGCAACTCTTAACAACACATGATCTCCTATATCGAATTCCACGCCCTTTCAAGAAGATCAAGATAACTCTTTTATCGATTTTGTGAGGTTTTTATACGTTGTTGGATCGTTTGAATCTTTTTCGTAGTCATACGCACCAACTCGGTCCCAACAACGTTGCTTCACCCACCTCATCCCAAAGATCTTCGAGAACGACACTTTCTTCCATACAACGCTTGAATGGAGCCATGCAAATATTTGCTTGATAACCGTTGTTGTAGGAAAACTCCACCAATGGTAAGAACTTGTCCCAACTCCTTGAAATCAAGGACACGAGTCTTAATAGATCTTCAAGAGTTTGAATAGTCCTCTCCAAATTGTTCGTCCGTCTGCGAGGATGATATGCCGAGCTAAATCGTAAGTCCGTGCCCATAGCTTTTTGCAAACTAACCCAAAATCGTGAAGTGAATCTTGGGTCTCGATCGAAACTATGGATACCAGCATACCATGTAGTCTTACAATCTCGTTTATGTACATATGAGCAAGACGTTCAAGTGTATAAGTTTCTCGTATTGGTAAGAAATGAGCAGACTTGGTCAATCTATCAACAATGACCCAAATCGCATCAATGCCTTGAGAAACCTTAGGAAGACCGGTAACGAAATCCATGGTAATGTGCTCCCACTTCCATTATGGAATTTTAAGTGGTTGCAATGGAACTTTTGGTACTTGATGCTCCGCTTTAACTCGTTGATAAGTTAGACACCTTGAGATAAACAGCGCTATCTCTCTCTTCATATTGCTCCACCAAAATGTATGACGAATATCATGATACATTTTGGTACTCCCAGGATGGATTGTAAATGGTGTGTCATGCGTCTCCATCATGATATTATACTTTAAATTAGGGTCGTTAGGAACACAAAGTTTGGAGTTGACTCAAGTATTCCTTCTTCATCGATTCTTGCTTCCTAAATAATAGCACCTTCTTGCACTTTCTTCCTCATACGCATCGCCTCCGTCCGTAGCTTGAGCAACTTTAACTTTATCGATTAAAGTCGGTTCTACTCAGATACTCGCTATCATCACATGCATCCTTGGAGTCTTTAACTCTATCTCCATCCTTTGCAAGTCACACAAAATTGGCCTTTGCGTTGACAATATCGCACTCATACTTGCATATGATCTTCTACTCAATGCGTCAACTACCACGTTCGCTTTTCGGGGATGGTATTGGATGGTATAATCATAATCTTTCAATGCTCAAGCCAACGCCGTTGTCGCATGTTGAGTTCCTTTTGAGTGAAGAAATATTTGAGGCTTTTATGATCCGTAAAGATCTCCACTTTCTCCCCATACAAGTAATGCCTCCAAATTTTAAGTGCAAAGACAACAGCTGCCAACTCTAGATCATGAGTAGGATAATTCCTCTCATATTCTTTGAGTTGTCGCGAGGCATAAAGCTATAACTTTTCCATGTTGCATGAGAACACATCCCAACCCTTTTGCTCAAGCATCATCAGATGACAAATCCTCCACCCGGATGGTATTGTCGAACAGTCTTTGAAATAAGTCCCCTCTTGAGTTCTTGAAAACTCTTCTCACATTCTTCGCTCCAACCGAACTTTGTATCTTTCCACCAATTTGAGTCGATGGAGTAGCGATTAGAAAATCCTTCCACGAATCTCCGATAATAACCACTAAACCAAGAAAGTTACGTGCTTGATCCATCGATTTAGAGTTGTTCCCGACTTTGAATAGCTTCAATCTTTCTTTGGGTCAATGATATTCCATGACTTGATACCACGTGACCAAGGAATGCTACTTCTTCAAGCCAGACCTTGCATTTCTTCAACTTGGCATAAAGCTTATATTCACGAAGCTTTTGGAGTGTCAGCCTCAAGTGTTGCTCATGATCTTCACGGCTTTTGGAATAAATAAGGATGTCATCAATAAAGACGACCACAAAGTGATCTAAATATTCCTTGAATACTCGGTTCATCATATACATGAAGGCAGCAGAAGCATTAGTCAATCCAAAGGACATGACTAGGAATTCATAATGCCCGTACCGAGTTCTGAAAGCCGTCTTTGGAATGTCGTGGTTCTAATCTTCAATCGTGATATTCGAACGAAGATCAATCTTTGAAAAGAATTTGGCTCCTTGCAACTGGTCAAATAGGTCATCAATACGTGGCAATGGATACCTATTTTTGATGGTAACATGATTCAACTCCCGATAATCAATACAAAGTCGCATACTCCCATCTTTCTTCTTCACGAATAGAACAGGAGCACCCCAAGGAGAAGTACTAGGACAAATAAAGCCAATGTCTAACAATTCCTGCAGTTGGGTCTTTAACTCCTGAAGTTCAATAGGAGCCATTCCATATGGGGCTTTGGAAATAGGTTTTGTACCGGGTTCAAGGTCGATACAAAATTCAATTTCACGCTCTGGGGGTAGGCCAGGAAGTTTTTCGGGGAATACGTCGATCTTATTTCACGCTAACAACCTTACGAAAATAATCAATTTTTGCATGATAAGTAGTTAACCAATCAATCCCTAGAATCACGTCAAATGCAAGTATTTTTAATGAAATAAGATCGACTTATAAACAGAGCGTGAAATTGAATTTTGTATCGACCTTAAACCCGGTACAAAACCTATTTCCAAAGCCCCATATGGTATGGCTCCTATTGAACTTCAGGAGTTAAAGACCCAACTGCAGGAATTGTTAGACATTGGCTTTATTCGTCCTAGTACTTCTCCTTGGGGTGCTCCTGTTCTATTCGTGAAGAAGAAAGATGGGAGTATGCGACTTTGTATTGATTATCGGGAGTTGAATCATGTTACCATCAAAAATAGGTATCCATTGCCACGTATTGATGACATGTTTGACCAGTTGCAAGGAGCCAAATTCTTTTCAAAGATTGATCTTCGTTCCGGATATAACCAATTGAAGATTAGAAATCCGACATTCCAAAGACGGCTTCCGAACTCCTGCAGATCGCATTATGAATTCCTAGTCATGTCCTTTGGATCGACTAATGCCCTGCTACCTTCATGGATATGATGAACCGAGTATTCAAGGAATATTTAGATCACTTTGTGGTCGCCTTTATTGATGACATCCTTATTTATTCCAAAAGCCGTGAAGATCATGAGCAACACTTGAGGTCGACACTCCAAAAGCTTCGTGAATATAAGCTTTATGCCAAGTTGAAGAAATGCGAGTTCGGGTCAAGAATTAGCATTCCTTGGGCACGCGGTATCAAGTCATGGAATATCTATCGACCCAAAGAAAGATTGAAGCTATTCAAAGTCGGGAACAACCTAAATCGAAGGACCGAAATACGAAGCTTTCTCGCATTTAATGGGTTATTATCTGAGATTCGTGGAAGGATTTTCTCGAATCGCTACTCCATCGACTCAAATTTGACTTTGAAAGATACAAAGTTTGGTTGGAGCGAAGAATGTGAGAAGAGTTTTCAAGAACTCAAGAGGAGACTTATTTCAAAGACTGCTCGAAACCATCCGGCTCGAGAGGATTTTGAAAGTAAGATGCACACAAGCCAATCATGTTTGATGATAAAGCATATACTTTGTAACAATCTTATTCATTTATTAATAAAAGTATTAATTAATTAAAGGCTTTTAATTATCTACATGATCTTTGTTTTTATAATATGTGATAAACCCATAGTTTTAAGCAATGCTTTTAGAATAATGTTGATGATCATTCTAATGAGATCTAAATTCTTAGAAAGCTTAAAACTAAAATAGTTCCCAATCATTGGATTACTAAATTGGGGATTAGTGAATCCGGATAGATTGGTACATACGTTGCTTGCTCATTGGATGAGGATGATTGATCTCATGATCATTTGTGTGGAGACACTAAAGCAAGTATGTATATGCTTATTACAGAATAAGTTCACTGAACGTGGCTCGCTAAGGAATACCTAATGGAGTTTTACTTGCCTGTCAATAGGAATTCCTATAGTGATAGTAGTACAAGTGATCCTTGGACTTGAGATCATCATAGTATCTTGTGTATGATGAGTTATACTTTGACTTATTCCTTAAGACCTTTAGGGTATATCAAAAGGTATGCTTGGGTATAATAAGTTGTACATGGAGATAATGTATGATCAATAAAGAATCTACCACTTCTATTAAAAGAAGAGAAATGTCCTATGTGATTCGATAAATGACAACCCAGTAGTTCTTGGCCAAGGCATAATGAAATTAGGAAGGAGTTTCTAATTTGCATTATTTGGAGTTAATGCATTTAAGGATCGAAATATATAATTAAATAAAATAAGACTTGACGGTAAATTCCATGTCTTATATTTAATTGGGACATTGTATGGTGGAAGGATTGAATTGTACGGTAACTATTTACTCAAAGGTTCTTTAATGATTAATGTTGAAATCTATATTATCTGGAAAGTCGTTGATCGCTAGGGAAGCTTATCCTATTGTAGAATAAATATTATTTATTTAAATAAATTAATTGTTTAATTTATTTATTTAAATAAGATTAGAATTGTTCTTATTGATTTATTCACAACCTAGCTTAATATGGAGAACCTAAAGGGTCACACCATAAAAGGAAGAATAATTATTTAAGAAGTTAATGGCATAATCGTAATAATATATTTAAGTATATTTAATTTAATCTATGGTGATAGAATAAATTAAATAGCTTAATATTTATTATTTAATATTTTAAAAATATTAAATATAAATTAATAAGAGGAGTCTTATTAATATTATTACAATTATTATTATTTTAATTTCTAAAAGAGTTTAAGAATTAATTTAATATAAGTACTCTCATTTATTCCTAATAGGATTAGGAGGGCAAATTAATTAAAGGAGTTTAATTAATTATCCCTAATAAGACTAGGGAGCCCATTTAATTAAAAGAGTTTAATTAAAAATACATTATTTTAATAGTGTTACTTGATATCTTTATAAGAGGAGTCTTATATCAGATATTAAATATACGTTATTCCAAATGTTGGAGAGTACGCTCTTTTTCTATAGAGATAGAAAAACTAGGGTTTAGCCAACCACCCATTTTCTTGAATCTTTATTATTCCTTGGTGGATCACCTCTAGAGGCCAAACACTTGGGTGGCTAACGTTGATCAAAGGAAGAAACCAAACCCGATTGGATTCAATTTGAATGCGAAAAGGATTGGAGGTGAACTTGTACCTGAGGAAGCTTGGATCTTCAAGGGTATGATTCTTGTTCTTTCTTTTCGTTTAATTAATAATTGTGCATAAAGGGTGATCCGGGTTATATGGTTTGTAAAAATTTTAAACTCTGATTTTTACACGTTTCCGCTTATTTATGCAATTTGATTGCGTTCATGAATATTACAAATCTAACAGTGGTGTCAGGGCCAAACCTTTATGCAAATTATTAATTGTTCAGATTTGATATGTATATTGATATATGTTAAGAACAATTTAATTGTGCATAATTTGTTTGTATAAAATTAAAAAAAAAAAAAAAACGAACGCTTTTTTTTTTTTTTTTTTGGTAATGCCGATTTTTTGCTTCCGTCATTCCCATAATTTGCTAAACACGAAACATGAAGCTTTTATCATTTATGATTACTTTATGTATATATGATATAAACATAAACATTAATGATTACAATAATCATTAGCTTGTAATGATTAAAGTAATCATTAACATGTAATGATTAAAGTAATCATGACCATGTTATTAAAAAAAAAAAAAAAAAAAAAAAAGGATTTTTTTTCCCCAAAAATCTGGTATACTGCGCATTTGATAAAGGAAGGAACGGATTCTATATATATATATATTATTAAGCCATTATCTTGCTTTTTTAACAAATTCGTGAGTCAGGATTATATATTATATATATATTAATAGTTATATATATATATATATATATATATATATAATTATAATTATTTTATAATTAAAATAAAAGTTTATTTTAATTTTAAAATAAAAGGTTTATTTTAATATTAAAATATAAGGTTTATTTTAATTTTAAAATTGAATTTCATGCTAACTAATTAGAGTTGGAATTTGATTCCATGATAACTAATTGGAGTTGAAATTAGATTACATGTCTTTCCTTAAATAAAGGAGTTTATTTAAATATGAAATAAGATTTTATATTATTCAAAATAAAAGAGTTTATTTGTGAATAGGAAAGAGAATCCGTGTTTTTTAATAAAAAGGAGTTTATTTTTTTACATGGAATTGGATTCCACAATTAATTAAAATAAAGGAGTTTATTTTGATTAAAGATTTTGATTAAAATAAAATAGTTTATTTTATTCAAAATTAGATAAATTAAAATAAAATAGTTTTATTTTGATTTAAATTTGGATTAAAATAAAGGAGTTTATTTTGATTCAAAATTAGATTTTATACTAACTAAATTTGCCCATTAAATGATATCAATATATATATATTGAATGTTTATTATTCATAAGATGAATGTTATTTATTGATGCATATGGTGATGTGTATGATAATAAATGGGATTGATTATGGACTATTGACCAATGTGATTGGATTTTATTTTAGTTGGATGCATGAATGTATGGGTTTTATTAAATGGGGTCTGCATTTTTCGTCTTCTCTAATTTTTCTTAATGTAAATTCTATCTCTCTCCTATGTACTTCCCTCGATTTAACGATCAAGGTTTCTATTTATTTTAATTAGTTTTGTAATAGGAATAGTTAGAATTAATTTTGAAAAATTGGAGATCAAGGAGCAAGGAGCGCTTGAAGACCCGTTTGTAATGGAGCCCGGGTTTAAATGTAATAGTTATATTTAAATATTATTTCTTGCACCCATAGGGTTTGACCTTTTGGTTCACTTGGTGGCTCTAGTGAACCAAACTAGAATAAAAGTCCATAATCAATCCGGGTAGAATATAGTATTCTATATGTGCATGCTTATACTATATATATTATATATTATGCAAACATGCTTCGCATGTTCATTAATATGACGCGTATTTTATATATATATGTGCATGCGTGCTAAACAAGATGAGACAATTTAATAATAAATCCCTCAATTTTTTTTTATATTAAGTCCTAAGCGTTCAAAGATATTTGGAATATCGAACGTCGCCTTCTAGCATGATAAAATTAATAGAGTATTAAATATTTAATATGAGTTTGTTGTGTCACCACAAGGCAAGTATTAAGTATTTAAGATGTTAATTTATCACATTTGATGCTTATAAAGAAAATTGAACAATATTATTTTGTTGTGTCACCACAAGGATGATATTTTTCTTTTTTGAATATATGGAGTGCTAGGTTGGACTTAACTTGGATAATTTTGATTCGGATGTGCCACCACTTGATCAAAATAATCTAAGAGGCAAAATACAAGGAGTTGCATAGTTGATGTAATTGATAAAAGTTGTCTACCTATTTATTTATATATAGTTTGTTGTGTCACCACAAGGCTATATACATTTGAAATGAGATCCTTATTCTCACTAGCAAATCTTTAATTAGAATTTGCCGAACTATATAAGTGAGGGTAATATAGTTTGAAGAAAATAGTGGGAGATACCAATTTAAAACAAGACCTAAATTATTTTGGTAATTAATAAAAGAATGTATATTAAAATGTTGTTAATTACAAATTCATTTACAGAATTTTACAATGTCTAAAATTACTATCACTGCGAAGCATATTAGATGTTAAATTAACTAGATCGAATTAAACGGATTAGTTAAGGAATTTGAGAATAGTTCTCATAGCTGAAAAGCTATCTTATGTCCTTAATACGCCTATCCTCAAGAATGGTTGCGCATAATGCCTCTGAGGAAGACATTGCTACTTTTAGAAAGTGGCAAGATGATGCACATTGGCTCAATGCACCATGCTCGCATCCATGAGTAACGAGCTTCAAATATCGTCATGAAACTATGGATGCTTCTACTATATTCCTGCACATCAAGTAGTTGATGGTGAGGAAAGTAGGACTGATAGATATCGGATATCTAAGGAGCTCTTCCGATCTAGAATGGCCAATGGCACTATAGTACAGACAAAAAAAAAATTCTTAACATAATCAATTTGATTGATCAATTAGGACAACTGGTTTTGTCATGGATGGAGAGTTGAGCCAAGATTTGATCTTGCACTCACTCCCGGACTCTTTTCACAATTGTTGTAAATTTTTCATATGAACAAGCTAGATACGAGCCTCGCTGATTTGCTTATCATGTTGAAAAATGTTGAGAGTCACTTTCCAGCCAAGAAAGATCGAGTCTTACTGGTAGGGGCCAAAGGATCTTCTGAAAAGAAGAACGATTCAAAGAAGGTATAAATAGAAAGGGCAAAAACAAAGGATAATAAGAACAAAACTGATACGGATAGCAAAGGAGTTTGCTTCCACTGCAATAAGCCAGGACACTGAAAAGAAACTGCGAGAAGCATCTTGCAGAGGCTAACCAAAGAAGCTTAGTGAAGTTTCGGTTACAATACAGTTTTTGTTCATGATTGAAATAAATTTTTCTTTAAGTCAAGGTTCTACTTGGGTATTGGATACCAACTTTGGTTATCATAAATATAGATTTATGAAGGGACCAAGCAGAAGTAAAAAGCTAAACAAATATAAGTAATCCTATGTGTGGGAAATGAAGCAAAGGTTGCTGCATTAGCCATAGAAACTTATAGTTTAGCATTGCCTACGGGCAAATCTATTAAGTCAATAAGTTGTTATTGTATTCCAGTTCTCGTTGGAAACATTATTTTCATTTTGTTGTTGGATAATGAAATTTGGTATTATATTTAAGAACAATTGTTGTTCTATTTATAATAATAATAATAATATTTTGTATAGAACTGGAATATTACTTAATGGATTTTATATACTTGACTTACGTGGAAAATTATTTTATAAATTGAACAAACTAATATAAGGAAAGGAGATGATCATTCAAAGAGTTTAATGTGTGTATTTGCTGAAATACAAGTGTGAATTATTTGAAAGGTTCAAAGAAATCATAAGTGAAACTTATTGGCAAAGTATTAAGATTCTTTGATTAGATCAAGGAATAAATACTTGAGAAATAAGTTTCTAGATCATCTCAAATGGTTTTCTCATAATGGACGCCTCCTGATACGTAATAATTGATTGATGTATCTGAAAGGAAAAATCGTACCTTGTTGGACATGGTACGGTCCATAATTATTTTACCGACATTCCAAAGATCCTTCAGATCATGTCCTAGAAATGGTCGCATATCTCTGAAAAAGGTAACCTCAAAATCCAAATTTCAAGACTCTCATAAAAGTTATGCATGGGGAGGATTCCTAATCTTAAGTATGTTAAGATAAGGGGTTGTCCAACTTATGTGAAAAGGTTTCGAAGGATAAGCTTGGGACAAGATTTGACATGTACAGATTTGTGGGACATCCTAAAGTAAGTTTAGGGTATATGTTCTATAATTCTACTTAGCAAAAGGTGTTTGTTACGAAACACGCTGCCTTCTAAGATAAAGGTGTTTATCATTAAAAAGGGCTAGTGGGAGGATAATAGATCTTAAAGAGTTCAAGAACCACAAAATACTATAAGTCAAATAAGAGGAACCTGTAGCTAGATAGACCTATTATACCACAAATCAATCAGTAAATCTGAATAGTATCAAGATACCGGAGGTATGGATTCATCATAGATGATGATGATGAGGTACACATCATAGAAGATGATGATCCAGTTACATACGATGAGGTAAGTGTTGTAGACACTCAGAAAAATGGATTGAAGCAAGTTTCTCAAATATGGAACATTCGTTTTGATGAGGCAATCAAAAGAGTTTGATTTTATCAAAAAATAAGAATGAACCTAGTGTGTACAAAAGGGTCAGTGGGAGCATCGTGACATTCCTAGTACTATATGTTGATATACTACGGATAAGGAATGACATACCAATGCTACAATCAGTAAAGATAAAGTTGTCTAAACATTCCTCCATGAATGATTTGGAAGAGTATCTTAATTGGGGATATAAATCTATATAGATAGATTTAAAAGGATGCTCAACTTAACCCAAGGAACGTATATTCATTTGATGCTAAAGTCGTTTAGCATGGCAAACTCCAAGAGATGTCTCATGTTGATGAGCTATGGAGTGTATCTCTCTTTATAGTCCCCACAAACTATTAAAAGAAGAGAGATCGCATAAGTGACAATCATGTATGCAATGAAATATACTGAGACCGATGTTGATCACCATATTATGGAGAAGTTCACTATGAGTCGGTGAAAAACATCTTAAAGTGCTTAACCTAAGCACTAAGGATGTGATCATATTCATGGTGGGTCTAAATTAAAACTAGAGGGCTTAATGCACTCAAGTTTTTCGAGACGGACCAAGATGACGTAAAAAATCCACTTTAAGGTAAAGCGTTATCTTAAACAATTAGTGCGTTGAATTGGAAAGGTTCCAAACAGAAAGAGTTCTTTGGTTTAGTGATAAAGACAAAGTATATAGCTATAAATGAAGCTGCAAGTTGATTGTTTGGATTAAAAGTTCATTACAGAACTAGGAATAGTTCCTAAGTCTCATCTTGGATCTAAACATGTGTTGTGGCACTTTCATTTGATTATTAGAATCATTGAAAGATGGGAAATCACTATAGAGATAGTGGACTCTCATGAACAACATTACATATCCATTAACTAAAGTTTATCCAACAGCAGGATAATCATCACTTAGAGAAGAAAAGTATGAGATACCATGGCGATTGGCTTTAGTGCAAGTGGGAGATTGAAAGTAGTATGCACACAAGCCAATCATGTTTGATGATAAATCATATACTTTGTAACAATCTTATTCATTTATTAATAAAAAGTATTAATTTATTAAAGGCTTTTAATTATCTACATGATGTTGTTTTATAATATATGATAAACTCATAGTTTTAAGCAATGCTTTTAGAATAATGATGATGATCATTCTAATGAGATCTAAATTCTTAGAAAGCTTAAAACTAAAATAGTTCCCAATCATTGGATTACTAAATTGGGGATTAGTGAATCCGGATAGATTGGTACATACGTTGCTTGCTCATTGGATGAGGATGATTGATCTCATGATCATTTGTGTGGAGACACTAAAGCAAGTATGTAGGTGCTTATTAGAGAATAAGTTCACTGAACGTGGCTCGCTAAGGAATACCTAATGGAGTTTTACTTGCACTCATCAAAAGGAATTCTGTAGTGATAGTAGTACTGAGTGATCCTTGGACTTGAGATCATCATAGTATCTTGTGTATGATGAGTTATACTTTGACTTATTCCTTAAGACCTTTAGGGTATATCAAAGGGTATGCTTGGGTATAATAAGTTGTACATGGAGATAATGTATGATCAATAAAGAATCTACCACACTTCTATTAAAAGAAGTGAAATGTCCTATGTGATTCGATAAATGACAACCCAAAGAGTCCTTGGCAAGCGAATGAAATTTGAAAGGAGTTTCTAATTTGCATTATTTGGAGTTGTGCATTTAAGGATCGAAATACATATAATTAAATAAAATAAGACTTGACATAAATTCCATGCCTTATATTTAATTGGGACATTGTATGGTGGAAGGATTGAATTATATTTGTAACTATTTACTCAAAGGTTCTTTAATGATTAATGTTGAAATCTATATTATTTGGAAAGTCGTTGATCGCTAGGGAGGCTTATCCCTATTGTAGAATAAATATTATTTATTTAAATAAATTAATTGTTTAATTTATTTATTTAAATAAGATTAGAATTGTTCTAATTGATTTATTCACAACCAGCTTTAATATGGAGAACCTAAAGGGTCACACCATAAAAGGAAGAATAATTATTTAAGAAGTTAATGGTATAATCGTAATAATATAAGTTAAGTATATTTAATTTAATCTATGGTGATAGAATAAATTAAATAGCTTAATATTTATTCTTTAATATTTTAGAAATATTAAATATAAATTAATAAGAGGAGTCTTATTAATATTATTACAATTATTATTATTTTAATTTCTAAAAGAGTTTAGGAATTAATTTAATATAAGTACTCTCATTTTATTCCTAATAGGATTAAAAGGAAAAATTAATTAAAGGAGTTTAATTAATTATCCCTAATAAGATTAGGGAGCCCATTTAATTAAAAGAGTTTAATTAAAAATACCTTATTTTAATAGGGTTACTTGATATCTTTATAAGAGGAGTCTTATATCGATATTAAATATACGTTATTCCAAATGTTGGAGAGTAAGCTCTTTTTCTATAGAGATAGAAAAACTAGGGTTTAGCCAACCACCCATTTTCTTGAATCTTTATTATTCCTTGGTGGATTACCTCTAGAGGCCAAACACTTGGGTGGCTAACGTTGATCAAAGGAAGAAACCAAACCCGGTGGATTCAAGTTGAACGAAAAAGGATTGAGGTGAACTTGTACACGAGGAAGCTTGGATCTTCAAGGGTATGATTCTTGTTCTTTCTTTTCGTTTAATTAATAATTGTGCATAAAGGGTGATCCGGGTTATATGGTTTGTAAAAATTTTAAACTCTGAATTTTACACGTTTCCGCTTATTTATGCAATTTGATTGCGTTCATGAATATTACAAACCTAACAGATTTGTCATCTACAGTGATGCTTCGGGCAAAGGGTTGGGATGTGTTCTCATGCAACATGGAAAAGTTATAGCCTATGCCTCGCGACAACTCAAAGAATTTGAGAGGAATTATCCTACTCATGATCTAGAGTTGGCAGCTGTTGTCTTTGCACTTAAAATTTGGAGGCATTACTTGTATGGGGAGAAAGTGGAGATCTTTAAGGATCATAAAAGCCTCAAATATTTCTTCACTCAAAAGGAACTCGACATGCGAAACGACGTTGGCTTGAATCTGCTGAAAGATTATGATTATACCATCTAATACAATCCTCGAAAAGCGAGCGTGGTGGTAATAGGCGCATTATCGAAAGATCATCATATGCAAATGCGAGTGTGTTATTGTCAACGCAGGCCCATTTTGTGTGACTTGCAAAGGATGGAGATAGAGTTAAAGACTCCATGGGCGCATGTGATGATAGCGAGTATCTGAGTAGAACCGACTTTAATCGATAAAGTTAAAGCCGCTTTCATGCTACTGACGTGGAGTCGATGCGTATGAGGAAGAAAGTGCAAGAAGGTGCTATCTTATCGGGCAAGAATCGATGAAGAAGGAATACTTGAGTCAACTCCAGCACTTTATGTTCTAAACGACCACGATTTAAAGTATAATATCATGATGGAGGCACAACACACACCATTTGCAATCCATCACGGAGTACCAAAATGTATCATGATATTAAATACATTTTGGTGGAGCATATGAAGAGAGAGAGAGCCATACCTGTTTATCTCAAGGTGTCTAACTTGTCAACGAGTTAAAGCGGAGCATCAAGTACCAAAAGGTCCATTGCAACCACTTGAAATTCCGAATGGAAGTGGGAGCACATTACCATGGATTTCGTTCTGGGCCTTCCTAAGGTTTCTCAAGGCATTGATGCGATTTGGGTCATTGTTGATAGATTGACCAAGTCTGCTCATTTCTTACCGATCGAGAAACTTATACACTTGAACGTCTTGCTCGTATGTACATAAATGAGATTGTAAGATCGCATGGTATCCGGGTATCCATTGTTTTCGATCGAGACCCAAGATTCACTTCACGATTTTGGGTTAGTTTGCAAAAAGCTATGGGCACAGACTTACGATTTAGCTCGGCATATCATCCTCAGACGGACGGACAGTCGGAGAGGACTATTCAAACTCTTGAAGATCTATTAAGACTCTGTGTCCTTGATTTCAAGGGAGTTGGGACAAGTTCTTACCATTGGTGGAGTTTTCCTACAACAACGCTTATCAAACAAGTATTGGCATGGCTCCATTCGAAGCGTTGTATGGAAGAAAGTGTCGTTCTCCAGTATGCTAGGATGAGGTGGGTGAAGCAACGTTGTTGGGACCGGAGTTGGTACGTATGACTACGGAAAAGATTCAAACGATCCGACAACGTATAAAAACCTCACAAAATCGACAAAAGAGTTATGCTGATCTTCATCGAAAGGACGTGGAATTCGATATAGGTTATCATGTGTTGTGAAGAGTTTCTCCATGGAAAGGAGTTACAAGATTTGGAAAGAGAGGAAAACTTAATCCTCGATTCATCGGTCCATTTTTAATCCTCGATCGAGTAGGAACTGTGGCCTATAGACTCGCTTTACCGCTAAATATATCTCGTGTTCATAACGTTTTTCACATATCCATGTTACGTAAATATGTGAAAGATCCGAACCATATTATTGAGTTAGAATCGGGCGAAAATAGCGGAAGATTTGGCGTATGAAGAGGTTCTGTTCAAATTTTGGATAAGAAGGAACATATTCTACGCCCGAGGTTATACCTCAAGTCAAAGTTTTGTGGAGGAACCACGATGTTGAGGAAATGACTTGGGAGTTAGAATCAAATGAAATCAAGGTATCCTTACCTCTTCCGACATACCAGTAATGTACCCTAATTTCGAGGGTGAAATTTCATAAGAAGGGAGGTTGTAAGACCCGACTTTTATAAATAAAGATGAATTTTCTATAAATATTATTTTTGAATATTATGGAATAAATTTGATATAATGTTATTGTTGTGGGTAATATTTATAAATTTTGCAAAGTAAGCAAGTTGTTATAAAATATTAGTTTGGTTGGGAATATTCTTTTTGTCATGGAATATTCGTCGACGGCTTAATCTTTAATTGGACCCCATTAATTAAGTATTATTGTCGTAGTAGTTAAGCGACAAAATTATCTTTTTATAAAAATAACGGTGGAGGTGTTACCGTTAAAACTGTTGAACTACCCGGTGGTAAAAGTATAGTAATACGCGTGGTTGCATAGTAGCACATGGTATTGATTATTGATGCTTACGTGAGAAGTCACTTAGCTATACTCAATTATTGCTACATTAATTGCTGCATCATATCTCTTATATTATTGATTCAATTATTGTCACATCATCATCTGTATAAAATGTTATATTATTAATTGAGACGACAAGTTATAAATGATTAATAATTGTTGAAAGATTAAAAATGTGTTGATTAAAAATAAAATGATTTGTGGTAATATTTATTCAATGCTTGATGTATATAAAGAGTCTGTTATGAGACGTTGTGGTAAGTTTGATTATTTTATGGGGGGGGCCCATATGTCATCATCTAAGAGTCTCTTCGTCAATAGTAATTACCTTTATGAATAGTAATTACATTTGTGAATAGTAATTACCTTCGTCAATAGTATTTACCTTCGTCAATAGTAATTACCTTCTTCAATAGTATTTACCTTCGTCAATAGTAATTACCTTCTTCAATAGTATTTACCTTCGTCAATAGTAATTACCTTCGTCAATAGTAATTACCCCTTCGTAAATAGTAGTTGTCCCTTCATATTACCAAGAGTTAATCGCCTCTTGATTGTTCCAAAGGTTAATTACCCCTTCGCAAATAGTAGTTGTCTCTTCAATATTACCAAGAGTCATTTTGACCCTTCATTAAAACCAAGAGCCACCCTCCCTCGGTTTTCTATAAATAGAAAGCTCATTCCTTTATTATTTCTTACGAATTCACTTGAAACTCTAGAGAGAAACTATAGAGAAAAAGAAGAATAGTGATTCTCGCTACTTCACTTTTCCAATATTCGGTTCTTCTAAGGTAGGGAATATTATTTGTTGTACTCATAAAGGGTGTTATTCTTTCTTATTCATGAAGAGAACTATTGTTATTCCATTGCTTATTATTCTATTGGAATAAGCTGTATAAGCGGTTTACCCTATACTTGGTGACATTCTTCCATTATTCTATTGGAACATCACATGCATGTGTTTTACACGGACACGGTTTCCGTCTTTATTATTATTCTCGTTGGAACATCCTGCTGCATGTGTTTTACACCGACACTGGTTTAAATCTTTATTATTATTACATTGGAACATCATCACTCTGCATGCGTTTCACCTTGGGACTGGTTCCGTTATTTATTATTCTGTTAAATAACTTTTTTTGTCATGCGGTCTATCGCAATGCATGGTGATTTCTTTTGTTATTCCATTCTTTATTATACCCATTTGGTTAAAACTTTGACTTCTATACTCCATGAAATTAGTGGAATATCCTTGATATTTATGCGCTTCATCCATATCCTTTCATGGAAATATTCTTCTCGATATTCTTGAATTTTACTTTACAAAGCGAAGATCATGTTGATGATTTTGGATGTTATTGATTCTGGATAAAATAATTCTCGAACTTGTTTTATTGAATTCTTATATCATTGTCATCATCCTCATGTTTATATTATGTTGAAAGTCATCTAACCATGTCATAGATGGACTTGGTATGATTATGACGAGAGACTATTCGATGTAATCATGTCCGTAATGTTACAAATGATGTGGTAAAATCCTCGTTAAATAGTAGTGCATTGATGGACAGTTGTTGGCATGATCATGACTATTAATGTATACACAACTATTCTTGGCCCGTAGTGCATGAATAATTGTGGTCGTGATACTAAAGAATATCCTTGGCCGTAGTGCAGGGGTGATTCGATGATGTGGAATTTTATTAAAGCTCGGGTCTCAACTATAACAGTGATGAAAAACCTTTTAAATCATAAAAGATAGTAGATTTTATTTTCTACTTGACTCTTTTAATGGATTCTTTGGTTCATTGTAGTTAAACTTGATGTTCATTATATTTTATCGCTTTAACACTCATTGTAGGCTAATGATAATTTATTCTCGCATTATCTTAGTCATAATATTTCTTCTCGAGCTAGTTGAGCTCACCCTTTCTTTCACCGTTTCTTCGTGAAATGAGAATATAGCCGGGATGAGTCGGGGAACGGAGTAATGGTCCGAGGATAGCATTAGTAGTCCTCACTATTCTGTGAAATAGTGTGATAATAATTGTAATGAGGACTCCTTTTGAGTTTGTATAATATCTAGTGTAGACAATATTTGTATTCAAACTCACGCTTTATGTCGTATTGTATACCGACGCTTATATTAGTAAGTTGTATTTAAATTACGCACCATGTATCCGACTACCCAAGATGGGTGATGTATACCTAATTTTGGGGGTCACAATTGGTATCGTAGCTTAGGGATATGATCCTCGCTAAGATGTGAGAATAGTACTAGAGGGAGAGACGGGAATACATTCACTAGTATGACCTACCTAAGTTTATATGCTATTTTATTGGCTCACGTAATATAGAGATAATTTGTTACATGTCAATTAACCTTTTGTTTTGTGGAAGTATCTCGAAAATGACATCCGAGAATGTTGATAATAGCAATGGAGCACAAAGCGATCGTTGATTCACCACATATCAATAATCGTGGATAATGTGCATCGAGAAGGTGACAATCCTCATGCAAACAACAACACCGACCAAATGATGAATGATCAAATGTTCGGAGGCTTTATGCAATTCATACAACAAAGAAAGTAGAGCGACTTTGTCCAAAACGTAGGTGGAAACACGAAAAACTCTCTGCCGATCACCGCTAAACAATTCAAGGAGCCGGGACCACCGGAGTTTAAGGGAGGCCAAAACCACTTCTCGCTAAGCATGGATAAAGCAGATTAACAAGATATTTGATGTCTTGGGATGCTCAGAGGAGAAAAGGTTCCCTTTGCCACCTTTATGTTGCGCGCGAGAGGCATTCATCGTGGGAATCAAGAAAACATACTCAACTCCTTTGTCAGATCAAGATATCTTGGGAGAAGTTCCAAGAGTCGTTCAACGACAAATACTTTCCTCGAAAGAATTCGCCACATGAAGGAGGTGGAAGTTTATCAAGTTGGAACAAAACAATATGACCGTGTAATCGCAATACGAGGCAAGATTTGCGAGTTATCACTATTTTCAAGTCCCCACTTTGGTGGATAATGAAGAGAGAATGGCGCGAATGTTTTTAAGAGGTTTGAAGTCGGAGATACGCCAACATCTTATTTCTCATAAACCGTGTTTGTATTCGGATGTTGTAAATAGGGCTCGCTTAGTGGAGCGCGATAATGAGTCAACGAACTAAAAGAGAGTAGCCGGGCAAAATTATAATACCAAATGAGAGTAGTCATTGAGCGGTGACAACAAGCGTGGAGGGAATCAACAAAGCGGATATAGTAACCACTTCGGTGGTAATCGTACCAAAACAATAAAAATGGACATTTCAAGAAAAGGAGATTCAATAATGATAGAAAGACGTCAGCACCAACACCCGTTGTTAAGGAAGGAGAAAGACTACCCAAGATGGGTAATGTATACCTAATTTTGGGACCAACTGTGATGCCCCCAAAATTAGGTATACATCTCCCATCTTGGGTAGTCAGATACATGGTATAGAATTTAAATACAACTTACTAATATAACTGTAGTGTACAATACGACATAAATTGTGAGTTTGAATACAAATATTGTCTACTAGATATTATACAAACTCAAAAGGAGTCCTCATTACAATTATTATCACACTATTTCACAGAATAGTGAGGACTACTAATGCTATCCTTTGGACCATTACTCCGTTCCCCGACTCGTCCCAGAATAAATTATCATTAGCCTACAACAGTGTTAAACTGATAAAATATAATGAACATCAAGTTTAACTACAGCGGAACCAGCAATCCATTAAAAGAGTCAAGTAGAAAATAAAATATACTATCTTTTATGATTTAAAAGGTTTTTCATCATCTTTGTTATAAATTTAGACTTAGCTTTAATAAATATTCCACATCATCGAATCACCCCGCACTACTGGCCAAGGATATTCTTTAGTATCACGACCACAATTATTCATGCACTACTACCAAGAATAGTTGTGTATTCACTAATGGTCATGATCATGCCAACAATCGTCCATCAATGCACTACGACCATCGAGGATTTTTACCACATCATTTGTAACATTACTACTTAATGATTACAATCAATAGTCTCGGTCATAATCATACCAAGTCCATCTATGCACTACAGCCACGATGACTTTCAACATAATATAAAACATGAGGATGATGACAATGATATAAAAATTCAATAAAACAAGTTCAAGAATTAATTTATCTAGGAACCAATAACATCCAAACTGTCAACATGATACTGCTTTGTAGAGTAAAAATTCAAGAATACCGAGAAGAATATTTCCATGAAAGGATACTGGATGAAGCGCAAATATCAAGAATATTCCACTAATTTCATGGAGTATAGAAGTCAAAGGTTTAACCAACTGGGTATAATAAAGAATGGAATAACAAAAGAAATCACCATGCATGCGATAGACAAGACATGCAAAAGTTATTCCAATGTATAATAATAAATAACGGAACCAGTCCCACAAAACGCATGCATGTGATTTCCTGAATAATAAAGAATGGAACCAGTCCCATGTAAAACACATGTATGCATGATGTTCCAAATGTAATAATAATAAAGATTTTAACCAGTCCTGTAAAACACACGCATGTGATATTCCAAATGTAATAATAATAAAGACGGAACCAGTCCTATGAAAAACACACGCATGTGATATTCCAATGTAATAATAATAAAGATTTTAACCAGTCCGGTGTAAAACACACGCATGTGATATTCCAAATGTAATAATAATAAAGATTTTAACCAGTCCTGTAAAACACACGCATGTGATGTTCCAAATGTAATAATAGAAGAATGTCACCAAGTATAGGATAAACCATGATACAGTTATTCCAATAGAATAATAAGCTATGGAATAACAATGCTTCTCTTCATGAATAAGAAAGAATAACACCCTTTACGAGTACAACAAATAATATTCCCTACCTTAGAAGAACCAATATTGGAAAAGTGAAGTAGCGAATACTTTTCTTTTTTCTCTCTATAGTTTCTCTCTATAGAATTTTAGTGAATTCATAAGAAATAATGAACGAATGAGCTTTCTATTTATAGAAAAACTGAGGGTGGCTCTTGGTCTTAACGAAGGGTCAAAATGACTCTTGGTAATATCAAGAGACAACTACTATTTGCGAAGAAGGGTAATTAACCCTCGAACAATCAAGAGGCGCTTAACTCTTGGTAATATTGAAGGGACAACTACTATCGATTTAAGGTAATTACTATTGACGAAGGTAAATACTATTGACGAAGGTAATTACTATCGATTTAAGGTAATTACTATTCACAAAGGTAATTACTATCGATTTAAGAGACTCTTAGATGATGACATATGGGCCCCCCATAAAATAATCAAACTTACCGCAAACTTCTCATAATGTACTCTTTATATACATCAAGGATTGAATAAATATTACCACAAATCATTTTATTTTAATCAACACATATATAATCTTTCAACAATTATTAATCATTTATAACTTGTCGTCTCAATTAATAATATAACATATTATACAGATGATACTGTTTCAATAATTGAATCAATAATATAAGAGATATAATGCAGCAATTACTGTAGCAATAATTGAGTATAGCTGAGTGACTTCTCATGTAAGCATCAATAATCAATATCGTGTGCTACTATACAACTACGCCAGACATCGTATTTCTTTTACTACCGTAGTTCAACAGCTTTGACAAAGAATAGCTCTACCGTTATTTTTATAGAAAGATAATTTTGTCGCTTTCTAACTACGACAAATACTTCCGCCAGGGGGTCCACTAATGATTGAGCCGTCGTATCGAATATTCCCCGACAAAAAGAATATTCCCCACCAAACAAATATATTATAACAACTTGCTTACTTTACAAAATTTATAAATATTACCCACAACTATAACATTATATCAAATTTATTCCATAATATTCAAAAATAATATTTATAGAAAATTCATCTTTATTTATAAAAGTCAGGGTCTTACAACCTCCCTTCTTATGAAATTTCGCCCCTCGAAATTAGGTACGACCGGTATATCGAAGAGGTTAGGATACCTTGATTTCATTTCGATTCTAACTCCCAAGTCATTTCCTCAACATCGTGGTTCCTCCACAAAACTTTGACTTGAGGTATAACCTTGGAGCGTAGAATATGTTCCTTCTTATCCAAAATTTGAATAGAAACCTCTTCATACGCCAAATCTTCTACTATTTCATCCTGGTTCTAACTCAATAATATGGTTCGAGTCTTTCACATATTTACGTAACATGGATATGTGAAAACGTTATGAACACGAGACATATTCAAGCGTAAAGCGAGTCTATAGGCCACGCTCCTACTCGATTGAGGATTAAAATGGATCGATGAATCGAGGATTAAGTTTTCCTCTCTTTCCAAATCTTGTAACTCCTTTCCATGGAGCAACTCTTAACAACACATGATCTCCTATATCGAATTCCACGCCTTTTCGATGAAGATCAAGATAACTCTTTTATCGATTTTGTGAGGTTTTTATACGTTGTCGGATCGTTTGAATCTTTTCCGTAGTCATACGCACCAACTCCGGTCCCCAACAACGCTGCTTCACCCACCTCATCCCAAAGATACTTTGGAGAACGACACTTTCTTCCATACAACGCTTCGATGGAGCCATGCCAATACTTGCTTGATAACCGTTGTTTAGGAAAACTCCACCAATGGTAAGAACTTGTCCCAACTCCCTTGAAATCAAGGACACGAGTCTTAATAGATCTTCAAGAGTTTGAATAGTCCTCTCCGATCGTCCGTCCGTCTCGAGGATGATATGCCGAGCTAAATCGTAAGTTTGTGCCCATAGCTTTTTGCAAACTAACCCAAAATCGTGAAGTGAATCTTGGGTCTCGATCGAAACTATGGATACCCCAAGATACCATGCGCCTTACAATCTCATTTATGTATATACGAGCAAGACGTTCTCATGTATAAGTTTCTCGTATTGGTAAGAAATGAGCAGACTTGGTCAATCTATCAACAATGACCCAAATCGCATCAATGCCTTGAGAAACCTTAGGAAGACCAGTAACGAAATCCATGGTAATGTGCTCCCACTTCCATTCTGGAATTTCAAGTGGTTGCAATGGACCTTTTGGTACTTGATGCTCCGCTTTAACTCGTTGACAAGTTAGACACCTTGAGATAAACAAATATTATCTCTCTCTCATATTGCTCCACCAAAATGTATGATTTAATATCATGATACATTTTGGTACTCCTGTGATGGATTGCAAATGGTGTGTTGTGCGCCTCCATCATGATATTATACTTTAAATCAGGGTCGTTAGGAACACAAAGTTTGGAGTTGACTCGAAGTATTCCTTCTTCATCGATTCTTGCTTCCGGCATAGCACCTTCTTGCACTTTCTTCCTCATACGCATCATTTCTGGTCCCGTAGCTTGAGCGAGCTTTTACCTTTATCGATTAAAGTCGGTTCTACTCAGATACTCGCTATCATCATATGCGTCCCCTCGAGTCTTTAACTCTATCTCTATCCTTTGCAAGTTACACAAAATGGGCTCTTATACGACAATAACGCACTCAGATTTCACATATGATCTTCTACTCAATGCGCCGCCTACCACGCTCGCTTTTCTAGGATGGTATTGATGGTATGATCATAATCTTTCAACAGCCAAGCCAACGCCATTGTCGCATGTTGAGTTCCTTTTGAGTGAAGAAATATTTGAGGCTTTTATGATCCATAAAGATCTCCACTTTCTCCCATACAAGTAATGCCTCCAAATTTTAAGTGCAAAGATAACAACCGCTAACTCTAGATCATGAGTAGGATAATTCCTCTCATATTCTTTGAGTTGTCATGAGGCATAGGCTATAACTTTTCCATGTTGCATGAGAACACATCCCAACCCTTTGCCTCAAGCATCACTATAGACGACAAATCCCTCCGAGCCGATGGTATTGTCGTAATGTGTCTTCAAATAAGTCTCCTCTTGAGTTCTTGAAAACTCTTCTCACATTCTTCGCTCCAACCGAACTTTGTATCTTTTTGAGACAGTTGAGTCAATGGAGTAGCGATTCGAGAAAATCCTTCCACGAATCTCTGATAATAACCAGCTAAACCGAGAAAGCTACGTACTTCGGCCACACGATTTAGGTTGTTCCTTTGAATAACTTCAATCTTCTTTGGGTCAACAGATATTCCATGACTTGATACCACGTGCCCTGTGAATGCAACTTCTTTAAGCCGTAACTCGCATTTCTTCAACTTGGCATAAAGCTTATATTCACGAAGCTTTTGGAGTGTCGTCACCAAGTGTTGCTCATGATCTTCACGGCTTTTGGAATAAATAAGGATGTCATCAATAAAGACGATCACAAAGTGATCTAAATATTCCTTGAATACTCGGGTCATCATATCCATGAAGGCAAAGAGGAGCATTAGTCAATCCAAAGGACATGACTAGGAAGTTATAATGCCCGCATCGAAGTTCTACGGCCGCCTTTGGAATGTCACGGTTCTAATCTTCAATTGGTGATATCCTAATGAAGATCAATCTTTGAAAAGAATTTGGCTCCTTGCAATCGGGTCAAACAGTCATCAATACGTGGCAATGGATACCTATTTTTGATGGTGACATGATTCAACTCCCGATAGTCAATACAAAGTCGCATACTCCCATCTTTCTTCTTCACGAATAGAGTAATAGAGCACCCCAAGGAGAAGTACTAGGACGAATAAAAGCCAATGTTTAACAATTCCTGCGCAATGGGTCTTTAACTCCTGAAGTTCAATAGAGCCATTAGATATGGGACTTTGAAATAGGTTTTGTCACCGGTTCAAGGTCGATACAAAATTCAATTTCATGCTCCGGGTAGGCCAAGAAGTTCTTCGGGGAATACGTCAGGAAATTTATTAACAATAGAAATATCGCTCAAAACTGACGTATTTTTGTTTAAATCATGACATGAGCTAAGAAAGCTTGACATCCATTTTTCAATAAACGAATAGCTTTATGGCTTGAGATGACCGTGATTGATTTTAATGGTTTGGTCGTTTGAATTCGCATAATAGGTTGATTAGGAATATGAAAGCTAACAACCTTACGAAAATAATCAATTTTTGCATGATAAGTAGTTAACCAATCAATCCCTAGAATCACATTAAATGCAAGTATTTTTAATGAAATAAGATCAACAAGTAATGTGAGGGTACCGATTTGAACCAAACAAGTCTTATAAACAGTGGATGTAATGAAGGTTTCTCCCAACAGAGTTTCCACAGATAAGTCAAAGTCTAATTTCTCCGGAGTCAAATTTAATCGATGTGCGCAAGTAGGAGAAATATAAGAATGGGTAGAACCAGTATCAAATAAAGTATAGACTTCATTTGAGTTTATGATAAGCTTACCCGTGATGACCTCATTCGGGTTCCTTGCTCTCTGGGAGGTCACAACAAACGCCTCCCTTGCACTACTGGGTTGACTTTTCTCGGACTACTTTTGGTGCCTCCATCCTAGTTGAATTTGTCTTGATGAACGACAAAATCGAGCTAAGTGACCTTCTCTTCCACAATTATAACATGCTTTGGACGGTATGGCGCCGTTCGGACTGATGTGTCCCTCTCCTCCGCATTTGAAGCATATGATAGTTGGTCTTTCTCCTTCCTTAACAACGGGTGCTGGTGCTGACATCTTTCCATCATTGTTGAATCTCCTTTTTTTGAAATGTCCATTCTTATTATTTTGGCCCTGATTACCACCGAAGTAGTTACCATATCCGCCCGTTGATTCCTCCACGCTTGTTGTCACCGCTTTGATGACTACTCTCACCGGTATTATAATTTTGTTTGGTTGTTTCTTTTTTAGTTGCGTTGACTGTTATCGCGCTCCACTAATCGAGCCCTATTTACAACATCTCTAATACAAACACGCTTTATGAGAAATAAGATGTTGACGTATCTCCGCTTCAAACCTCTTAAAAACATTCGCGCCATTCTCTTCATTATCCACTAAGTGGGACGCGAACCGTGATAACTCCGCAAATCTTGCCTCGTATTGCGACACGGTCATATTGTTTTGTTCCAACTTGATAAACTCCACCTCCTTCATGTATGGCGAATACTTTCAAGAAAGTATTTGTCATTGAACAAATTCTCGAACTTCTCCCAAGATATCTTCAAGACAAAGAAGTTGAGTACGCTTTACCGATTCCCACCAAGAATCGCCTCTCCGCCAATAAAAGGTGGCAAAGGGAACCTTTGCTCCTCGTGCAGCATCCCAAGACATCAAATATCTTGGTAATCTGCTTTATCCATGCTTCCACCGTAAGTCGTTTTGGCTCTACCTTAAACTCCTGGTCTCAGCTCCTTGAATTGTTTATCGGTGATCGCCTCGAGAGTTTTCCGTGTTTCCACCTAACGCTTTGGACAGAGTCGCCTCATCATTGTTGCATGAATTGCATAAAGCCTCTGAACATTTGATCATTCATCATTTGGTCAGTGTTGTTGTTTGCATGAGGATTGTCGCCTTCCTGTTGCACATTATCCTGATTATTGATATGTGGTGAATCAACGATCGCCTGTGCTCCATTGCTATTCTCAACATTCTCAAATGTCATTTTTAGATACTACCACAAAACAAAAGGTTAACATCAAGTTGAGTACGTTTTCAGGAAAGTGTTGGCATGATGTGACGCCCCCAAAATTAGGTATACATCACCCATCTTGGGTAGTCAGATACATGGTACAGAATTTAAATACAACTTACTAATATAACTGTCGTGTACAATACGACATAAACTATGAGTTTGAATACAAATATTGTCTACTAGATATTATACAAACTCAAAAGGAGTCCTCATTACAATTATTATCACACTATTTCACAGAATAGTGAGGACTACTAATGTTATCCTCTGACCATTACTCTGCTTCCCGACTCGTCCCAAATATATTCTCATTTCACAAGAGAATAAAGGTGAAAGAAAGGATGAGCTCAACTAGCTTAGTAAGAAATATTATGACTAAGATAATGCAGAATAAAATGTCATTAGCCTACAACATTGTTAAACTGATAAAATATAATGAACATCAAGTTTAACCATCATGAACCAAAGAATCCATTAAAAGAGTCAAGTAGAAAATAAAATCTACTATCTTTTATGATTTAAAAGGTTTTCATCACCATTATATAGTTGAGACTCACTTTTAATAAATATTCCACATCATTGAATCACCCCGCACTACTCTGCCAAGGGATATTCTTTAGTATCACGACCACAATTATTCATGCACTACGGGGCAAGAATAGTTGTGTATTCATTAATGGTCATGATCATGCCAACAATCATCCATCAATGCACTACTGACAATCGAGGATTTTTACCACATCATTTGTAACATTACGGTCATGATTACAATCAATAGTCTCTCGGTCATAATCATACCAAGTCCATCTACGCACAGTAAAAGCCACGATGACTTTCAACATAATATAAACATGAGGATGATGACAATGATATAAGAATTCAATAAAATAAGTTCAAGAATTATTTTATCCGTGAATTATTAACGTGCAAATTGTCAACATGATACTCGCTTTTGTAGAGTAAAATTCAAGAATGATCGTAAGAATATTTCCATGAAAAGATATCTAGATGAAACGCAAATATCAAGGATATTCTACTAATTTCATGGAGTATAGAAGTCAAAGTTTTAACCAACTTGGGTATAATAAAGAATGGAATAACAAAAGAAATCACCATGCATGCGATAGACCGCACAAGTGATTATTCCAATGTAAATAATAAATACCGGAACCGTGTCCGTCAGAAACGCACGCATGTGGGATGTTCCAACCGAATAATAAAGAATGGAACCAGTCCGCGTAAAAAGAATGCATGCAGGATGATGTGTCTCCAATGTATAATAATAAAGATTTTAACCAGTCCGGTGTAAAACACATGCATGTGATGTTCCAACGGAATAATAATAAAGATTTTAACCAGTCCTCCTGTAAAACACATGCATGTGATGTTCCAATGTAAATAATAGAAGAATGTCACCAAGTATAGGATAAACCACAGATATAAAAGTTATTCCAATAGAATAATAAGCTATGGAATAACAACAGTTCTCTTCATGAATAAGAAAGAATAACACCCTTTACGAGTACAACAAATAATATTCCCTACCTTAGAAGAATGAATATTGGAAAAGTGAAGTAGCGAATATTTTTTTCTTCTTTCTCTCAATAGTTTCTCTCTCTAGAGTTTTAGTGAATTCGTAAGAAATAATGAAGGAATGAGCTTTCTATTTATAGAAAAAGCGAGGGTGGCTCTTGGTCTTAACGAAGGGTCAAAATGACTCTTGGTAATATCAAGAGACAACTACTATTTCATGAAGGGTAATTAACCTTGGAACAATCAAGAGGCGCTTAACTCTTGGTAATATTGAAGGGACAACTACTATTTGCATGAGGGATAATTACTATCGACGAAGGTAATTACTATTGACGAAGGTATTTACAATTGAAGAAGGTAATTACTATTGACGAAGGTAAATACTATTGACGACGAAGGTAAATACTATTGACGAAGGTAATTACTATTCACAAAGGTAATTACTATTGATTTAAGAGACTCTTAGATGATGACATATGGGCCCCTATAAAATAATCAAACTTACCACAAACGTCTCATATGATGACTCTTTATATACATCAAGGATTGAATAAATATTACCACAAATTATTTTATTTTTAATCAAGACATTTTAATCTTTCAACAATTATTAATCATTTATAACTTGTCGTCTCAATTAATAATATAACATATTATATGAGATGATCTTGTGACAATAATTGAATCAATAATATAAGAGATATGATGCAACAATTCTCGTAGTAATAATTGAGTATAGCTAAGTGACTTCTCACATAAGCATCAATAATCAATACCGCAGTAAGCTACTACGCAACCACGCCAGACATCGTATTTTGTACTTTTACCACCGGGTAGTTCAACAGCTTTTAACTAAATAACACCTCCGCCGTTATTTTTATAGAAAGATAATTTTGTCGTTTTCTAACTACGACAATACTTCCGCCAATGAGGGTCCACTAATGATTGAGCCGTCGTATTTAATATTCCCCCAACAAAAGAATATTCCCAACCAAACGAATATTTTATAACAACTTGCTTACTTTGCAAAATTTATTAATATTACCCACAACTATAACATTATATCAAATTTATTCCATAATATTCAAAAATAATATTTATAGAAAATTCATCTTTATTTATAAAAGTGGGGTCTTACAACCTCCCTTCTTATGAAATTTAGCCCTCGAAATTAGGGTATGTACACGTATATCGAAGAGGTAAGGATACCTTGATTTCATTTCGATTCTAACTCCCAAGTCATTTCCTCAACATCGTGGTTCCTCCATAAAACTTTGACTTGAGGTATAACCTTGGAGCGTAGAATATGTTCCTTCTTATCCAAAATTTGAACAGAACCTCTTCATACGTCAAATCTTCCGCTATTTCGTCCTGGATTCTAACTCAATAATATGGTTCGGTCTTTCACATATTTACGTAACATGGATATCTGAAAATGTTATGAAAACGAGACATATTTGGCAAGCAGAAGCGAGTCTATAGGCCACGCCCTACTCGATCGAGGACTAAAATGGACCGATGAATCGAGGATTAAGTTTTCCTCTCTTTCCAAATCTTGTAACTCCTTTCCATGGAGCAACTCTTAACAACACATGATCTCCTATATTGAATTCCACGTCCTTTCGATGAAGATCTGCATAACTCTTTTGTCGATTTGGTGAGGTTTTTATACGTTGTCGGATCGTTTGAATCTTTTCCGTAGTCATACATACCAACTCCGGTCCTAACAACGTTGCTTTACCCACCTCATCCCAGCATATTGGAGAACGACACTTTCTTCCATACAACGCTTCGAATGGAGCCATGCCAATACTTGCTTGATAACCGTTGTTTAGGAAAACTCCACCAATGGTAAGAACTTGTCCCAACTCCCCTTGAAATCAAGAACACAGAGTCTTAATAGATCTTCAAGAGTTTGAATAGTCCTCTCCGATCGTCCGGTCCGTCGAGGATGATATCTGCCGAGCTAAATCGTAAGTTTGTGCCCATAGCTTTTTGCTAAACTAACCCAAAATCGTGAAGTGAATCTTAGGTCTCGATCGAAACTATGGATACCAAGCATACCATGCGGTCTTACAATCTCGTTTATGTATATACTGAGAAAGACGTTCAAGTGTATAAGTTTCTCGTATCGGTAAGAAATGAGCGGACTTGGTCAATCTATCAACAATGACCCAAATCGCATCAACGCCTTGAGAAACATTAGGAAGGCAGTAACTTGAAATCCATGGTAATGTGCTCCCACTTCCATTCTGGAATTTCAAGTGGTTGAAATGGACCTTTTGTTATAAAGTACCTCCTGTCCAAAAATGAGCTCATTCTGACTTAAAATGAACAAGTTATGACCATTTCAATATTTAGGTTTTTTGACGAAAAATGCTATAACGGAGTTCTATAACTCAGATGACCATGAAATTTAAATCGGAGGCTCACATTAACATGTGTAAGGTCCTGCCTAGATTTGGGAATTTTGGAGTTAAACTTGAGGTAGCTAATTTCTTAAGGAATTAATTAGAAATTGATTTTTGAAAATAGTAAATGAATTTTAATAATTCCGAAAAATATATTTTCATTATGGGACTATATTATGCTAAATCCCGAAAAGAAATATTTTTGGGACTGATTTGGTATTTTTCATGAAAATAGTTTAATTACTGAACATATGAGTTAAATATGTTATGTGAAGTAACAAAGTTGGAAATAGGATTTTATGGCTAGAGAATCCTATATAGAGTATATGCATATTTTTTAATGAGGATTTGATAATTGGTGATGATATCTTATGAGTATGGCATTTTGAATGATTAAATGCATTAGATAGTAAAGCGTAAACAATTGAGATAAATTGTTTATAAATTTAAGAAGTGATTAAAATATTGTTATAATATTAATGATATTAGATTATGAGATTATTAAGTGATTGATAACATGGGGATATTCTTGAATCTTGGATAAATTATATTATAAATGTTTAATATTTATCCTTTATCTCATTTGATTGATTCTTTATATCATTATCCTCATGCTTATATTGTGTTGAAAGTCATCTCGTGGCTTACGTGAATAGATGGACTTGGTATGATTATGACCGAGGATTGTTCGGTATATAATCATAACCGTAATTGAAAACACGATTATCTTTGGCCGTAGTAGTATGGATAATTTGTGGTAGTGATACTAATAAATACACGATTATCTTTGGTCGTAGTAGTCGTGGATAATTTGTGGTCGTGATACTAATGAATACACGATTATCTTTGGTCGTAGTGCATGGATAATTTGTGGTCGTGATACTAATGAATACACGATTATCTTTGGTAGTAGTGCATGGATAATTCGTGGTCGTGATACTAATGAATATCCTTGGCACAGAGTGCGGGGATGATTCGATGATATGGATTAATTATTGAAATGAGTCTCAAAGAATGAAATATTAATTCATGGATATGGTAAAAGTCATCTTTGGTAGTAGTGCATTAATAGACTTGGTATGATTATGACCAAGGATTATTCGGGTATAATCATGACCAGTAATTGAAAACACGAATATCCTTTGCGAAGAGTGCATGGATAATTAGTGGTCGTGATACTGATTAAGTTGCGTCTCAAAGATATTGGTTTTAAAGTTGTATATCTTTGGCACAGTAGTGCAAAGATGAATTGTTAATGAATATCTTTGGCCGGATTGCGAAGATGAATTTAATATTTTTAACGATAAAGGTATTCAAGGTATCCTCACCTCTTTATCATATCAGGTATGTACCCTAATTTCGAGGGCGAAATTTCATAAGAAGGGGAGGTTGTAAGACCCTGACTTTTATAAATAAAGATGAATTTTTATAAATATTATTTTGAATATTATGGAATAAATTTGATATAATGTTATAGTTGTGGGTAATATTTACAAATTTTGCAAAGTAAGCAAGTTATTATAAAATATTAGTTTGGTAGGGAATATTCTTTTTGTCGGGAATATTAAATACGACGCTCAATCATTGGTGGACCCCATGGCGGAAGTATTGTCGTTGTTAGAAAACGACAAAATTATTTTTCTATAAAAATAACGGCGGGGTTTTCACCGTCAAAACCGTTGAACTACCCTAGTAGTAATAGTACGATGTCTGGCGTAGTTGTATAGTAAGACACGATATTGATTATTGATGCTTACGTGAAGTCACTCACTCACTATCTTTGAATTATTACTTCTTGTAATTCTTTGCATAATATCTCTTATATTATTGATTCAATTATTGCCACAGTATCATCTGTATAATATGTTATATTATTAAGTGAGACGACAAGTTATAAATGATTAATAATTGTTGAAAGATTAAATATGTGTTGATTAAAAATAAAATGATTTGAGGTAATATTTATTCAATCCTTGATGTATATAAAGAGTCTGTTATGAGACGTTTGTGGTATGTTTGATTATTTTATGGGGGGGCCCATATGTCATCATCTAAGAGTCCCTTCGTCAATAGTAATTATCTTTGTGAATAGTAATTACCTTTATGAATAGTAATTACCTTCATCAATAGTATTTACCTTCGTCAATAGTAATTACCTTTATGAATAGTAATTACCTTTGTGAATAGTAATTACCTTCGTCAATAGTATTTACCTTCGACAATAGTAATTACCTTCTTCAATAGTAATTACCTTCGTCAATAGTAATTACCTTCGTCAATAGTAGTTGTCCCTTCAATATTACCAAGAGTTAACTGCCTCTTCGTTGTTCCAAGGGTTAATTACCCCTTCGCAAATAGTAGTTGTCTCTTCAATATTACCAAGAGTCATTTTGACCCTTCGTTAAGACCAAGAGCCACCCTCAGTTTTTCTATAAATAGAAAGCTCATTCCTTCATTATTTCTTACGAATTCACTGAAACTCTAGAGAGAGAAACTATAGAGAGAAAGAAGAAAAGTATTTTTCTACTTCACTTTTCCAATATTCAGCTCTTCTAAGGTAGGGAATATTATTTGTTGTACTCGTAAGGGTTGTTATTTTTTTTATTCATGAAGAGAACTTACATTATTCCATTCTTTATTATTACATTAGAATAACTTTTAAAAAGTGGAATACCCTATACATGACTTTTATATGCGGAATACCCTATACTTGTGAAATCCTTATATTATTCCATTCTTATTTATTTTGTTGGAATAACCTGTATATGTGGAATCCCCTATACTTGGTGACATTCTTCTATTATTTTATTATTCCGTTGGAACATCCTGCATCATGCTTTACTACCTACTTCGGTTCCGTCTTTATTATTCTGTCTTTATTATTCTATTGGAATATCACATGCATGTGTGTTTTACACCTTCACAGGTTCCGCTTTTTATTATTACATATTTATTATTCATTTGGAATAACTTTGTATACATCTGAAGTACCGCATGCATGGTGATTTCTTTTGTTATTTCATTATTTATTATACTCGGTTGGTTAAAATTTTGACTTCTATACTCCATGAATTTAGTGGAATATCCTTGATATTTGTGCTTCATCTAGTATTTTTTAATGAAAATATTTTTACGAGCATTCTGAATTTTACTCTAAAAAGCGATTATCATGTTGACAATTTGGGCGTTATTAGTTCTGAATAAATTAATTTGTGAACTTGTTTTATTGAATTATTATGTCATTGTCATCATCCTCATGTTATATTATGTTATCTTTGGCTTACGTGCATAGATGAACTTAGTATGATTATGACCGAGGATCATTCGGTATAGTCGTGGCTTGATATAAATGATGTGACAAAAGTCCTCGATTGGCTGTGTAATGGAGTGATGGATAGTTTTTGGTATGATTATGACCGGGGTGATTCGATATAGTCATGACCATTGATAATTTGATGAAAATCCTTGGCCAGTGTGGTACGAGGATGATTAGATATTGTGGTTTATTCATTAAACTGAATCTTAGTGATAAAATTGATGAAAACCTTTTAAAACCTAAAAGATAGTAGACTTTATTTTCTACTTGACTCTTTTAATGGATTGCATATTCATTTGCAGTTAAACCGGGTTGTCTATTGTATTTTATCGGTTTAACATTGTTGAAGAATATTGATAATTTATTACGCATTGTCTTAGTTATAATATTTCTTCTTTGGGCTAGTTGAGCTCACCCTTTCTTTCACTTTATTCTCTTCAAGAAATGAGAATATAGCTGGGACGAGTCGGGGAAAAGAGTGATGGTCCCGAAGATAGCATTAGTAGTCCTCACTATTCTGTTAAATAGTGTGACAATAAATACAATAAGGACTCCTTGAGTATGGATATTGTCTAAATGACAATATTCCTATTAGAACTCTCAGTTTATGTATTGTCGTATGTTACACGACAGATGTATAATTAAGTTTGTATTTGAATTTATGTACCATGTAAGTGGCGACCTAAGATGGGTGATCGGACGAAATAGCGGAAGATTTGACGTATGAAGAGGTTCCTGTTCAAATGTTGGATAAGAAGGAACATATTCTACGCTCCAAGGTTATACCTCAAGTCAAAGTTTTGTGGAGGAACCACGATGTTGAGGAAATGACTTGGGAGTTAGAATCTGAAATGAAATCAAGGTATCCTTACCTCTTTGACATACCGTGCGTTGTACCCTAATTTCAAGGGCAAAATTTCATAAGAAGGGAGGTTGTAAGACCCCACTTTTATAAATAAAGATGAATTTTCTATAAATATTATTTTTGAATATTATGGAATAAATTTGATATAATGTTATAGTTGTGGGTAATATTTATAAATTTTGCAAAGTAAGCAAGTTGTTATAAAATATTACGTTTGGTGGGGAATATTCTTTTTGTTGGGGAATATTAAATGCGACGACTCAATCATTAGTGGACCCCACAACGGAAGTATTATCGTAGTTAGAAAACGACAAAATTATCTTTCTATAAAAATAACGGCGGAGGTGTTACCGTTAAAAGCTGTTGAACTACGGTGGTAAAAAAATGCGATGTCGTACGTGTGGTTGCATAGTAGCTGCGGTATTGATTATTGATGCTTACGTGAGAAGTCACTTAGCTATACTCAATTATTACTACAGTAATTGCTGCATCATAACTCTTATATTATTGATTCAATTATCGTCACAGTTGGTATCAGAGCTTAGGGATATGATCCCTAGCTAAGACGTTAGAATAGTACTAGGAGGGAGAGCGGGGAATACCTTTCGCCTAGTATGACCTACCTAAGTTTATGTACTATTTTATTGGTGGCCGTAAATATAGGGATAATATGTTACATGTCAATTAACCTTTTGTTTTGTGGCGATGTCGAAAATGACATCCGAGAATGTTGAGAATAGCAATGGAGCACAAGCGATCATTGATTCACCGCATATCAATAATCGAGGATAATGTGCATCGAGAAGCGATAATCCTCATGCAAACAACAACAGGACTGGTTCCGTCTTTATTATTATTACATTGGAATATCACATGCATGTGTTTTACACCTAACTGGTTAAAATCTTTATTATTATTCTATTGGAATATCACATGCATGTGTTTCACACGGGACACGGTTACATCTTTTATTATTATTACGCTGGAACATCACATGCATGTGTGTTTTACGGCGGGACTGGTTCCGTTATTTATTATTACATTAGAATAACTTTTGCTGTGTGGTCTATCGCATTCATGGTGATTTCTTTTGTTATTCCATTCTTTATTATACCCGGTTGGTTAAGCCTTTGACTTACATACTCCATGAAATTAGTGGAATATTATTGATATTTGCGCTTCATCCAAATAATCCTTTCATGGAAATATTCTTCTCGGTATTCTTGAATTTTTACTCTACAAAGCGATATCATGTTGACATTTGGATGTTATTGGTTCCTAGATAAATTAATTCATGAACTTGTTTTATTGAATTCTTATATCATTGTCATCATCCTCATGTTTATATTATGTTGAAAGTCATCACGTGGCACATAGTGCATAGATGGACTTGGTATGATTATGATGACGAGAGATTATTCGATGTAATCATGGTAGTAATGTTACAAATGATGTGATAAAAATCCTCGATGGTAGTAGTGCATTGATGGGCGATTGTTGGCATGATCATGACCATTAATGAATACACAACTATTCTTGGCGTAGTGCGTGAATAATTATGGTCGTGATCTTACTAAAGAATATCCTTGGTCGTAGTGCGGGGGTGATTCGATGATGTGGAATATTTATTAAAGTTGAGTCTCAAATTATAACGATGATGAAAAACCTTTTAAATCATAAAAGATAGTAGATTTTATTTTCTACTTGACTCTTTTAATGGATTCTTTGGTTCATTTGTAGTTAAACTTGATGTTCATTATATTTTATCGGTTTAACATTGTTGTAGGCTAATGATAATTTATTCGCATTATCTTAGTCATAATATTTCTTCTTGAGCTAGTTGAGCTCACCATTTCTTTCAACGTTTCTCTTGAGAAATGAGAATATAGCTGGGACGAGTCGGGGAACGGAGTAATGGTCCAGAGGATAGCATTAGTAGTCCTCACTATTCTATGAAATAGTGTGATAATAATTGTAATGAGGACTCCTTTTGAGTTTGTATAATATCTAGTAGACAATATTTCTATTCAAACTCACAGTTTATGTAGTATTGTACACGACAGTTATATTAGTAAGTTGTATTTAAATTCTGTACCATGTATCTGACAACCCAAGATGGGTGATGTATACCCTAATTTTGGGGGCGTCACGGTTAGTATCGAGCTTAGGGATATGATCCTTGGCTAAGATGTGAGAATAGTACTAGCGAGGGAGAGCGGGGAATACCTTATTTAGTATGACCTACCTAAGTTTATGTGCTATTTTATTGGTGAATCGAAATATAGGGATACTTTGTTACATGTCAATTAACCTTTTGTTTTGTGGTAGTATCTGAAAATGACATCGAGAATGTTGAGAATAGTAATGGAGCACACGAGCGATCGTTGATTCACCACATATCGATAATCGGGGATAATGTGCATTAGGAAGGCGACAATCCTCATGCAAACAACAACAACGACCAAATGATGAATGATCAAATTTTGAGGCTTTATGCAATTTATGCAACAATGAAGCGAGGCGACTCTTCCCAAAACGTGGTGGAAACACGGAAAACTCTCGGCGATCACCGCTAAACAATTCAAGGAGTGGGACCACCGGAGTTTAAGGAGAGCCAAAACCACTTACGGCGGAAGCATGGATAAAGCAAATTACCAAGATATTTGATGTCTTGGGATGCTCTGAGAAAGCAAATGGTTCCCTTTTACGCCTTTATGTTTTGCGGGAGAGGTATATTCTTGGTGGGAATCGGTAAAAGCGTACTCGACTTCTTTGTCTTGAAGATATCTTGGGAGAAGTTCGAGAGAGTCGTTCAACGACAAATACTTTCCTAAAAGTATTAGCCACATGAAGGAGGTGGAGTTTATCAAGTTGGAACAAAAACAATATGGCCAGTGTCGCGATCTGAGAGGTAAAATTTGCGGAGTTATCACGGTTTGCGTCCCACTTGGTGGATAATGAAGAGAGAATGGCGCGAATGTTTTTAAGAGGTTTGAAGCGGGAGATACGTCGACATCTTATTTCTCATAAAAGCGTGTTTGTATTCAGATGTTGTAAATAGGGCTCGATTAGTGGAGGCGCGATAACGAGTCAACCTTAACTAAAAGAGAAGCGGTAACAAAATTATAATACCGGTGAGAGTAGTCATCGAAGCGGTGACAACAAGTGTGGAGGAATCAACATGCGAAATATGGTAACCACTTGGGTGGTAATCGAGGGCCAAAACAATAAGAATGGACATTTCAAGAAAAGGAGATTCAACAATGATGGAAAGGCGTCGACTGACCGGCACCGTTGTTAAGGAAGGAGAAAGACCACCTATCATATGCTTCAAATGCAGAGAGAGAGGGACACATCTGTCAAGAATTGCGCCATGCGCCAGTCAAAGCGTGTTATAATTGTGGAAGAGAAGGTCACTTAGCTCAATTTTGTGGTTTATCGAAGACAAATTCAACTAGGATGGAGGCACCAAAGGTAGTCGAGAAAAAGTCAAAACCGGTAGTCTGAGGAGGCGTTTGTTGTTACCTCCCAAAGAGCAAGGAACCCGAATGAGGTCATCACGGGTAAGCTTATCATAAACTCTAATGAAGTCTATACTTTATTTGATCTGGGTTCTACCCATTCTTTTATTTCTCTACTTGCGCTCATCGATTAAATTTGACTCAGGAGAAATTAGACTTTGACTTATCTGTGGAAACTTCGTTGGGAGAAACCTTCATTACATCCACTTTGTTTATAAGTCTTGTTTGGTTCAAATCGGTACCCTCACATTACTGTCGATCTTATTTCATTAAAAATACTTGCATTTGGCGTGATTCTAGGGATTGATTGGTTAACTACTTATCATGCAAAAATTGATTGTTTTAAATAAGGTTGTTAGCTTTCATATTCCTAATCAACCTATTATGCGAATTCAAACGACCAAACCATTAAAATCAATCACGGTCATCTCAAGCCATAAAGCTATTCGTTTATTGAAAAATGGATGTCAAGCTTTCTTAGCTCATATCACGATTTAAACAAAAATACGTCGGTTTTGAGCGATATTTCTATTGTTAATAAATTTCTGACGTATTCCCGAAGAACTTCTTGGCCTACCCCAGGCGTGAAATTGAATTTTGTATCGACCTTGAACCCGGTGCAAAACCTATTTCCAAAAACCCCGTGTCGAATGGCTCTATTGAACTTGAGGAGTTAAAGACCAAACTGCGAGGAATTGTTAGACATTGGCTTTATTAGTCCTAGTACTTCTCCTTGGGGTGCTCTGTTCTATTAAGTGAAGAAGAAAGATGGGAGTATCGACTTTGTATTGATTATCGGGAGTTGAATCATGTCACCATCAAAAATAGGTATCCATTGCCACGTATTGATGACTGTTTGACCCGATTCTGAGGAGCCAAATTCTTTTCAAAGATTGATCTTCGTTAGGATATCATCAATTGAAGATTAGAACCACTGACATTCCAAAAACGGTTTTCGAACTTCGATCTGGGCATTATGAATTCCTAGTCATGTCCTTTGGATTGACTAATGCTCCTATTTGCCTTCATGGATATGATGAACCGAGTATTCAAGGAATATTTAGATCACTTTGTGGTCGTCTTTATTGATGACATCCTTATTTATTCCAAAAGTCGTGAAGATCATGAAAGCAACACTTGAGGTGACACTCCAAAAGCTTCGTGAATATAAGCTTTATGCCAAGTTGAAGAAATGCGAGTTACGGCTTGAAGAAGTAGCATTCATTGGGCACGTGGTATCAAGTCATGGAATATCTGTTGACCCGGCAGAAAGATTGAAGCTATTCAAAGTAGGGAACAACCTAAATCGATGACTAAAGTCGTAGCTTTCTCGGTTTAGTGGTTATTATCGGAGATTAGTGGAAGGATTTTCTCGAATCGCTACTCCATTGACTAAGGTGACTCGGAAAGATACAAAGTTGGGTTGGAAGCGAAGAATGTGAGAAGAGTTTTCAAGAACTCGAGAGGAGACTTATTTATTTTGTTACGACAATACCATCCGGCTCGGAGGATTTGTCATCTCTGATGATGCTTGAGCAAAAGGGTTGGGATGTGTTCTTATGCAACATGGAAAAGTTATAGCTTTATGCCTCGCGACAACTCAAAGAATATGAGAGGAATTATCCTACTATGATCTAGAGTTGGCATTTGTTGTCTTCTGCACTTAAAATTTGGAGGCATTACTTGTATGGGGAGAGAGTGGAGATCTTCTACGGATCATAAAAGCCTAAAATATTTCTTCACTCAAAAGGAACTCGACATGCGACAACGGCGTTGGCTTGAAGCTGTTGAAAGATTATGATCATACCATCGATACCATCACGGAAAAGCGAACGTGGTAGTGACGCATTGAGTAGAAGATCATATGCAAAATCTGAGTGCGTTATTATCAACGCAAAGGCCCATTTGTGTGACTTGCAAAGGATGGAGATAGAGTTAAAGACTCGAGGGGACGCATGTGATGATTGGGAGTATCTGAGTAGAACCGACATTAATCGATAAAGTTAAAAGGCTGCTCGAGCTACTGGACACACAGGCGATCGTATGAGGAAGAAAGTGCAAGAAGGTGCTATCTGCGGAAGCAAGAATCGATGAAGAAGGAATACTTGAGTCAACTCCGGACTTTGTGTTCCTAACGACCACGATTTAAAGTATAATATCATGATGGAGCGCACAACACACCATTTGCAATCCATCACAGGAGTACCAAAATGTATCATGATATTAAATCATATATTTTGGTGGAGCAATATGAAGAGAGAGATAGCGTTTGTTTATCTCAAGGTGTCTAACTTGTCAACGAGTTAAAGCGAGAGCATCAAGTACCAAAAGGTCCATTGCAACCACTTGAAATTCCGAATGGAAGTGGGAGCACATTACCATGGATTTAGATTCTGGTCTTCCTAAGGTTTCTCAAGGCGTTGATGCGATTTGGGTCATTGTTGATAGATTGACCAAGTCTGCTCATTTCTTACCAATCGAGAAACTTATACACTTGAGCGTCTTGCTCGTATATACATAAACGAGATTGTAAGGCGCATGGTATCTTCAGTATCCATAGTTTACGATCGAGACCCAAGATTAACTTCACGATTTTGGGTTAGTTTGCAAAAAAGCTATGAGCACGGACTTACGATTTAGCTTCGGCGTATCATCCTCAAAGCGACGAGACGGTCGGAGAGGACTATTCAAACTTGAAGATCTATTAAGACTCTGTGTCCTTGATTTCAGGGAGTTGGGACAAGTTCTTACCATTGGTGGAGTTTTCCTATCAAACAATTGGCTTATCAAGCAAGTATTGGCATGGCTCCATTCGAGCGTTGTATGGAAGAAAGTGTCGTTCTCGAAAGAGTTATCTTTGGGATGAGGTGGGTGAAGCAACATTGTTAGGGGCCGGAGTTGAGATGCGATACTACGGGAAAAAGAATCAAACGATCCATTATTGGGTTTGTAATATTCATAACGCCTTGATCAAAATTGCATAAAAAAGTGCGGCGTGGAAAAATCGAGTTTAAAATTTACAAACCATATACGGATCATCCTTTATGCATAATTATTAATTAAGCGAAAAGATAAAGAATAAATCATACCCTTGAAGATCGAGCTTCCTCGGTACAAGTTCACCTCCAAATCCTTTACGTTCGATCTTGAATCCACCGGTTTGGTTCCTTCCTTTGATCAACGTTAGCCACCCAAATGTTTGGCCTCTAGAGGTGATCCACCAAGGAAGAATAAAATTCAAGAAGATGGGTGTTTATGGCTCAAACCCTAGTTTTTCCTATCTCTATAGAAAAAAAAGGTACTCTCCAACAAATTGGAATTATTACGTTGTAAAAGTCAACAACCCATTACCCATAATAAGACTCCTCTTATTTATAGATGTGGGCAACCCACCTTAACAATTAAGGAATTGGGTTTTAATTAATTAATTCTTTTAATTAATTAAGCTCCCTAATCTTATTAGGGATAATTAATTAAACTCTTTTAATTAATTTAACCTCCTAATCTTATTAGGAATAAATGAGAGTACTTATATTAAATTAATTCCTAAACTCTTTTAGAAATTAAAATAATAATAATTGTAATAATATTAATAAGACTCCTCTTATTAATTTATATTTAATATTTCTAAAATATTAAATAATAAATATTAAGCTATTTAATTTATTCTATCACCATAGATTAAATTAAATATACATAACTATATATTATTACGATTATGCCATTTACTTCTTAAATAATTATTCTTCCTTTTATGGTGTGACCCTTTAGGTTCTCCATATTAAGCCGGTTGTGAATAAATCAATTAGAACAATTCTAATCTTATTTAAATAAATTAAACAATTAATTTATTTAAATAATATTTATTCTGATAGGGATAAGCCTCCCCTAGCGATTAACGACTTTCCGGATAATATAGATTTCAACATTAATCATTAAAGAACCTTTGAGTAAATAGTTCTTAAATGAATTCAATCCTTCCACCATACTGATGTCCCAATTAAATATAAGACATGGAATTCTTTGTCAAAGTCTTATTTTATTTAATCATATGTATTTCGATCCTTAAATGCACACTCCAAATAATGCAAATTAGAAACTCCTTTCTAATTTCATTACGCCTTAACCAAGGACTCTTTGGGTTGTCATTTATCGAATCACATAGGACATTTCTCTTCTTTTATTAAAGTGGTAGATTCTTTATTGATCATACATTATCTCCATGTACAACTTATTATACCCAAGCATACCCTTTGATATACCTAAGGGTCTTAAGGAATAAGTCAAAGTATAACTCATCATACACAAGATACTATGATGATCTCAAGTCCAAGGATTACTTGTACTTACTATCACTCTGAGAAATTCCTATTGACGAGCAAATAAAACTCCATTAGGTATTCCTTAGCGAGCCACGTTCGGTGAACTTATTCTCTAATAAGCACCTACATACTTGCTTTAGTGTCTCCACACAAATGATCGTGAGATCAATCATCCTCATCCAATGAGCAAGCAACGTATGTACCAATCTATCCGGATTCACTAATCCCCAATTTAGTAATCCAATGATTGGGAACTATTTTAGTTTTAAGCTTTCTAAAATTTAGATCTCATTAGAATGATCATCATCATTATTCTAAAAGCATTGCTTAAAACTATGGGTTTATCACATATTATAAAAACGACATCATGTATGTAGATAATTAAAAGCCTTTAATAAATTAATACTTTTTATTAATAAATGAATAAGATTGTTACAAAGTATATGCTTTATCATCAAACATGATTGGCTTGTGTGCATACTACTTTCAATCTCCCACTTGCACTAAAAGCCAATCGTCGTGGTATCTCATACTCTTCTTCTCTAAGTGGCGATTATCCTGCTTTGTTGGATAAGCTTTAGTTAATGGATATGTAATGTTGTTTTTGAGAGTCCACTATCTACATAGTGATTTCCCATCTTTCAATGATTCTAATAATCAAATGAAAGTGCCACAACACATGTTTAGATCCAAGATGAGACTTAGGAACTATTCCTAGTTACGTAATGAACTTTTAATCCAAACAATCAACTTGCGACTTCATTTATAGCTATATACTTTGTCTTTATCACTAAACCAAAGACTCTTTCTTTGTTTGGAACCTTTCGAATTCACTACACCCTTTATTCGAGGTAACACTTTACCTTAAAGTGGATTTTCGATCGTCTTGGTGCATGCGAAAAACTTGAGTCTATAAAGCCCTCTAGTTTTAATTCGGATCCACCATGTTTGCTCACATCCTTAGTCTTGGGTTAAGAACTTTAAGATGTTTTCAGCATCTTCTTACGGTGATCTTCTCGAGAATATGGCCGTCGACATCGGGTCTCGTACATTTCATTGCATACATGATTGTCACTCATGCGATCTCTCTTTTTTGGAGTCTATGGGGACTATTAAGAGAGATACACTCCATGGCTCATCAACATGAGACATCTCTTGGAGTTGCCATGCTAAACAACTTTAGCATCAAATGAATATCGTTCCTTGGGTTAAGTCGAGCATCCTTTTAAATCTATCTATATAGATTTGTATCCCCAATAATGATACTCTTCCCAAATCATTCATGGAGGATTGTTTAGACAACTTTATCTTTCTTGATTGTAGCATTGGTATGTCATTCCTTATCCGTAATATATCAACATATAATATTAGGAATGTCACGGCGCTCCCCTTTGTCCCTTTTGTACACACTAGAACTCTTACCTCATCGAATGTAACTACGGATCATCATCTTCTATGATGTGTACCTCATCATCATCATCCATGATGAATCCATACCTCTAGGTATCTTGGTACTATTCGAGTTCTGATTAGGTTGTGGTACAATAGGTCTATCTATAGGTTCCTCTTATTTGACTTATAGTGTTTTGTGGTTCTTGAACTCTTGAGATCTATTATCCTCCCACTAGCCCTTTTAATGATAAACACCTTTATCTTAGAAGGCGTGCGTGTTTTCGTAACAAACACCTTTTGCTAAGTAGAATTATAGAACATATACCTAAACTTACTTTAGGATGTCCCACAAATCGTACTTGTCAAATCTTGTCCCAAACTTATCCTTTGAAACCTTTTCACATAAGTTGGACAACCCTTATCTTAACATACTTAAGATTAGGAATCCTCCACATCCATAACTTTTATGGAGTCTTGAAATTTGGATTTTGAGGTTACCATTTTAAATAAATATCACGACCATTTCTAGGACATTGACCTGAGGGGATCTTTGGAATGTCGGTAAAATCATTATGGACCGTACCATGTCCAACAAGTACGATTTTTCCTTTCAAATACATCAATCAATTATTACGTGTCGGGATGTGTCCATTATGAAAAACCATTTGAGATGATCTAGAAACTTATTGCACAAGTATTTATTCCTTGATCTAATTAAAGAATCTTAATACTTTTGCCAATTTGTTTCATACAATTCTTTGAACCTTTCAAATAATTCACACTTGTATTCAACAAATACATACATTCAACTCTTTGAATGATCATCTCCTTTTCTTATACTAATTTGTTCGATATGCAAAATTATTTTCATGTAAGTCAGTATACTAAATCCATTAAGTAATATTTCAGTTCTATACAAAACATTATTATTATAAATAGAACAACAATTGTTCTTAATTATAATACCAAAATTTTCATTGTCCAACAATAAAATGGAAATAATATTTTAACAAGAATCGGAATACAATAACAACTTATTGACTTAATAGATTTTCCGTGTAGGCATTGCTAAACTATAAGTTTCTATGGCTAATGTTGCAACCTTTGCTTCATTTTCCACATATAGGATTACTTATATTTGTTTAGCTTTCTACTTCTTCTTGGTCCTTTCACAAATCTATATTTATGATAACCAAAGTCGGTATCCAATACCCAGTAGAACTTTGACTTAAAGAAAAATTTATTTCAATCATGAACAAAAAGCGTATTATGTGAAAAACTTCACTAAGCTTCTTTAGTTAGCCTCTGCGCAAGATGCTTCTCATGATTTCTTTCCGATGTCGGGCTTATTACGGTGGAAGCAAACTCCTTTGCTTTATCCGTGTCGATTTTGTTCTTATTATCCTTTGTTTTGCCTTTTCATTTACCTTCTTTGAATCGTTCTTCTTTTGAGAAGATCCTTTGGCCCCTACCGGTAAGACTTGGTTTTCTTGGTTGGAAAGTGACTCTCAACATTTTTCAACATGTTAAGCAAATCGGTGAGGATATCTAGCTTGTCCATATGAAAAATTCACAACAATTGTGAAAGAAGTCCGGGGAGTGAGTGCAAGATCAAATCTTGACTCAACTCTCCATCCATGACAAAACCGGTTGTCCTAATTGATCAATCAAATTGATAATGTTAAGGACTTTTATACATCTTTAGTGTAGTGCCATTGGTCATTCTAGATCGGAAGAGCTCCTTAGATATCTGATATCTATCAGTCCTACTTTCCTCACCATCAACTACTTGATGTGCGGGAATATAGTAGAAGCATCCATAGTTTCATCTTGTGGCTGAAGCTCGTTACTCGTGGATCTGAGCATGATGCATTGAGCCAATAGCGTGCATCATCTTGCCACTTTCTAAAAGTACCAATGTCTTCCTCGGAGGCATTATGCGCAACCATTCTTGAGGATAGGCGTATTAAGGACATAAGATAGCTTTTCGACCATGAGAAACTATTCTCAAATTCCTTAACCAATCCGTTTAATTGATTACGATTAATTTAGCATCTAATATGCTTCGCGATGATAGTAATTTTAGACATTGTAAAATTACGTAAATGAATTTGTAATTAACAACATTTTAACATACATTCTTTTATTAATTACCAAAATAATTTAGGTCTTGTTTTAAATTGGTATCTCTCACTATTTTCTTCAAACTATATTACCCTCACTTATATAGTTAAAAAAAATCTAATTAAAGATTTGCTAGTGAGAATAAGGATCCCATTTCAAATGTATATAGCCTTGTGGTGACCTGACAAACTATATATAAATAAATAGGTAGACAACTCTTTGTCGATTACATCAACTATCTGACTCCTTGTATTTTTGCCTCTTAGATTATTTTGATCAGTGGTGGCACATCCAGAATCAAAATTATCCAAGTTAAGTCCAACCTAGCACTCCATATATTCAAAAAAAAGAAAATATCATCCTTGTGGTGACCTGACAAAACAATATTGTTCAATTTTCTTTATAAGCATCAAATGTGATAAATTAACATCTTAAATACTTAATACTTGCCTTGTGGTGACACAACAAACTCATATTAAATATTTAATACTCTATTAATTTTATCATGCTAGAAAGCGACGTTCGATATTCCAAATATCTTTGAGCGCTTAGGACTTAATATAAAAAATTGAGGGGTTTGTTATTAATTTGTCTCATCTTGTTTAAGCGCATACATATATACATATATATATAAAATACGCGTCGTATTAATTAACATCGAAGCATGTTTGCATAATATATAATATATATATAGTATAAGCATGCACATATAGAATACTATATTCTACGGATTGATTATGGACTTTTATTCTAGTTTGGTTCACTAGAGCCACCAAGTGAACCAAAAAAAGGTCAAACCCTAGGGTGCGAAATTAATATTTAAACATAACTATTACATTTAAACTTGGGCTTCATTACAAGCGGGTCTTCTAGCGCTCCTTGCTCCTTGATCTCTAATTCTTCAAAATTAATTCTAACTATTCCTATTACAACACTATTTTAAAATAAATAGAAACCTTGATCGTGATCGAGGGAAATACATAGGAGGAATAGAATTTACATTAAGAAAAATTAGAGAAGGCAATCTGTGAGACCCCATTTAATAAAACCCATACATTCATGCATCCAACTAAAATAAATCCAATCACATTGGTCAATAGTCCATAATCAATCCCATTTATTATCATACACATCACCATATGCATCAATAAATAACATTCATCTCATGAATAATAAACATTTAATATATATATTGATATCATTTAATGGGCAAATTTAGTTAGTATAAAATCTAATTTTGAATCAAAATAAACTCCTTTATTTTAATCCAAATTTAAATCAAAATAAAACTATTTTATTTTAATTTATCCAATTTTGAATAAAATAAATTATTTTATTTTAATCAAAATCTTTAATCAAAATAAACTCCTTTATTTTAATTAATTATGGAATCGAATTCCATGTAATAAAAAAAAAAATTTAATTAAAATAAACTCTTTTATTTTAATTAATTATGAATCGATTCCATGTAAAAAAAAAAATTATTAAAGGAAACGCGATTATCTTTCCTATTCACAAATAAACTCCTTTTTTTTTGAATAATATGAAATCTTATTTCATATTTAAATAAACTCCTTTATTTAAGGAAAGGTGGATTTACTTCCTATTTTACAAATAAACTCCTTTATTTTAGGAAAAATAAAATCCAATTTCAACTCTAATCAGTTATCATGGAATCAAATTCCAACTCTAATTAGTTTGCATGAAATTCTAATTTTAAAATTAAAATAAATCTTTTATTTTAATATTAAAATAAACTTTTATTTTAAGATTAAAATAAACCTTTTATTTTAATCATAAAATTATTTAAAATTAAAATAAAACTTTTTATTTTAAAATTAAAATAAACATTTTATTTTAATTATAAAATAATTAAGAATAATATATATATATATAAAATTAATTATAAATAAAACAATTCAAACACAAAAAACTTTTCGGTAACATATTACTTATATATATATATAACTTATACCGTATATTGTTATATTAATATATATATATATATATATATATAACTATTATATATATATATATAATAACCGTTCCTTTATTTTAAAAACCTGATTCATGATTTCCGTACTAAGTGGCTTCAAATCCGGTCATTCAAGGATAAAGCAACATGATAATAAGCAACATGGTAACAACCTGACTACTTTTTAAAAAAAATGACTCCTGCGTGAAGTCTGGTTCCTTTCAAAAAAAAAAAATGACGCAGGAAGCCCTTTTTTTTTTTTTTTTTATTTTTGATGGAACATGCATGCTGCCGAATTCATCAAGATCAAACACATGGCTGCCGAATCCTGTTGCAATTTTTTTTTTTTTTTTTTTTTTTTTTTTTTTTTTTTTATTTTTATACAATAAAATTATGCCCAATTAAATTGTTCTAAACACATATCAATATACATATCAAATCTGAACAATTAATAATTTACATAAAGGTTTGGCTCACGATGCCATTTATTGGGTTTAATAATATTCATAACGCCTTGATCAAAATTGCATAAAAAGTGCGAGCGTGGAAAAATCGAGTTTAAAAATTTACAAACCATATACGGATCATCCTTTATGCATAATTATTAATTAAGCGAAAAGATAAAGAATAAATCATACCCTTGAAGATCGAGCTTCCTCGTACAAGTTCACCTCCAAATCCTTTCGCGTTCGATCTTGAATCCACGGGTTTGGTTCCTTCCTTTGATCAGCGTTAGCCACCCAAATGTTTGGCCTCTAGAGGTGATCCACCAAGGAAGAATAAAATTCAAGAAGATGGGTGTTTGTGGCTAAACCCTAGTTTTTCTATCTCTATAAAAAAAAAGTACTCTCCAACAAATTGGAATTATTACGTTGTAAAAAAATCAACAACCCATTACCCATAATAAGACTCCTCTTATTTATAGATGTGGGCAACCCACCTTAACAATTAAGGAATTGGGTTTTAATTAATTAATTCTTTTTAATTAATTAAGCTCCCTAATCTTATTAGGGATAATTAATTAAACTCTTTTAATTAATTTAACCTCCTAATCTTATTAGGAATAAATGAGAGTACTTATATTAAATTAATTCCTAAACTCTTTTAGAAATTAAAATAATAATAATTGTAATAATATTAATAAGACTCCTCTTATTAATTTATATTTAATATTTCTAAAATATTAAATAATAAATATTAAGCTATTTAATTTATTCTATCACCATAGATTAAATTAAATATACATAACTTATATTATTACGATTATGCCATTTACTTCTTAAATAATTATTCTTCCTTTTATGGTGTGACCCTTTAGGTTCTCCATATTAAACCTAGGTTGTGAATAAATCAATTAGAACAATTCTAATCTTATTTAAATAAATTAAACAATTAATTTATTTAAATAATATTTATTCTACAATAGGGATAAGCCTCCTAGCGATTAACGACTTTCCGGATAATATAGATTTCAACATTAATCATTAAAGAACCTTTGAGTAAATAGTTCTTAAATGCAATTCAATCCTTCCACCATCTGATGTCCCAATTAAATATAAGACATGGAATTCTTTGTCAAGTCTTATTTTATTTAATCATATATATTTCGATCCTTAAATGCACTGACTCCAAATAATGCAAATTAGAAACTCCTTTCTAATTTCATTACGCCTTAACCAAGGACTCTTTGGGTTGTCATTTATCGAATCACATAGGACATTTCTCTTCTTTTATTAGAAGTGGTAGATTCTTTATTGATCATACATTATCTCCATATACTGACTTATTATACCCAAGCATACCCTTTGATATACCCTAAGGGTCTTAAGGAATAAGTCAAAGTATAACTCATCATACACAAGATACTATGATGATCTCAAGTCCAAGGATTACTTGTCTACTATCACTCTGAGAATTCCTATTGACGAGCAAATAAAACTCCATTAGGTATTCCTTAGCGAGCCCACGTTCGATGAACTTATTCTCTAATAAGCACCTACATACTTGCTTTAGTGTCTCCACACAAATGATCATGAGATCAATCATCCTCATCCAATGAGCAAAGCAGCGTATGTACCAATCTATCCGGATTCACTAATCCCCAATTTAGTAATCCAATGATTGGGAACTATTTTAGTTTTAAGCTTTCTAAAATTTAGATCTCATTAGAATGATCATCATCATTATTCTAAAAGCATTGCTTAAAACTATGGGTTTATCACATATTATAAAAACGACATCATGTAGATAATTAAAAGCCTTTAATAAATTAATACTTTTTATTAATAAATGAATAAGATTGTTACAAAGTATATGCTTTATCATCAAACATGATTGGCTTGTGTGCATACTACTTTCAACGTTAAACGATAAAAACCTCACCAAATCGATAAAAGAGTTATCTTGATCTTCATCGAAAGGACGTGGAATTCGATATAGGAGATCATGTGTTGTTAAGAGTTGCTCCATGGAAAGGAGTTACAAGATTTGGAAAGAGAGGAAAACTTAATCCTTGATTCATCGGTCCATTTTAATCCTCGTCGAGTAGAACTGTAGCTATAGACTAAACTTTCTGCCAAATATGTCTTGTGTTCATAACTTTTTTCAAATATCCATGTTACATAAATATGTGAAAGACCAACCATATTATTGAGTTAGAATCGATGAAATAGCGGAAGATTTGGCGTATGAAGAGGTTCCTGTTCAAATTTTGGAGAAGAAGGAACATATTCTACGCTCCAAGGTTATACCTCAAGTCAAGTTTTGTGGAGGAACCAAGATGTTGAGGAAATGACTTGGAGTTAGAATCAAAATAAAATCAAGATATCCTTACCTCTTGATATACCAGTGCGTACCCTAATTTTGAGGCGTAAATTTCATAAGAAGGGAGAAGTTGTAAGACCCAGCTTTTTATAAATAAAGATGAATTTTTCTATAAATATTATTTTTGAATATTATGGAATAAATTTGATATAATGTTATAGTTGTGGGTAATATTTATAAATTTTGCAAAGTAAGCAGTTGTTATAAAATATTACGTTTGGTCTGGGAATATTCTTTGTCGGGAATATTAAATCGACGACTCAATCATTAATTGGACCCCTAGCGGAAGTATTGTAAAGTTCAACCTAAATCGTTGATCCGAAATCGTAGCTTTCTCGGTTTAGTTGGTTATTATCGAGATTCGTGGAAGGATTTTCAACGATCGCTCATGCTCCATTGCAATTCTCAACATTCTTAGATGTCATTTTTTGAATCTTGCCACAAAACAAAAGGTTAATTGACATGTAACAAATTATCTCTATATTACGAATGAAGCGAATAAAATAGCATATAAACTTAGGTAGGTCATACTACTAGCGAAGGTATTCCCTGCTCTCCCTCCTAGTCCTATTCTCACATCTTAGCCGGGGATCATATCCTAAAGCTCTCGATACCAACCGTGGCGCCCCCCCCGAAATTAGGTATACATCACCCATCTTGGGTAGTCGATACATGGTATGTAATTTAAATACAACTTACTAATATAAGCTGCTGGTATACAATACGACATAAAGCGTGAGTTTGAATACAAATATTGTCTACTAGATATTATACAAACTCAAAAGGAGTCCTCATTACAATTATTATCACACTATTTCACGTAATAGTGAGGACTACTAATGCTATCCTCTCGGACAATTACTCAGTTCCCAGACTCGTCCCAAATATATTCTCATTTCACAGAAGAAAAGGTGAAAGAAAGGGTGAGCTCAACTAGCTCGATGAAATATTATGACTAAGATAATGCGAGAATAAATTATCATTAGCCTACAACAAAGTGTTAAACCGATAAAATATAATGAACATCAAGTTTAACTACAACGGAACCAAAGAATCCATTAAAAGAGTCAAGTAGAAAAAAAAATCTACTATCTTTTATGATTTAAAAGTTTTTTCATCAACATTATAAATTTGAGACTCGACTTTAATAAATATTCCACATCATCGAATCACCCCTCCTTTTCTGACCAAGATATTCTTTATTATGGATACCGCAAGCGTACCATGCGATCTTACAATCTCGTTTATGTATACATCTGAGCAAGGCGTTCAAGTGTATAAGTTTCTCGTATTGGTAAGAAATGAGCGGACTTGGTCAATCTATCAACAATGACCCAACTCGCATCAACGCCTTGAGAAACCTTAGGAAGGCCGTGAATGAAATCCATGGTAATGTGTTCCCCACTTCCATTCGGAATTTCAAGTGGTTACTGATGGACCTTTTGGTACTTGATGCTCCGCTTTAACTTCGTTGACAAGTTAGACACCTTGAGATAAACAATATATCTCTCTCTTCATATTGCTCCACCAAAATGTATGCCGAATATCATGATACATTTTCGTACTCCCGGGATGGATTGCAAATGGTGTGTTTGTGCGCCTCCATCATGATATTATACTTTAAATCGAGGTTCGTTAGGAACACAAAGTCCAGAGTTGACTCAAGTATTCCTTCTTCATCGATTCTTGCTTCCCATAGCACCTTCTTGCACTTTCTTCCTCATACGCATCGGCTCCAAGTCTGTAGCTTGAGCAACTTTAACTTTATCGATTAAAGTCGGTTCTACTCATATACTCGCTATCATCACATCCGTCCCTGGAGTCTTTCACTCTATCTCCATCCTTTGCAAGTCACACAAAATGGGCCTTTGCGTTGACAATAACGCTTTTCGTGCTTGCATATGATCTTACTCGATGCATCGGCTACCACGTTAAGCTTTTCTAGGATGGTATTGGATGGTATGATCATAATCTTTCAACGATTTAAGACAACGTCGTTGTCGCATGTTGAGTTCCTTTTGAGTGAAGAAATATTTGAGGCTTTTATGATCATCCGTAAAGATCTCCACTTTCTCCCCATACAAGTAATGCCTCCAAATTTTAAGTGCAAAAGATAATAGTACCAACTCTAGATCATGAGTAGGATAATTCCTCTCATATTCTTTGAGTTGTCGCGAGGCATAAACTATAACTTTTCCATGTTGCATGAGAACACATCCCAACCCTTTGCCAGCATCATCACTTTGTAGATGACAAATCCCTCCGAGGCGGATGGTATTGTCGAGCAGTCTTTGAAATAAGTCTCCTCTTGAGTTCTTGAAAACTCTTCTCACATTCTTCGCTCCAACCAAACTTTGTATCTTTCCGAGTCAATGAGTCGATGGAGTAGCGATTCGAGAAAATCCTTCCACGAATCTCCGATAATAACTAGCTAAACCGAAAAAGCTACGTACTTGGTCATTTGATTTAGGTTGTTCCCGACTTTGAGTAGCTTCAATCTTTCTTTGGGTCAGCGGATATTCCATGACTTGATACCACGTGCCCAAGGAATGCTACTTCTTCAAGCCAGAACTCGCATTTCTTCAACTTGGCATAAAGCTTATATTCACGAAGCTTTTGGAGTATCAGCCTTAAGTGTTGCTCATGATCTTCACGGCTTTTGGAATAAATAAGGATGTCATCAATAAAGACGTCCACAAAGTGATCTAAATATTCCTTGAATACTCGGTTCATCATATCCATGAAGGCAGCAGGAGCATTAGTCAATCCAAAGGACATGACTAGGAATTCATAATGCCCGTACAGAGTTCTGAAAGCCGTCTTTGGAATGTCAGCGGTTCTAATCTTCAATTGGTGATATCTGGAATGAAGATCAATCTTTGAAAAGAATTTGGCTCCTTGCAACTGGTCAAACAGTCCATCAATACGTGGCAATGGATACCTATTTTTGATGGTGACATGATTCAACTCCAGATAATCAATACAAAGTCGCATACTCCCATCTTTCTTCTTCACGAATAGAGGAGCACCCCAGGAGAAGTACTAGGGCGAATAAAGCCAATGTCTAACAATTCCTGCGGTTGGGTCTTTAACTCCTTAAGTTCAATAGGAGCCATTCGATGGGGGGCTATGGAAATAGGTTTTGTCTGGGTTCAAGGTCGATACAAAAATTCAATTTCACGCTCTCGGGGTAGGCAGGGAAGTTCTTGAAGAATACGTCGGAAATTTATTAACAATAGAAATATCGTTCAAAATGACATATTTTGTTTAAATCATGACATGAACTAAGAATGCTTGACATCCATTTTTCAATAAGCGAATAGCTTTATGGCTTGAGATGACCGTGATTGATTTTAATGGTTTGGTTGAATTGAATTAGCATAATAGGTTTATTAGGAATATGAAAGCTAATAACCTTACGAAAATAATCAATTTTGCATGATAAGTAGTTAACCAATCAATCCCTAGAATCACGTCAAATGCAAGTATTTTTAATGAAATAAGATCGACGAGGTAATGTAAGGTATCGATTTGAACCAAACAAGACTTATAAGCAAATGGATGTAATGAAGGTTTCTCCCAACCGGACTTTCCACGAGATAAGTCAAAGTCTAATTTCTCCTGAGTCAAATTTAATCGATGGCGCGCAAGTAGAAGAAATAAAAGAATGGGTAGAACACATCAAATAAAGTATAGACTTCATTAGAGTTTATGATAAGCTTACCCGTGATGACCTCATTCGGGTTCCTTGCTCTCTGGGAGGTCACAACAAACGCTCTCCCTTGCACTACCGGTTTTGACTTTTTTGGGACGACCTTTGGTGCCTCCATCCTAGTTGAATTTGTCTTCGGTAAACGATAAAATCGAGCTAAGTGACCTTCTCTTCCACAATTATAACATGCTTTGGACGGCATGGCGCAGATTTGGGCCGATGTGTCCCTCTCTCCGCATTTGAAGCATATGATGAGGTGGTCTTTCTCCTTCCTTAACAACGGGTCTTTGATGTTGACGTCTTTCCATCATTGTTGAATCTCCTTTTCTTGAAATGTCCATTCTTATTCTTTTGGCCCTGATTACCACCGAAGTGGTTACCATATCTGGCCTGTTGATTCCCTCCACGCTTGTTGTCACCGCTTCGATTACTACTCTCGTTGGTATTATAATTTTGCCGGCTGCTCTCTTGTAGTTACGTTGACTCGTTATTGCGCTCCACTAACTGAGCCCTATTTACAACATCTTAATACAAACACAGTTTATGAGAAATAAGATGTTGACGTATCTCCGGCTTCAAACCTCTTAAAAACATTCGTGCCATTCTCTCTTCATTATCCACCAAGTGGGACGCAAACCGTGATAACTCCGCAAATCTTGCCTCGTATTGCGACACAGTCATATTGTTTTGTTCCAACTTGATAAACTCCACCTCCTTCATGTGGCGAATACTTTCAGGAAAGTATGTGTCGTTGAACAGCTCTTGGAACTTCTCCCAAGATATCTTGATGACAATGAGGTTGAGTCGTTTCTGATTCCCACCAATGTCTGCCTCTCCACGCAACATAAAAAGCGTGAAAGGAACCTTTTGCTCCTCGAGCATCCCAAGACATCAAATATCTTGGTAATTTGCTTTATCCATGCTTCCGCCGAAGTGGTTTTGGCTCTCCCTTAAACTCCGGTGGTCCCGGCTCCTTGAATTGTTTAGCGGTGACCGCCCGAGAGTTTTCCGTGTTTTCCACCTACGTTTTGGGCAGAGTCGCTCTCTTTCTTTGTTGCATAAATTATATAAAGCTCTGAAAATTTGATCATTCATCATTTGGTCAAGTTGTTGTTTGCATGAGGATTGTCGCCTTCTGATGCACATTATCCCGATTATTGATATGTGGTGAATCAACGATCGCCTGTGCTCCATTACTATTCTCAACATTCTCAGATGTCATTTTCAGATACTACCAAAAAACAAAAGGTTAATTGACATGTAACAAAGTATCCCTATATTCTGACCGACCAATAAAATAGTACATAAACTTAGGTAGGTCATACTAGCGAAAGTATTCCCCGTCTCTCCCCTCCTAGTACTATTCTCACATCTTAGCCAGGGATCACATCCCTAAGCTCTGATACCAACTGTGACCTATAGACTCGCTTTACCGTCAAATATGTCTCGTGTTCATAACGTTTTTCACATATCCATGTTACGTAAATATGTGAAAGATCCGAACCATATTATTGAGTTAGAACCGGACGATATAGCGGAAGATTTGACGTATGAAGAGGTTCCTGTTCAAATTTTAGATAAGAAGGAACATATTCTACGCTCCAAGGTTATACCTCAAGTCAAAGTTTTGTGGAGGAACCACGATGTTAAGGAAATGACTTGGGAGTTAGAATCTGAAATTAAATCAAGGTATCCTTACCTCTTCGACATACCAGGTACGTACCCTAATTTCGAGGGCGAAAGTTTATATGAAGGGAAGGTTGTAAGACCCCAGCTTTTATAAATAAAGATGAACTTTCAATAAATATTATTTTTGAATATTATGGAATAAATTTGATATAATGTTATAGTTGTGGGTAATATTTATAAATTTTGCAAAGTAAGCAAGTTGTTATAAAATATTCGTTTGGTCGGGGAATATTCTTTTTGTTGGGGAATATTAAATGCGGCTACCAATCATTAATGGACCCCTAATAACGGAAGTATTATCGTAGTTAGAAAACGACAAAATTATCTTTCTATAAAAATAACGGCGGAGGTGTTACCATTAAAACTGTTGAACTACCCGGTGGTAAAAGTACAGTAATACATGTAGTTGTATAGTAGCACACGATATTGATTATTAATGTTTACGTGAGAAGTCACTCAGCTATACTCAATTATTGCTACAGTAATTGCTGCATCATATCTCTTATATTATTGATTTAATTATTGTCACAGTATCATCTGTATAATATGTTATATTATTAATTGAGACGACAAATTATAAATGATTAATAATTGTTGAAAGATTAAATATGTGTTGATTAAAAATAAAATGATTTGTGGTAATATTTATTCAATCCTTGATGTATATAAAGAGTCTCATTATGAGGCGTTTATGGTAAGTTTGATTATTTTATGGGGGCCCATATGTCATCATCTAAGAGTCTCTTCAAATCGATAGTAATTACCTTTGTGAATATTAATTACCTTCGTCGATAGTATTTACCTTCGTCGAATAGTATTTTTTTAAATCAATAGTAATTACCTTAGTGAATAGTAATTACCTTCGTCAATAGTATTTACCTTCGTCGATAGTAATTAGCTTCGTCGATAGTATTTACCTTAAATCGATAGTAATTACCTTCCGTCGATAGTAGTTGTCCCTTCAATATTACCAAGAGTTAACCGCCTCTTGATTGTTCCAAGGGTTAATTACCCCTTCATGAAATAGTAGTTGTCTCTTCAATATTACGAAGTCATTTTGACCCTTCGTTAAGACCAAGAGCCACCCTCGGTTTTTCTATAAATAGAAAGCTCATTCCTTCATTATTTCTTACGAATTCAATTCGAAACTCTAGAGAGAGAGACTATAGAGAGAAAGAAGAAAAGTATTCTACTACTTCACTTTTCCAATATTCAGTTCTTCTAAGGTAGGGAATATTATTTGTTGTACTCGTAAGGGGTGTTATTCTTTCTTATTCATGAAGAGAACTGTTTTTATTCCATTGCTTATTATTCTGTTGGAATAACCTGTATACGTGGTTTACCCTATACTTGGTGACATTCTTCTATTATTCTGTTGGAACATCTTGTCTGTGTGTTTTACACCTACTGGTTAAAATTTTATTATTATTACATTGGAATATCCTCATGCGTGTGTTTTACTTCGACTGGTTCCGCTCTTTATTATTATTCTGTTAGAACATCATGTCTGTGTGTTTTACGCCGGACCTGGTTCCATTCTTTATTATTTTGTTGGAACATCTTGTCTGTGCGTTTTACGCCGGACCTGGTTCCGTTATTTATTATTCTATTGGAATAACCTGCCTATGCGGTCTATCGCATGCATGGTGATTTCTTTTGTTATTCCATTCTTTATTATACCCAGTTGGTTAAAACTTTGACTTCTATACTCCATGAAATTAGTGGAATATCCTTGATATTTGCGCTTCATCCAGTATCCTTTCATGGAAATATTCTTCTCAGTATTCTTGAATTTTACTTTACAAAGCAGTATCATGTTGACAGTTTGGATGTTATTGATTCCTGGATAAGATAATTCTTGAACTTGTTTTATTTAATTCTTATATCATTGTCATCATCCTCATGTTTATATTACGTTGAAAGTCATCTGTGGCCTGTAGTGCATAGATGGACTTGGTATGATTATGACCAGAGACTATTCGGTGTAATCATGACCGTAATGTTACAAATGATGTGGTAAAAATCCTCAGTCGCTGTAGTGCATTAATGGACAGTTGGTGGCATGATAATGACAATTAATGAATACACAACTATTCTTGGCACGTAGTGCATGAATAATTGTTGTCGTGATACTAAAGAATATCCTTGGCCGTAGTGCAGGGGTGATTCGATGATGTGGAATATTTATTAAAGCTGAGTCTCAGCTATAACAATGATGAAAAACCTTTTAAATCATTAAAGATAGTAGATTTTATTTTCTACTTGACTCTTTTAATGGATTGGTGGTTCCGCTGTAGTTAAACTTGATGTTCATTATATTTTATCGCTTTAACATCATTGTTGTGAGGCTAATGATAATTTATTCGCATTATCATAATCATAATATTTCTTCTTGAGCTAGTTGAGCTCACCCTTTCTTTCACTTTGTTCTCTTGAAATGAGAATATAGCCGGGACGAGTGGGGAGCGGAGTAATGGTCCAGAGGATAGCATTAGTAGTCCTCACTATTTTGTGAAATAGTGTGATAATAATTGTAATGAGGACTCCTTTTGAGTTTGTATAATATCTAGTAGACAATATTTGTATTCAAACTCACGGTTTATGTCGTATTGCATACCTACGCTTATATTAGTAAGTTGTATTTAAATTACATACCATGTAAATCGACTACCCAAGATGGGTGATGTATACCTAATTTTGGGGCGTCACCGTTGGAACCAGTCCGTAAAAGCGCCTTGCATGCATGGATGTTCCAAATGAATAATAATAAAAGACGGAACTAGGTTCGGTGTAAAACACACGCATGTGATATTCCAAATGTAATAATAATTAAGACGGACGGAACACAGTCCGCGTAAAAACGCATGCATGGATATATTCCAATGTAATAATAAAGAATGGAACCAGTCCGGTAGAAACACACGCAGACGAGAATGTTCCAAAGAATAATAATAAAGATGGAACCGAATTCCTGGTAAAAAACACAGACGAGATATTCAACCAGAATAATAATAAAGAGGCGGAACCGAGTCCTGTGTAAAACACACGAGCAGGATATTCCAACGAATAATAATAAAAAAGAACCGGAACCAGGTCCGTGTAAAACACACAAACAGGATGTTCCAATGAGAATAATAGAAGAATGTCACCAAGTGTAGGTAAACCACGTATACAAGTTATTCCAACGAGAATAATAAGAAATGGAATAACAACAGAATGTCTTCATGAATAAGAAAGAATAACACCCCTTACGGTACAACAAATAATATTCCCTACCTTAGAAGAATGAATATTGGAAAAGTGAAGTAGCGAGAATACTTTTCTTCTTTCTCTCTATAGTTTCTCTCTCAGAGTTTCGTGAATTGTAAGAAATAATGATGGAATGAGCTTTCATTTATAGAAAAACTGAGGGTGGCTCTTGGTCTTAACTAAGGGTCAAAATGACTCTTGGTAATATTGAAAAGACAACTACTATTTGCGAAGGGGTAATTAACCCTTGGAACACCGAAGAGGCAGTTAACTCTTGGTAATATTGAAGAGACAACTACTATTGACGAAGGTAATTACTATTGACGAAGGTAAATACTATTGACGAAGGTAATTACTATTGACGAAGGTAAATACTATTGACGAAGGTAATTACTATTCACAAAGGTAATTACTATTGACGAAGATAAATACTATTGACGAAGGTAAATACTATTGATGAAGGTAATTACTATTCACAAAGGTAATTACTATTGACGAAGAGACTCTTAGATGATGACATATGGGCCCCCCGTAAAATAATCAAACTTATCGCAAACGTCTCATAACAGACTCTTTATATACATCAAGGATTGAATAAATATTACCACAAATCATTTTATTTTTAATCAACACATATTTAATCTTTCAACAATTATTAATCATTTATAACTTGTCGTCTCAATTAATAATATAACATATTATACATATGATACTGTGACAATAATTGAATCAATAATATAAGAGATATGATGCGGCAATTCATCATGTGAATAATTGAGTATAGTGAGTGACTTCTCACGTAAGCATCAATAATCAATATCGTGTTAACTACTTATCTATTCTACGCGTATTCATTGTACTTTTACTACTAGGGTAGTTCAACAGTTTTAACGGTAACACCTCTGCCGTTATTTTTATAGAAAGATAATTTTGTCGTTTTCTAACTACGACAATACTTCCGTTGTGGGGTCCACCAACGATTGAGCCGTCGTACGAATATTCCCCGACAAAAAGAATATTCCCCGACCAAACGAATATTTTATAACAACTTGCTTACTTTGCAAAATTTATAAATATTACCCACAACTATAACATTATATCAAATTTATTCCATAATATTCAAAATAATATTTATAGAAAATTCATCTTTATTTATAAAAGTCAGGGTCTTACAACCTCCCTTCTTATGAAATTTCGCCCTCGAAATTAGGGTGCGATGCACAGTATGTCGAAGAGGTAAGGATACCTTGATTTCATTTCACATTCTAACTCCCAAGTTATTTCCTCAACATCGTGGTTCCTCCACAAAACTTTGACTTGAGGTATAACCTTGGGCGTAGAATATGTTCCTTCTTATCCAAAATTTGAGCAGAACCTCTTCATACGTCAAATCTTCCGCTATTTAAATCGGTTCTAACTCTTCGAATAATATGGTTCGGTCTTTCACATATTTACGTAACATGGATATGTGAAAAACGTTATGAACACGAGACATATTTTGGCGCGTAAAAGCGAGTCTATAGGCCACAGATTCCTACTCGATCGAGGAATAAAAATGGACCAGATGAATCGAGGATTAAGTTTTCCTCTCTTTCCAAATCTTGTAACTCCTTTCCATGGAGCAACTCTTAACAACACATGATCTCTATATCGAATTCCACGTCCTTTCGATGAAGATCGGCATAACTCTTTTATCGATTTTGTGAGGTTTTTATCGTTGTCGGATCGTTTGAATCTTTTCCGTAGTCATACGTACCAACTCGGTCCCTAACAACGCGTTGCTTCACCCACCTCATCCTAGCATACTGGAGAACGACACTTTCTTCCATACAACGCTTCGAATGGAGCCATGCCAATACTTGCTCGACATATCATCCTCAGAAGGACGGACAGTCGGAGAGGACTATTCAAACTCTTGAAGATCTATTAAGACTCGTGTCCTTGATTTCAAGGAGTTGGGACAAGTTCTTACCATTGGTGGAGTTTTCCTACAACAACAGCTTATCAAGCAAGTATTGGCATGGCTCCATTCGAGCGCCAGTATGGAAGAAAAGTGTCGCTTCTCGAGATCTTTGATGATGAGGTGGGTGAAGCAACGTTTTGGGACCGAGATATATACGTATGACTACGGAAAAGATTCAAACAATCCGAGAACGATAAAAACCTCACAAAATCGATAAAAGAGTTATCTTGATCTTCATCGAAAGGACGTGGAATTCGATATAGAGATCATGTGTTGTTAAGAGTCGCTCCATGGAAAGGAGTTACAAGATTTGGAAAGAGAGGAAAACTTAATCCTCGATTCATCTGGTCCATTTTAATCCTCGATCGAGTAGGAACTGTGGCCTATAGACTCGCTTTACCGCCAAATATGTCTCGTGTTCATAACGTTTTTCACATATCCATGTTACGTAAATATGTGAAAGACCCGAACCATATTATTGAGTTAGAACCGGACAAAATAGCGGAAGATTTGACGTATGAAGAGGTTCTTGTTCAAATTTTGGATAAGAAGGAACATATTCTACGCTCCAAGGTTATACCTCAAGTCAAAGTTTTGTGGAGGAACCACGATGTTGAGGAAATAACTTGGGAGTTAGAATGTGAAATGAAATCAAGGTATCCTTACCTCTTCGACATACCAGGTACGTACCCTAATTTCGAGGGCGAAATTTCATAAGAAGGGGAGGTTGTAAGACCCCAGCTTTTATAAATAAAGATGAATTTTCTATAAATATTATTTTTGAATATTATGGAATAAATTTGATATAATGTTATAGTTGTGGGTAATATTTATAAATTTTGCAAAGTAAGCAAGTTGTTATAAAATATTACGTTTGGTCGGGAATATTCTTTTTGTCGGGAATATTCGTATTTACTCAATCATTAGTGGACCCTACAACGGAAGTATTGTCGTAGTTAGAAAACCACAAAATTATCTTTCTATAAAAATAACTAGCAGAGGTGTTACTGTTAAAACCGTTGAACTACCCAGAGTAAAAGTAATGCGAATACGCGTAGTTGTATAGTAGCACGATATTGATTATTGATGCTTACGTGAGAAGTCACTCACTATACTCAATTATTGCTACACAAATTACGCATCATATCTCTTATATTATTGATTCAATTATTGTCACGAAAGATCATCCTCATATAAAATGTTATATTATTAATTGAGACGACAAGTTATAAATGATTAATAATTGTTGAAAGATTAAAAATGTGTTGATTAAAAATAAAATGATTTGTGGTAATATTTATTCAATCCTTGATGTATATAAAGAGTCTGTTATGAGACGTTGTGGTAAGTTTGATTATTTTATGGGGGGGCCCATATGTCATCATCTAAGAGTCTCTTGATGTATATAAAGAGTCTGTTATGAGACGTTGTGGTAAGTTTGATTATTTTATGGGGGGCCCATATGTCATCATCTAAGAGTCTCTTCGTCAATAGTAATTACCTTTGTGAATAGTAATTACCTTTGTGAATAGTAATTACCTTTGTGAATAGTAATTACCTTCGTCAATAGTATTTATCTTCGTCAATAGTATTTACCTTCGTCAATAGTAATTACCTTCTTCAATAGTATTTACCTTCGTCAATAGTAATTACCTTCTTCAATAGTATTTACCTTCGTCAATAGTAATTACCTTCGTCAATAGTAATTACCCCTTCACAAATAGTAGTTGTCCCTTCAATATTACCAAGAGTTAACTGCCTCTTCGGTGTTCCAAAGGTTAATTACCCCTTTGCAAATAGTAGTTATCTCTTCAATATTACCAAGAGTCATTTTGACCCTTCGTTAAGACCAATAGCAACCCTCAGTTTTTCTATAAATAGAAAGCTCATTCCTTCATTATTTCTTACGAATTCACTGAAACTCTAGAGAGAGAAACTATAGAGAGAAAGAAGAAAAGTATTCTGCTACTTCACTTTTCCAATATTCAGTTCTTCTAAGTTAGGGAATATTATTTGTTGTACTCCTAAAGGGTGTTATTCTTTCTTATTCATGAAGAGAACTGTTGTTATTCCATTGCTTATTATTCTATTGGAATAACTCAGATATGCTGGTTTACCCTATACTTGGTGACATTCTTCTATTATTCTGTTGGAACATCCTCGCTCGTGTGTTTTACACCTTACACAGTTTCGTCTTTATTATTATTTTGTTGGAACATCCTGTTTGTGTGTTTTACAGGACACAGTTAAAATCTTTATTATTATTCTGTTGGAACATCCATGCATGCGTTTTTACGCCTGGACCGGTTCCGTTATTTATTATTTTGTTGGAATAACTTTTGCTGTATGCGGTCTATCGCATGCATGGTGATTTCTTTTGTTATTCCATTCTTTATTATACCCAAATTGGTTAAAACTTTGACTTCTATACTCCATGAAATTAGTAGAATATCCTTGATATTTGCGTTTCATCCAATATCTTTTCATGAAAATATTCTTACGATCATTCTTGAATTTTACTCTACAAAACAATATCATGTTGACAATTTGGGCGATAATAATTCTGGATAAAATAATTCTTGAACTTGTTTTATTGAATTCTTATATCATTGTCATCATCCTCACGTTTATATTATGTTGAAAGTCATCTATGGCACATAGTGCATAGATGGACTTGGTATGATTATGACCGAGAGACTATTCTTGTAATCATGGCCGTAATGTTACAAATGATGTGATAAAAATCCTCGATTAAGTAGTAGTGCATTGATGGACAGATTGTTGGCATGATCATGACCATTAATGAATACACAACTATTCTTGGCGTGAGTGCATGAATAATTGTGGTCGTGATACTAAAGAATATCCTTGGTAGTAGTGTGGGGGTGATTCGATGATGTGGAATTATTATTAAAGCTGAGTCTCAGCTATAACAGTGATGAAAAACCTTTTAAATCATAAAAGATAGTAGATTTTATTTTGTACTTGACTCTTTTAATGGATTGTTGGTTTCATTTGTAGTTAAACTTGATGTTCATTATATTTTATCGGTTTAACATTTGTTGTAGGCTAATGATAATTTATTCGCATTATCTTAGTCATAATATTTCTTCGAAGCTAGTTGAGCTCACCCTTTCTTTCAACTGTTCTTCTCTTGAAATGAGAATATATAGGCCGAGGAGTCGGAACAGCGAGTAATGGTCGAGAGGATAGCATTAGTAGTCCTCACTATTTTGTGAAATAGTGTGATAATAATTGTAATGAGGACTCCTTTTGAGTTTGTATAATATCTAGTAGACAATATTTGTATTCAAACTCACGCTTTATGTCGTATTGTACACTTGGCAGCTTATATTAGTAAGTTGTATTTAAATTACATACCATGTATCGACTACCCAAGAGATGGGTGATGTATACCTAATTTTGGGGCGTCAGCAGTTAGTATCCTTACCACTTGACATGGACTGTGTCGTACCCTAATTTTGAGGCGAAATTTCATAAGAAGGGAGGTTGTAAGACCCACTTTTATAAATAAAGATGAATTTTCTATAAATATTATTTTGAATATTATTGAATAAATTTGATATAATGTTATAGTTGTGGGTAATATTTATAAATTTTGCAAAAGTAAGCAAGTTGTTATAAAATATTCGTTTGGTGGGGAATATTCTTTTTGTTGGGGAATATTAAATGCAACGGCTTAATCATTAGTGGACCCCATTAATCGGAAGTATTGTCGTAGTTAGAAAACGACAAAATTATCCTTCTATAAAAATAACGGCGGAGGTGTTACTATTAAAACTGTTGAACTACCCGGTGGTAAAAGTACAAGAATACGCGTGGTTGCATAGTAGCACACTCAGATTGATTATTGATGCTTCGTGAGAAGTCACTTAGCTATACTCAATTATTACTACTCTGAATAATTCTTTGCATCATATCTCTTATATTATTGTTTCAATTATTACCACATTATCATCAGTATAAAATGTTATATTATTATTTGAGACGACAAGTTATAAATGATTAATAATTGTTGAAAGATTAAAAATGTGTTGATTAAAAAAATGATTTGTGGTAATATTTATTCAATCCTTGATGTATATAAAGAGTCTCATTATGAGGCGTTGTGGTAAGTTTGATTATTTTATGGGGGCCCATATGTCATCATCTAAGAGTCTCTTCGTCGATAGTAATTACCTTTGTGAATAGTAATTACCTTTGTGAATAGTAATTACCTTCGTCGATAGTATTTATCTTCGTCGATAGTATTTACCTTCGTCAATAGTAATTACCTTCTTCATAGTATTTACCTTCGTCAATAGTAATTACCTTCGTCAATAGTAATTACCCCTTCGCAAATAGTAGTTGTCCTTTGATATTACGAGTTAACTCGCCTCTTGATTGTTCCAAAGGTTAATTACCCCTTCATGAAATAGTAGTTGTCTCTTCATATTACCAAGAGTCATTTTGACCCTTCGTTTAAGACCCAAGAGCCACCCTTAGTTTTCTATAAATAGAAAGCTCATTCCTTCATTATTTCTTACGAATTCAACAAACTCTAGAGAGAAAACTATAGAGAGAAAGAAGAAAAGTATTCTACTACTTCACTTTTCCAATATTCAGTTCTTCTAAGGTAGGGAATATTATTTGTTGTACTCTAAAGGGTGTTATTCTAATTTCTTATTCATGAAGAAGAACTGTTATTATTACTTTGCTTATTATTCTATTGGAATAACTCAGATCGCTGGTTTACCACTATACTTTGTGACATTCTTCTATTATTCATTGGAACATCACATGCATGTGTTTTACACCTGGACTGGTTCCGCTCTTTATTATTATTACATTTGGAACATCCTCATGCATGTGTTTTACACCCACTTGGTTCTATCTTTATTATTATTACATTTGGAATATCACATGCTCGTGTGTTTTACAGGACTGGTTAAAATCTTTATTATTATTACATTAGAACATCCTGCCTGCATGTGTTTTACTGTGGGACTGGTTCCATTCTTTATTATTCGTTTGGAACATCACATGCATGCGTTTCTGGCGGGACTGGTTCCGTTATTTATTATTCTGTTGGAATAACTTTTTTGTGTGCGATGCTCTATCGTATGCATGGTGATTTCTTTTGTTATTCCATTCTTTATTATACCCAGGTGGTTAAAACTTTGACTTCTATACTCCATGAAATTAGTAGAATATCCTTGATATTTGCGTTTCATCCAATATCTTTTCATGGAAATATTCTTCCGATCATTCTTGAATTTTACTCTACAAAAAAAGATATCATGTTGACAATTTGGGCGTTAATAATTCCTAGATAAAATAATTCTTGAACTTGTTTTATTGAATTCTTATATCATTGTCATCATCCTCATATTTATATTATATTTAAAGTCATCTACGTGGCTCAGAGTGCATAGATGGACTTGGTATATGATTATGACCGAGACTATTCGATTGTAATCATGGCCCGTAATGTTACAAATGATGTGATAAAAATCCTCGATGGTAGTAGTGCATTAATGGACAGTTGTTGGCATGATCATGACCATTAATGAATACACAACTATTCTTGGCCGTAGTGCATGAATAATTGTGGTCGTGATACTAAAGAATATCCTTGGCCATAGTGCAGGGGTGATTCGATGATGTGGAATATTTATTAAAGCTTGAGTCTCAGCTATAACAGTGATGAAAAACCTTTTAAATCATAAAAGATAGTAGATTTTATTTTCTACTTGACTCTTTTAATGGATTCTTTGGTTCATTTGTAGTTAAACTTGATGTTCATTATATTTTATCGGTTTAACATCGTTGTAGGCTAATGATAATTTATTCGCATTATCTTAGTCATAATATTTCTTCTTGAGCTAGTTGAGCTCACCCTTTCTTTCACCGTTCTCTTTCGTGAAATGAGAATATAGTTGGGACGAGTATGGGAATGGAGTAATGGTCCGCAGGATAGCATTAGTAGTCCTCACTATTACGTGAAATAGTGTGATAATAATTGTAATGAGGACTCCTTTTGAGTTTGTATAATATCTAGTAGACAATATTTGTATTCAAACTCACGGTTTATGTCGTATTGTACCTGGCAGCTTATATTAGTAAGTTATATTTAAATTACGTACCACGTGTCGACTACCCAAGATGGGTGATGTATACCTAATTTTGGGGCGTCACACTTGGTATCGAGCTTAGGGATATGATCCACAGCTAAGATCTTGAGATAAGAACTAGGAGGGAGGCGGAATTCCTTCGCTACTATGACCTACCTAAGTTTATTTGTTATTTAATTGGTCGGTCAGAGTATAGGGATAATATTTGATATATTAATTAACCCTTGTGTTGTGGCAGTGTTTGGAAATGGCAGCTGAAAATATTCATAATGGAGTGAATATGACCGTTGTGACACCTTTAATCACTAATCAGGTTAATGCAGTGTCAGACAAGGAACAAATTAGAGATATCCACGTAATAAATGAAGAACTAATTGTTGCACCCGAGCTAGTTGCAGAGGTAGCAGCTGAGAGTGAGGAAGAAGAGGAAGAAGAGGAACCTGAGGAGAATTGGTTAGAAGAAATTTATGATCAAAACTTAGAATTACAAAATCGTGTTCGTGAGCTAGAAGAACAAGTTGAAGAATGGCAAACGATTAGGTGGAACAAAGGGATACAACAATTCAAAATTGGGTTACCCGATATGTGATGCTCGAACAAAATCACGCTTTGGCGGGGTGTAAGATATTAAAGTTGGAATCGAGAATTTAAAAATCAAAGATCATTGAAAGAAGAAACAATCGAACGAAGGAGAATAGGCGATGCATGGGTAAAAAGGCGCACAACGCGTTGATAGTGTAGAAAAAGACGTCCGGTCCAATAAAGCCAAAATAGATGAAATGGACTTTGCTTTTTGGACAACAATTGGGAGAACCCGACATCGAATTGAATTACCACGCGCATAGCGGTCAACCCGAATTCGATATGGATCGAAGAATAATGATTGAAATCATGGATCGGGAATGTGAAGAAGCACTTAAGGGTGGAATGTACCCTATAGTAAAGTCAAACTTCGGTAATTTAAGATAGGCGTTTGTGAGAAACCCGAACGAAGTTATTACGGGTAAATTAATTATAAATTATTACGAAGTCTATACTTTATTCAATACAAGTTCTACCCACTCTTTTATTCTACCTAGTTGTGTTCAATGTTTAAATTTGACTCTAGGAAAAATTAGACTTTGATTTATCTATTGAAACTTCGTTGGGAGAAACCTTCGTTACCTCCAACGCTTATTAATCTTGTTGTTTCAAATAAACACTTTCACGATCTTATCTCTTTGAAAATACTTGCCTTTGAGGTAATTTTTTAAACGATTGATTAACTACTTATTATTCTTTTTGTAAGGTTGTTAGCTTTTATATTCCTAACCAACTTTTATATCTGAATTCAAAGTAACCAAACCCTAAAGTTAATCACTGTTATATCAAGCCATAAGTAAAGAGCCCCGATCCTTTCGTTGTTGACTTTCTTGTGTGGAATGCACCGAAGCCAGACTTTCTGTAGGCAACGTCGTGAATGACGATGACAAGTTGATAGGTATCATTGTGAGGTGCTATCTAGGTTAAAGGATAGAAGTCATAGTTGGTATCAATGAATGTACTATCCAAGTCTTCGATAAGAGTACCAGTTTTGAATGATATTTCTATCATTAATAAATTTCTTTACGTATTCTTGAAGATTTCCTAGCCTACCCTAGAGCATGAAATCGAATTTTGTATTGACCCCGGTACAAAAACCCATTTCTTAAACCCTCAAATATTTCTTCAACTAAAAGGATCTGTTTACAAAGATTATGATGAAAGTCATAATAAAAGCATTAGACTAATGAAAATCATGGGTATATGAAGTATTAGTAACTGTTATGATGAGTTATGTGGTTATTATGTGAAAACATGAAAGTTTCTTAGAAATCACAAAGGGTTGAAAAATCAGATTTTGGTAAAAAGGTAACATGAAATTCAATTGACCATATCTCCTATTATATTTTGAATTTTTGAGTGTGGTCAAGTCCTAAAGTTAGATCTATGAGTTTTGTAATCCAAGTGGAATCACTGGAAAAGGTCTTTGTAGATTTTCGTGGGACCTAATTTAGTAAAAGAGTCCAAAGTCGCAAATTACAAAAATGCTATTGCCCGAAAACTTTAAAGGGCTGTTTTACCACTAAATTTATGTGAAAATTTCTTGCCTTTTGGGACATGAAAATATATGTTATAAAGTACCTCCTGTCAAAAAATGAGCTCATTATGACTTAAAATGAATAAGTTATGACCATTTCAATATTTAGGTTTTTTTGACAAAAAATGCTATAACTGGAGTTCTATAACTCCAATGACCATGAAATTTAAATCTGTAGCTCACATTAACATGTGTAAGGTCCTGCCAAGATTTGGGAATTTTGGAGTTAAACTTGAGGTAGCTAATTTCTTAAGGAATTAATTAGAAATTGATTTTTGAAAAATAGTAAATGAATTTTAAAAATTCCGAGAAAAATAAATTTTCATTATGGGACTATATTATGCTAAATCCCAGAAAAGAAATATTTTTGGGACTGATTTGGTATTTTTCATAAAAATAGTTTAGTTACGAACATATGAGTTAAATATGTTATGTGAAGTAACAAAGTTGAAAATAGGATTTTATGGCTAGAGAATCCTATATAGAGTATATGCATATTTTTTGATGAGGGATTTGATAATTGGTGATGATATCTTATGAGTATGGCATTTTGAATGATTAAATGCATTATATGGTAAAGCGTAAACAATTGAGATAAATTGTTTATAAATTTAAGAAGTGATTAAAATATTGTTATAATATTAATGATATTAGATTATGAGATTATTAAGTGATTGATAACATGGGGATATTCTTGAATCCTGGATAAATTATATTATAAATGTTTAATATTTATCCTTTATCTCATTTGATTGATTCTTTATATCATTATCCTCATTACGCTTGTATTGAAAAGTCAATACGTGGCTTACGTGAATAGATGGACTTGGTATGATTATGATCGAGGATTGTTCGGTATAATCATAACCGTAATTGAAAACACGATTATCGTTGGGTACGTAGTGCATGGATAAATTGTGGTCGCATTGATACTAATGAATACACGATTATCTTTGGTAGTAGTGTGGATAATTTGTGGTCGTGATACTAATGAATACACGATTATCTTTGGTAGTAGTGCATGGATAATTTGTGGTCGTGATACTAATGAATATCCTTGGCACAGTAGTGCGGGGATGATTCGATGATATGGATTAATTATTGAAATTTGAGTCTCGTTGATGAAATATTAATTCATGGATGTGGTAAAAGTCATCTTTGGTAGTAGTGCATTGATAGACTTGGTATGATTATGACCAAAGGATTATTTGGTATAATCATGATCAGTAATTGAAAACACGAATATCCTTGGCGATGGTGCATGGATAATTAAATGGTCGTGATACTATTAAGTCGCTGCGTCTCGGCATTATTGGTTTTACTGATTGTATATTTTTGGCTGTATGCAAAAGATGAATTGTTAATGAATATTTTTGGTAGGATTAGAAGATGAATTTAATATTTTTAACGATAAAGGTATTCAAGGTATCCTCACCTCTTTATCATATCAGTGCGTACCTAAATTAGGTAGAAAATTTCATAAGAAGGGGAGGTTGTAAGACCCGACTTTTATAAATAAAGATGAATTTTTTATAAATATTATTTTTGAATATTATGGAATAAATTTGATATAATGTTATAGTTGTGGGTAATATTTATAAATTTTGCAAAAGTAAGCAAGTTGTTATAAAATATTAGTTTGGTGGGAATATTCTTTTTGTCGGGGAATATTAAATGCGATGGCTCAATCATTAGTGGACCCCATGGCGGAAGTATTATCGTAGTTAGAAAGCGACAAAATTATTTTCTATAAAAAATAATAATGGCGAGAGGTATTCTTATCAAAGCTGTTGAACTACCGGTAGTAAAAAAATGCGATGTCTGGCGTGGTTGTATAGTAGCACTGCGATATTGATTATTGATGCTTCGTGAGAAGTCACTCATTATGCTCGATTATTACTCTGATAATTCTTTGCATCATATCTCTTATATTATTGATTCAATTATTGTCACGATATCATCATATAATATGTTATAGTATTAAATTATTAATTGAGATGAAAAGTTATAAATGATTAATAATTGTTGAAAGATTAAAAATTTGTTGATTAAAAATAAAATGATTTGTGGTAATATTTATTCGATCCTTGATGTATATAAAGAGTTACATTATGAGGCGTTTGTGGTAAGTTTGATTATTTTATGGGGGCCCATATATCATCATCTAAGAGTCCCTTAAATCGATAGTAATTACCTTTGTGAATAATAATTACCTTTTGAATAGTAATTACCTTCGTCAATAGTATTTACCTTAAATCGATAGTAATTACCTTCTTGATAGTAATTACCTTCGTCGATAGTAATTACCTTCGTCGATAGTAATTACCCTTCCATGAAATAGTAGTTGTCTCTTCATATTACGAAAGTCATTTTGACCCTTCGTTAAGACCAAGAGCCACCCTCGGTTTTCTATAAATAGAAAGCTCATTCCTTCATTATTTCTTACAATTCACTTTGAAACTACTGAGAAAACTATAGAGAGAAAGAAAAAAATTACTACTTTCACTTTTCCAATATTCGAGTTCTTCTAAGGTAGGGAATATTATTTGTTGTACTAAATAAGGGTGTTATTTTTTTTTATTCACGAAGAGAACTTACATTATTCCATTCTTTATTATTACATTGGAATAACTTTTGTAAAAGTGGAATACCTATACATGACTTTGTATATACGGAATACCTATACTTGGTGAAATCCTTATATTATTCCATTCTTATTTATTACATTGGAATAACTTTGTATATCTGGAATCCCCTATACTTGGTGACATTCTTCTATTATTTTATTATTAGTTTGGAACATCACAGCATGCATGCTTTCTGCCGGGACTGGTTAAAATCTTTATTATTCCGTCTTTTATTATTCTATTGGAATATCACATGCATTTTGTTTTACACCGACTGGTTAGTTTTTATTATTACGTATTTATTATTACATTGGAATAACTTTGTCTACATCGATCTGCGCATGCATGGTGATTTCTTTTGTTATTTCATTATTTATACTCGATTGGTTAAAATTTTGACTTATACTCCATGAATTTAGTGGAATATCCTTGATATTTGTGCTTCATCCAATATTTTTAATGAAAATATTTTTACGAGCATTCTTGAATTTTACTCTACAAAGCGTTATCATGTTGACAATTTGGGCGTTATTAGTTCTGAATAAATTAATTAAGTGAACTTGTTTTATTGAATTATTATGTCATTGTCATCATCCTCATGTTATATTATGTTATCTTTGGCTTACGTGCATAGATGAACTTAGTATGATTATAACCGAGGATCATTCGGTATAATCATGGCTTGATATAAATGATGTGACAAAAGTCCTCAGTGGCATATAATGCAGTGGTGGATAGTTTTTGGTATGATTATGACCAGGGGTGATTCGGTATAGTCATGACCATTGATAATTTGATGAAAATCCTTGATCATGATACAAGGATGATTAGATATTAATGGTTTATTCATTAAACCGAGTCTTAGTGATAAAATTGATGAAAACCTTTTAAAACCTAAAAGATAGTAGACTTTATTTTCTACTTGACTCTTTTAATGGATTGCGTATTCATTATGATTAAACCGGTTGTCTATTGTATTTTATCGGTTTAACATTGTTGAAGACTATTGATAATTTATTACGCATTATCTTAGTTATAATATTTCTTCTTTGGGCTAGTTGAGCTCACCTTTCTTTCCTTTGTTCTCTTGAAATGAGAATATATAAATTTGGGGAGTCGGGAAAAGAGTGATGGTCCAAAGATAGCATTAGTAGTCCTCACTATTACATTAAATAGTGTGACAATAAATGTAATGAGGACTACTTGAGTATGGATATTGTCTAAATGACAATATTCTATTAGAACTCTCGGTTTATGTATTGTCGTATGTTACACCTACGGATGTATAATTAAGTTTGTATTTGAATTTATGTACCATGTAAGTGGCGACCCAAGATGGGTAGCGTATACCTAATTTTGGGGTGTCACGATCTTGTGGCGCCCCCAAAATTAGGTATACATCACCCATCTTGGGTAGTCGATACATGGTATGCAATTTAAATACAACTTACTAATATAACTAGGTATACAATACGACATAAAGCGTGAGTTTCAATACAAATATTGTCTACAAGATATTATACAAACTCAAAAGGAGTCCTCATTACAATTATTATCACACTATTTCACGAATAGTGAGGACTACTAATGCTATCCTCTGGACCATTACTCCGTTCCCCGACTCGCCCCAGCTATATTCTCATTTCCTGAAGAGAACATTGAAATAAAGGGTGAGCTCAACTAGCTCAGTAAGAAATATTATGACTAAGATAATGCGTAATAAATTATCATTAGCCTACAACAAAGTGTTAAACCGATAAAATATAATGAACATCAAGTTTAACTACAGTGAACCAAAGAATCTATTAAAAGAGTCAAGTTGAAAATAAAATCTACTATCTTTATGATTTAAAGGTTTTTCATCATCTATTATAAATTGAGACTCGACTTTAATAAATATTCCACATCATCGAATCACCCACGCACTACTGGCCGAGGATATTCTTTAGTATCATCACGACCACAATTATTCATGCACTACGGCCAAGAATAGTTGTGTATTCATTAATGGTCATGACAATGCCAACAATCGTCCATCAATGCACTACTGACTCATCGAGGATTTTTACCACATCATTTGTAACATTACTATCAAGTGATTACAGAATAGTCTCTCCTCGGTCATAATCATACCAAGTCCATCTATGCACTACTGAAACACGATGACTTTCAACATAATATAAACATGAGGATGATGACAATGATATAAGAATTCTATAAAACAAGTTCAAGAATTAATTTATCTAGAGAACCAATAACATCAAACTGTCGACATGATCTTGCTTTAGAGAGTAAAAATTCAAGAATACCGAGAAGAATATTTCCATGAAAGGATCTTTGGATGAAGCGCAAATATCAAGAATATTCCACTAATTTCATGGAGTATAGAAATCAAAGGTTTAACTAACCGGGTATAATAAAGAATGGAATAACAAAAGAAATCACCATGCATCGCGATAATCCGCACAAGGCGAGTTATTCCAATGAGAATAATAAATAACGGAACCAGTCCCACGTAAAGCGTGCGAGATAGGATATTCAACAATAATAATAAAGAATTGAACCAGTCCTGTAAAACACATGCATGTGATGTTCCAATGTAATAATAATAAAGACGGAACCCGATCCGGTGTAAAACACACGCATGATATTCCAACGTAATAATAATAAAGAGCGGAACCGGTCCGGTGTAAAACACACGAGATGTGGATATTCCAACGTAATAATAATAAAGATTTTAAACAGTCCTGTAAAACACACGCATGAGATATTCCAAATGAATAATAATAAAGATTTTAACCAGTGCAGTGTAAAAAACACGAGCAGATGTTCCAACGAGAATAATAGAAGAATGTCACCAAGTATAGGGTAAACTACTTTTACAGGTTATTCCAACAGAATAATTAGCAATGGAATAACAACAGTTCTCTACATGAATAAGAAAGAATAACACCCCTTACGGGTACAACAAATAATATTCCCTACCTTAGAAGAACTGAATATTGGAAAAGTGAAGTAGCGAGAATACTTTTCTTCTTTCTCTCTACGCTCTCTCTAGAGTTTCAAAGAATTAAGTAAGAAATAATGAAGGAATGAGCTTTCTATTTATAGAAAAAGCCGAGGGTGGCTCTTGGTCTTAACGAAGGGTCAAAATGACTCTTGGTAATATTGAAGAGACAACTACTATTTCATGAAGGGTAATTAACCTTTGGAACAGAAAGAGGCGCTTAACTCTTGGTAATATTGAAGGGACAACTACTATTTACGAAGGGGTAATTATCATTGATGAAGGTAATTACTATTGATTGAAGGTAAATACTATTGAAGAAGGTAATTACTATTGATGAAGGTAAATACTATTGAATAAGGTAATTACTATGATTTAAGGTAAATACTAAATACTATTGACGAAGGTAATTACTATTCACAAAGGTAATTACTATTCACAAAGGTAATTACTATCGATGAAGAGACTCTTAGATGATGACATATGGGCCCCCATAAAATAATCAAACTTACCACAACGCCTCATACTGAGACTTTTTATATACATCAAGGATGAATAAATATTACCACAAATCATTTTATTTTAATCAACACATTTTAATCTTTCAACAATTATTAATCATTTATAACTTGTCGTCTCAATTAATAATATAACATATTATATAAATGATAATGTGACAATAATTGAATCAATAATATAAGAGATATGATGCAAAGAATTCTTCAGAGCAATAATTGAGTATAGCTAAGTGACTTCTCACGTAAGCATCAATAATCAATACCGCAGCTACTATACAACTAACGCCGTATTCATCGTACTTTTACTACCGGGTAGTTCAACAGCTTTTAACGGTAACACCTCCGCCGTTATTTTTATAGAAAGATAATTTTGTCGCTTTCTCACTAACAATACTTCCGCTAATGTCCCACTAATGATTGAGCCGTCGTATTTAATATTCCCCGACAAAAAGAATATTCCCCACCAAACGAATATTTTATAACAACTTGCTTACTTTGCAAAATTTATAAATATTACCCACAACTATAACATTATACCAAATTTATTCCATAATATTCAAAAATAATATTTATAGAAAATTCATCTTTATTTGTAAAATCTGGGTCTTACAACCTGTGGCGCCCCCAAAATTAGGTATACATCACCCATCTTGGGTAGTCGGATACATGATGCGAACTTAATCTTAAATACAACTTACTAATATATACATGGGTATGCAATACAACATAAACCGTGAGTTTGAATACAAATATTGTCAACTAGATATTATACAAACTCAAAAGGAGTCCTCATTACAATTATTATCACACTATTTCACAGAATAGTGAGGACTACTAATGCTATCCTCTGGACCATTACTCCGTTCCCCAACTCGTCCCAGCTATATTCTCATTTCACAAGAGAACAAAGTGAAAGAAAGGGTGAGCTCAACTAGCTCAAGAAGAAATATTATGACTAAGATAATGCGAGAATAAATTATCATTAGCCTCTGTGATGTTAAACCGATAAAATATAATGAACATCAAGTTTAACAACAATGAACAAAAATCCATTAAAAGAGTCAAGTAGAAAATAAAATCTACTATCTTTTATGATTTAAAGGGTTTTTCATCATTGTTATAAATTTGAGACTCGACTTTTAATAAATATTCTACATCATCGAATCACCCCGCTTTTCTGGCCAAGGATATTCTTTAGTATCACGACCACAATTATTCATGCACTACGACCAAGAATAGTTGTGTATTCATTAATGGTCATGATCATGCCAATAATCGTCCATCAATGCACTACTGACTCTGAGGATTTTACCACATCATTTGTAACATTACGTCATGATTACAATCGATAGTCTCGGTCATAATCATACCAAGTCCATCTATGCACTCACAGCCACGAGATGACTTTCAATGAGAATATAAACATGAGGATGATGACAATGATATAAGAATTCAATATAACAAGTTCAAGAATTAATTTATCTAGGAACCAATAACATCCAAACTGTCAACATGATACTGCTTTGTAGAGTAAAAATTCAAGAATACCGAGAAGAATATTTCCATGAAAGGATACTGGATGAAGCGCAAATATCAAGAATATCCCACTAATTTCATGGAGTATAGAAGTCAAAGGTTTAACCAACTAGGTATAATAAAGAATGGAATAACAAAAGAAATCACCATGCATGCGATAAACCGCACAGGCAGGTTATTCCAACAGAATAATAAATAACGGACCCGGTCCCAAGTAAAAACGCAGCATGTGATATTCCAATGAATAAAAGAATGGAACCGGTCCCATAAAACACACGAGGCGGGATGTTCCAACGAGAATAATAATAAAGATGTAGAACCGAGTCCTGTGTAAAACACACGCACATGAGATATTCCAATGTAATAATAATAAAAAGATTTTAACCAGGTCCTCCTGTAAAACACACGATGAGGATATTCCAACGAGAATAATAATAAAGACGGAACCAGTCCTGTAAAACAAATGCATGAGGATATTCCAACGAATAATAATAAAGATTTTAAACCGGTCCTGTAAAACACATGAGCGTGATGTTCCAATGAATAATAGAAGAATGTCACCAAGTATAGGGTAAACCACGTTATACGAGTTATTCCACCGAGAATAATAAGCAATGGAATAACAACAATTGTCTTCATGAATAAGAAAGAATAACACCCTTACGAATTACAACAAATAATATTCCTACCTTAGAAGAACCTAATATTGGAAAAGTGAAGTAGCGAATACTTTTCTTCTTTCTCTCTATAGTTTCTCTCTAGAGTTTGGTGAATTTGTAACAAATAATGAAGGAATGAGCTTTCTATTTATAGAAAAAGCGAGGGTGGCTCTTGGTCTTAACGAAGGGTCAAAATGACTCTTGGTAATATTGAAGAGACAACTACTATTTATGAAGGGGTAATTAACCTTTGGAACAATCGAAAAGGCGATTAACTCTTGGTAATATTGAAGGACAACTATTATTTACTGAAGGGTAATTCTCATTGATGAAGGTAATTACTATTGACGAAGGTAAATACTATTGAAGAAGGTAATTACTATTGGCGAAGGTAAATACTATTGAAGAAGGTAATTACTATTAACGAAGGTAAATACTATTGATTTAAGGTAATTACTATTCACAAAGGTAATTACTATTCACAAAGGTAATTACTATTGATGAAGAGACTCTTAGATGATGACATATGGGCCCCCATAAAATAATCAAACTTACCACAACGTCTCATAATGAGACTCTTTATATACATCAAGGATTGAATAAATATTACCACAAATCATTTTATTTTTAATCAACACATTTTTAATCTTTCAACAATTATTAATCATTTATAACTTGTCGTCTCAATTAATAATATAACATATTATACAGATGATACTGTGACAATAATTGAATCAATAATATAAGAGATATGATGCAGCAATTACTGTAGCAATAATTGAGTATAGCTAAGTGACTTCTCACGTAAGCATCAATAATCAATACCGTGTGCTACTATACAACTACGCGTATTACTGTACTTTTACTACCGGGTAGTTCAACAGTTTTAACGGTAACACCTCTGCCGTTATTTTTATAGAAAGATAATTTTGTCGTTTTCTCACTACGACAATACTTCCGTTGTGGTGTCCACCAATAATTGAGCCATCGTACGAATATTCCCCGACAAAAAGAATATTCCCCGACCAAACGAATATTTTATAACAACTTGCTTACTTTGCAAAATTTATAAATATTACCCACAACTATAACATTATACCAAATTTATTCCATAATATTCAAAAATAATATTTATAGAAAATTCAACTTTATTTATAGAAGCTGGGGTCTTACAACTGTGATGCCCCCAAAATTAGGTATACATCACCCATCTTGGGTAGTCAGATACATGGTATAGAATTTAAATACAACTTACTAATATATCTGTCGTGTACAATACAACATAAACTGTGAGTTTGAATACAAATATTGTCAACTAGATATTATACAAACTCAAAAGGAGTCCTCATTACAATTATTAACACACTATTTCACAGAATAGTGAGGACTACTAATGCTATCCTCTGGACCATTACTCCGCTCCCCGACTCGTCGGCTATATATTCTCATTTCACGAGAGAATAGTGAAAGAAAGGGTGAGCTCAACTAGCTCAAGAAGAAATATTATGACTAAGATAATGCGAAATAAATTATCATTAGCCTTCTGTGATGTTAAACCGATAAAATATAATGAACATCAAGTTTAACTACGGTGAACCAAAGATCCATTAAAAGAGTCAAGTAGAAAATAAAATCTTCTATCTTTTATGATTGAAAGGGTTTTTCATCATTGTTATAGCTGAGACTCAGCTTTAATAAATATTCCACATCATCGAATCACCCCTGCACTACGGCCAAGGATATTCTTTAGTATCACGACCACAATTATTCATGCACTACGGGCCAAGAATAGTTGTGTATTCATTAATGGTCATGATCATGCCAATAACTATCCATCAATGCACTACGGCTACTGAGGATTTTTACCACATCATTTGTAACATTACGGTCATGATTACACCGAATAGTCTCTGGTCATAATCATACCAAGTCCATCTATGCACTACAGGCCACAGATGACTTTCAACATAATATAAACATGAGGATGATGACAATGATATAAGAATTCAATATAACAAGTTCAAGAATTAATTTATCTAGGAACCAATAACATCCAAATCACAACATGATCTCGCTTTGTAGAGTAAAAATTCAAGAATACTGAGAAGAATATTTCCATGAAAGGATCTTTGGATGAAGCGCAAATATCAAGAATATCCCACTAATTTCATGGAGTATAGAAGTCAAAGGTTTAACCAACTGGGTATAATAAAGAATGGAATAACAAAAGAAATCACCATGCATGCGATAGGCGCAGCACAGCGAGTTATTCCAACAGAATAATAAATAACGGACCCGTGTCCCGTAAAATCTTGTGACGTGATATTCCAACAGAATAATAAAGAATGGAACCAGGTCCGTGTAAAACACATGCATGTGATGTTCCAACGAATAATAATAAAGATTTTAACCAGTCCGGTGTAAAACACGAGCATGGATATTCCAGCGAATAAAAATAAAAAGATTTTAACCAGGTCCTGTAAAACACACGACGAGGATATTCCAAATGTAATAATAATAAAGATTTTAACCGAGTCCGGTGTAAAACACACGATGTGATGTTCCAATGTAATAATAGAAGAATGTCACCAAGTATAGGGTAAACCACGTTATCTGAGTTATTCCACTAGAATAATAAGCAACGGAATAACAACAGTTGTCTTCATGAATAAGAAAGAATAACACCCCTTACGGGTACAACAAATAATATTCCCTACCTTAGAAGAACTGAATATTGGAAAAGTGAAGTAGCAGAATACTTTTCTTCTTTCTCTCTATAGTTTCTCTCTCTAGAGTTTCAGTGAATTTGTAACAAATAATGAAGGAATGAGCTTTCTATTTATAGAAAAACTGAGGGTGGCTCTTGGTCTTAACAAAGGGTCAAAATGACTCTTGGTAATATTGAAGAGACAACTACTATTCATGAAGGGTAATTAACCTTTGGAACAAGAAAGAAGCGATTAACTCTTGGTAATATTGAAGGACAACTACTATTGACGAAGGTATTTACTATTGACAAAGGTAAATACTATTGTGAAGAAGTAATTACTATTGTGAAGGTAAATACTATTGATGAAGGTAAATACTATTGACGAAGGTAATTACTATTCACAAAGGTAATTACTATTGACGAAGATAAATACTATTGATGAAGGTAAATACTATCGATGAAGGTAATTACTATTCACAAAGGTAATTACTATTATTGAAGAGACTCTTAGATGATGACATATGGGCCCCCCATAAAATAATCAAACTTCATAAACGTCTCATATGCACTCTTTATATACATCAAGGATTGAATAAATATTACCACAAATCATTTTATTTTTAATCAACACATATTTAATCTTTCAACAATTATTAATCATTTATAACTTGTCGTCTCAATTAATAATATAACATATTATACAGATGATACTGTGACAATAATTGAATCAATAATATAAGAGATATGATGCAGCAATTACTGTAGCAATAATTGAGTATAGCTGAGTGACTTCTCACGTAAGCATCAATAATCAATATCGTGTGCTACTATACAACTACGCATATTACTGTACTTTTACTACCGGGTAGTTCAACAGTTTTAACGGTAACACCTCTGCCGTTATTTTTATAGAAAGATAATTTTGTCGTTTTCTAACTACGACAATACTTCCGTTGTGGGGTCCACCAATGATTGAGTAAAATCGTAATCGAATATTCCCCACAAAAAAGAATAATCTCCCAGAGCCAAACGAATATTTTATAACAACTTGCTTACTTTGCAAAATTTATAAATATTACCCACAACTATAACATTATATCAAATTTATTCCATAATATTCAAAAATAATATTTATAGAAAATTCATCTTTATTTATAAAAGTTGGGGTCTTAAAACCTCCCTTCTTATGAAATTTAAGCCCTCGAAATTAGAATGCGATACTGGTATGTCGAAGAGGTAAGGATACCTTGATTTCATTTCAGATTCTAACTCCCAAGTCATTTCCTTAACATCGTGGTTCCTCCATAAAACTTTGACTTGAGGTATAACCTTGGAGCGTAGAATATGTTCCTTCTTATCCAAATTTGAACAGGAACCTCTTCATACGTCAAATCTTCCGCTATTTCGTCCGGTTCTAACTCAATAATATGGTTCGGGTCTTTCACATATTTACGTAACATGGATATGTGAAAACGTTATGAACACGAGACATATTTGGCGGTAAAAGCGAGTCTATAGCCCACAGTTCCTACTCGATCGAGGATTAAAAATGGACCGATGAATCGAGGATTAAGTTTTCCTCTCTTTCCAAATCTTGTAACTCCTTTCCATGGAGCAACTCTTAACAACACATGATCTCCTATATCGAATTCCACGTCCTTTCGATGAAGATCAGCATAACTCTTTTGTCGATTTTGTGAGGTTTTTATACGTTGTCGGATCGTTTTGATCTTTTTCGTAGTCATACGTACCAACTCCGGTCCTAACAACGTTACTTCACCCACCTCATCCCAGCATACTGGAGAACGACACTTTCTTCCATACAATGCTTCGAATGGAGCCATGCCAATACTTGCTTGCTAACTGTTGTTATAGGAAAACTCCACCAATGGTAAGAACTTATCCCAACTCCCCTTGAAATCAAGGACACAGAGTCTTAATAGATCTTCAAGAGTTTGAATAGTCCTCTCCGACTGTCCGTCCGTCTGAGGATGATATGCCGAGCTAAATCGTAAATCTGTGCCCATAGCTTTTTGCAAACTAACCCAAAATCGTGAAGTGAATCTTGGGTCTCGATCGGAAACTATGGATACCGGCATACCATGCAGTCTTACAATCTCGTTTATGTACATACGAGCAAGACGTTCAAGTGTATAAGTTTCTTGTATTGGTAAGAAATGAGCAGACTTGGTCAATCTATCAACAATGACCCAAATCGCATCAATGCCTTGAGAAACCTTAGGAAGACTGGTAATGAAATCCATGGTAATGTGCTCCCACTTCCATTCTGGAATTTCAAGTGGTTGCAATGGACCTTTTGGTACTTGATGCTCCGCTTTAACTCGTTGACAAGTTAGACACACCCATCTTTCTTTCACTGTTCTCTTCAGGAAATTAGAATATAGCTAGGACGAGTCGGGGAACGGAGTAATGGTCCAGAGGATAGCATTAGTAGTCCTCACTATTCTGTGAAATAGTGTGATAATAATTGTAATGAGGACTCCTTTTGAGTTTGTATAATATCTAGTAGACAAATGTGATGCCCCCAAAATTTGGTATACATCACCCATCTTGGGTAGTCAGATACATGGTACAGAATTTAAATACAACTTACTAATATAACTGTCGTGTACAATACGACATAAACTTTGAGTTTGAATACAAATATTGTCTACTAGATATTATACAAACTCAAAAGGAGTCATCATTACAATTATTATCACACTATTTCACAGAATAGTGAGGACTACTAATGCTATCCTCTGGACCATTACTCCGTTCCCCGACTCGTCCCAGCTATATTCACATTTCCTGAAGAGAACAGTGAAAAAAAGGTGATCTCAACTAGCTCAAGAAGAAATATTATGACTAAGATAATGCGTAATAAATTATCATTACCTACAATGACGTTAAACCGATAAAATATAATGAACATCAAGTTTAACTACAATGAACCAAAGAATCCATTAAAAGAGTCAAGTAGAAAATAAAATCTACTATCTTTTATGATTTAAAGGTTTTTCATCATCATTATAGGCGAGACTCAAATTTAATAAATATTCCACATCATCAAATCACCCCGCACTTTTCTGACCAAGGATATTCTTTAGTATCACGACCACAATTATTCATGCACTACGGGCCAAGAATAGTTGTGTATTCATTAATGGTCATGATCATGCCAACAATCGTCCATAAATGCACTCACTGAATCGAGGATTTTGATCACATCATTTGTAACATTACGGTTAAGATTACAAGAATAGTCTTTGTCATAATCATACCAAGTCCATCTATGCACTCTGAGGCCACGATGACTTTCAACATAATATAAACATGAGGATGATGACAATGATATAAGAATTCAATAAAACAAGTTCAAGAATTATTTTATCCGGAAATTATTAACGTCCCAAATTGTCAACATGATATTGTTTTGTAGAGTAAAATTCAAGAATGATCGGAAGAATATTTCCATGAAAAGATCTTTGGATGAAACGCAAATATCAAGGATATTCTACTACTTTCATGGAGTATAGAAGTCAAAGTTTTAACCAACTAGGTATAATAAAGAATGGAATAACAAAGAAATCACCATGCATGCGATTGACCGCTTGACAGCGAGTTATTCCAATGAATAATAAATAACGGAACCAATTCCGCCCGTAAAAGCGCCTGAGACGGGATGTTCCAATGAATAATAAAGAATGGAACCAGTCCGGCGTAAAACACAGACATGATGTTCTAACAGAATAATAATAAAGATGGAACCAGTCCTGCAAAACACACGCAGGATGTTCCAACGAATAATAATAAAAAGATTTTAACCGGTCCTGTAAAACACACAGACAGAATGTTCCAATGAATAATAGAAGAATGTCACCAAGTATAGGGTAAACCACGATCTGAGTTATTCCAATGTAATAATAAGCAATGGAATAACAACAGTTCTCTTCATGAATAAAAAGAATAACACCCTTACGAGTACAACAAATAATATTCCCTACCTAAGAAGAAATGAATATTGGAAAAGTGAAGTAGCGAAATACTTTTCTTCTTTCTCTCTATAGTTTCTCTCTCTAGAGTTTCATTGAATTAAGTAAGAAATAATGAAGGAATGAGCTTTCTATTTACGTAAAAACCGAGGGTGGCTCTTGGTCTTAACGAAGGGTCAAAATGACTCTTGGTAATATTGAAGAGACAACTACTATTTGCGAATGGGTAATTAACCTTTGGAACACTGAAGTGGCAGTTAACTGTTGGTAATATTGAAGGGACAACTACTACTTGCGAAGGGGTAATTACTATTGACGAAGGTAATTACTATTGACGAAGGTAAATACTATTGAAGAAGGTAATTACTATTGACTAAAGTAAATACTATTGAAGAAGGTAATTACTATTTTCAAAGGTAAATACTATTAACGAAGGTAATTACTATTCACAAAGGTAATTACTATTCACAAAGGTAATTACTATTGACGAAGAGACTCTTAGATGATGACATATGGGCCCCCCCATAAAATAATCAAACTTACCACAACGTCTCATAACAGACTCTTTATATACATCAAGGATTGAATAAATATTACCACAAATCATTTTATTTTTAATCAACACATTTTTAATCTTTCAACCATTATTAATCATTTATAACTTGTCGTCTCAATTAATAATATAACATTTTATACAGATGATAATGTGACAATAATTGAATCAATAATATAAGAGATATGATGTAGCAACTACTGTAGCAATAATTGAGTATAGCTACGTGACTTCTCACGTAAGCATCAATAATCAATCTGCAGTGCTAAGAATTATCGTAGAATCTTGTAGCAATTACTAGGACGAATAAAGCCAATGTCTAACAATTCCTCGCAGTTGGGTCTTTAACTCCTCGAAGTTCAATAGGAGCCATTCGATATGGGTCTTTGGAAATAGGTTTTGTCTCGGGTTCAAGGTCGATACAAAATTCAATTTCACGCTCTGGGTAGGCCGGAAAGTTCTTCTGGAATACGTCGGAAATTTATTAACAATAGAAATATCGTTCAAAACTGACGTATTTTTGTTTAAATCTGTGACATGAGCAAAGAAAGCTTGACATCTGTTTTTCAATAAACGAATAGCTTTATGGCTTGAGATGACCGTGATTGATTTTAATGGTTTGGTCATTTGAATTTGCATAATAGGTTGATTAGGAATATGAATGCTAACAACCTTACGAAAACAATCAATTTTTGCATGATATGTAGTTAACCAATCAATCCCTAGAATCACGTCAAATGCAAGTATTTTTAATGAGATAAGATCGACAGGTAATGTTAGGGTACCGATTTGAACCAAACAAGACTTATAAACAGTGGATACCTAATTTTATGATAAAAACTTAGAATTACAAAATCGTGTTCGTGAGCTAGAAGAACAGGTTGAAGAACGGCAAACGGTCATGGAACAAAGGGATACAACAATTCAAAATTGGGTTACCCGTTTTGTGATGCTCGAACAAAATCACGCTTTGGCAGGGTGTAAGATATTAAAGTTGGAATCTGAGAATTTAAAAATCAAAGATCAGCTGAAAGAAGAAACAACTGAACGAAGGAGAATAGACGATGCATGGGTAAAAGCTGCACAACGCGTTGATAGTGTAGAAAAAGACGTCCGATCCAATAAAGCCAAAATAGATGAAATGGACTTTGCTTTTTGGACAGCAATTGGGAGAACCCAACATCGAATTCGGAATTACCCTGTGCATAGCGGTTAACCCGAATTCGATATGGATCGAGAATAATGATTCAAATCATGGATCGAGAATGTGAAGAAGCACTTAAGGGTGGAATGTACCCTATAGTAAAGTCAAACTTCGGTAATTTAAGCGAGGCGTTTATTTAAGAAACCCGAACGAAGTTATTACGGGTAAATTAATTATAAATTATTGTGAAGTCTATACTTTATTCAATACAAGTTCTACCCACTCTTTTATTCTACCTAGTTGTGTTCAATGTTTAAATTTGACTCCGAAAAAATTAGACTTTGATTTATCTATTGAAACTTCGTTGGGAGAAACCTTCGTTACCTTCACCGCTTATTAATCTTGTTGTTTCAAATAAACACTTTCACGATCTTATCTCTTTGAAAATACTTGCCTTTGAGGTAATTTTTGAAAACGATTGATTAACTACTTATTATTCTTTTGTAAGGTTGTTAGCTTTCATATTCCTAACCAACCTTGTTATCTGAATTCAAAGTAACCAAACCCTAAAGTTAATCACTTTGTTATATCGAAGCCATAAGTAAAGAGCCCCGATCCTTTCGTTGTTGACTTCCTTGTGTGGAATGCACCGCCGGACTTTACGTAGGCGGCGTCGTGAATGATGATGACAAGTTGATAGGTATCATTGTGAGGTGCTATCTAGGTTAAAGGATAGAAGTCACAGTTGGTATCAATGTAACGTACTATCCAAGTCTTGGATAAGAGTAGCAGTTTTGAATGATATTTCTATCATTAATAAATTTCTTGACGTATTCTTGAAGATTTCCTAGCCTACCCTAGAGCGTGAAATCGAATTTTGTATTGACCCCAGTAAAAAAACCCATTTCTTAAACCCTCAAATATTTCTTCAACTAAAATTAGGTATACATCACACATCTTGGGTAGTCAGATACATGGTACAGAATTTAAATACAACTTACTAATATAACTGTCGTGTACAATACGACATAAACTGTGAGTTTGAATACAAATATTGTCAACTAGATATTATACAAACTCAAAAGGAGTCCTCATTACAATTATTATCACACTATTTCACAGAATAGTGAGGACTACTAATGCTATCCTCTTGACCATTACTCCGTTCCCCGACTCGTCCCAACTATATTCTCATTTCCTGAAGATAACAGTGAAAGAAAGGGTGAGCTCAACTAGCTCGAAGAAATATTATGACTAAGATAATGCGAATAAATTATCATTAGCCTCTGTGATGTTAAACGATAAAATATAATGAACATCAAGTTTAACTACAAAGAGAACCAAAGAATCCATTAAAAGAGTCAAGTAGAAAATAAAATCTACTATCTTTTATGATTTAAAAGGTTTTCATCATTTGTTATAGCCGAGACTCGACTTTAATAAATATTCCACATCATCGAATCACCCCTCGCACTTTTTCTGACGAGGATATTCTTTAGTATCACGACCACAATTATTCATACACTACGGGACCAAGAATAGTTGTGTATTTATTAATAGTCATGATCATACCAACAATCGTCCATCAATGCACTACTGACCAATGAGGATTTTTATCACATCATTTGTAACATTACGGTTAAGTGATTACACCGAATAGTCTTTGGTCATAATCATACCAAGTCCATCTATGCACTCACAGAATACGAGATGACTTTCAACATAATATAAACATGACGATGATGACAATGATATAAGAATTCAATAAAACAAGTTAAAGAATTATTTTATCCAGGAATTATTAACGTCCAAATTGTCAACATGATACTGTTTTGTAGAGTAAAATTCAAGAATGATCAGAAGAATATTTCCACGAAAAGATACTGGATGAAACACAAATATCAAGGATATTCTACTAATTTCATGGAGTATAGAAGTCAAAGTTTTAACCCACTAGGTATAATAAAGATTGGAATAACAAAAGAAATCACCATGCATGCAATAGACCGCACAGGCAGGTTATTCCAACAGAATAATAAATAACGGAACCAGGTCCGCCGTAAAACGCACAGAAGGGATGTTCCAATAGAATAATATTAAAGACAGAACCACGTCCGGTGTAAAACACAAAGACAGGATGTTCCAACAAAATAATAATAAAGACGGAACCAGGTCCGGTGTAAAACACACAGACAGGATGTTCCAATAGAATAATAATAAGACGGAACCAGGTCCGGTGTAAAACACACAGATAGGATATTCCAACAGAATAATAGAAGAATGTCACCAAGTATAGGGTAGACCGCGTATACAGGTTATTCCAACAGAATAATAAGAAATGGAATAACAACAGTTCTATTCATGAATAAGAAAGAATAACACCCCTTACGAGTACAACAAATAATATTCCCTACCTTAGAATAACTGAATATTGGAAAAGTGAAGTAGAAGAATACTTTTCTTCTTTCTCTCTATAGTTTCTCTCTCTAGAGTTTCAGTGAATTCGTAAGAAATAATGAAGGAATGAGCTTTCTATTTATAGAAAAACTGAGGGTGGCTCTTGGTCTTAACGAAGGGTCAAAATGACTCTTGGTAATATTGAAGAGACAACTACTATTTGCAAAGGGGAAATTAACCCTTGGAACACCGAAGAGGCAGTTAAATCTTGGTAATATTGAAGAGACAACTACTATTGACGAAGGTAAATACTATTGACGAAGGTAAATACTATTGACAAAGGTAATTACTATTGACGAAGGTAAATACTATTGACGAAGGTAAATACTATTGACGAAGGTAATTACTATTCACAAAGGTAATTACTATTGACGAAGATAAATACTATTGACGAAGGTAAATACTATTGACGAAGGTAATTACTATTCACAAAGGTAATTACTATTGACGAAGATAAATACTATTGTCGAAGGTAAATACTATTGACGAAGGTAATTACTATTCACAAAGGTAATTACTATTGTGAAGAGACTCTTAGATGATGACATATGGGCCCCCCAAAAATAATCAAACTTACCGCAAGCGTCTCATATGAGACTCTTTATATACATCAAGGATTGAATAAATATTACCACAAATCATTTTATTTTTAATCAACACATATTTAATCTTTCAACAATTATTAATCATTTATAACTTGTCGTCTCAATTAATAATATAAATATTATACGAAGATCTCTTGTGATAATAATTGAATCAATAATATAAGAATATGATGCGTGAATTCATGTAGCAATAATTGTGTATAGGTAAGTGACTTCTCACGTAAGCATCGATAATCAATATCGTGTGCTACTTATCTAACTACGCGCGTATTCTTTGTACTTTTACTACTACCGGTAGTTCAACGGTTTTAACGGTAACACCTCTGCCGTTATTTTTATAGAAAGATAATTTTGTCGTTTTCTAACTACGACAATACTTGATTAATAGGGTCCACCAATGATTGAGTCGTAAATACGAATATTCCCAAACAAAAGAATATTCCCAAACCAAACGAATATTTTATAACAACTTGCTTACTTTGCAAAATTTATAAATATTACCCACAACTATAACATTATATCAAATTTATTCCATAATATTCAAAAATAATATTTATAGAAAATTCATCTTTATTTATAAAAAGTTTGGGGTCTTACAACCTCCCTTCTTATGAAATTTAGCCCTCGAAATTAGGTACATACACGGTATGTCGAAGAGGTAAGGATACCTTGATTTCATTTGATTCTAACTCCCAAGTCATTTTCTCAACATCGTGGTTCCTCCACAAAACTTTGACTTGAGGTATAACCTTGGAGCGTAGAATATGTTCCTTCTTATCCAAAATTTGAACAGGAACCTCTTCATACGTCAAATCTTCAGCTATTTCATCCGGTTCTAACTCAATAATATGGTTCGGGTCTTTCACATATTTACGTAACATGGATATGTGAAAAATGTTATGAACACGAGATATATTTGGCGGTAAAGCGAGTCTATAGGCCACAGTTCCTACTCGATCGAGGATTAAAAATGGACCGATGAATCGAGGATTAAGATTTCTTCTCTTTCCAAATCTTGTAACTCCTTTCCATGGAGCAACTCTTAACAACATATGATCTCCTATATCGAATTCCACGTCCTTTCGATGAAGATCAGCATAACTCTTTTGTAGATTTTGTGAGGTTTTTATACGTTGTCGGATCGTTTGAATCTTTTTAAGTAGTCATACGTACCAACTCCGGTCCCAACAATGTTGCTTCACCCACCTCATCCCGATATCTTGAGAACGACACTTTCTTCCATACAACGCTTGAATGGAGCCATGCCATACTTGCTTGATAAGCTGTTGTTGTGGGAAAACTCCACCAATGGTAAGAACTTGTCCCAACTCCCTTGAAATCGAGGACACGAGTCTTAATAGATCTTTAAGAGTTTTAATAGTCCTCTCCATTTGTCCGTCCAAATCGAGGATGATATCTTAGAGCTAAATCGTGAAGTCTGTGCCCATAGCTTTTTGTAAACTAACCCAAAATCGTGAAGTGAATCTTGGGTCTCGATCGGAAACTATGGATCTTAGGCATACCATGCGATCTTACAATCTCGTTTATGTACATCTGAGCAAGGCGTTCAAGTGTATAAGTTTCTCGTATTGGTAAGAAATGAGCGGACTTTGGTCAATCTATCAACAATGACCCAAATCGCATCAATGCCTTGAGAAACCTTAGGAAGGCCGAGAATTGAAATCCATGGTAATGTGCTCCCACTTCTATTACGGAATTTCAAGTGGTTGCAATGAACCTTTTGGTACTTGATGCTCGCTTTAACTCGTTAACAAGTTAGACACCTTGAGATAAACAAATACTATCTCTCTTTCTTCATATTGCTCCACCAAAATGTATGATGAATATCATGATACATTTTGGTACTCCCAGGATGGATTGCAAATGGTGTGTTGTGCGCCTCCATCATGATATTATACTTTAAATTAGAGTCGTTAGGAACACAAAGTCTGGAGTTGACTCGAAGTATTCCTTCTTCATCAATTCTTGCTTCCGGCATAACACTTTCTTGCACTTTCTTCCTCATACGCATCAGCTCCAGGTCTGTAGCTTGAGCAGCTTTAACTTTATAGATTAAAGTCGGTTCTACTCGTATACTCACTATCATCACATGCGAACCTAGAGTCTTTAACTCTATCTCCATCCTTTTCAAGTCACACAAAATGGGCCTTTGCGTTGTCAATATCGCACTCGTACTTGCATATGATCTTCTACTCAATGTGTCAGCTACCACGTTAAACTTTTCGGGATGGTATTGGATGGTATAATAATAATCTTTCAGCATTCAAGCCAACGTCGTTGTCGCATGTTGAGTTCCTTTTGAGTGAAGAAATATTTGAGGCTTTTATGATCCGTAAAGATCTCCACTTTCTCCCTATACAAGTAATGCCTCCAAATTTTAAGTGCAAAGACAACAGTTGCCAACTCTAGATCATGAGTAGGATAATTCCTCTCATATTCTTTGAGTTGTCGCGAGGCATAGGCTATAACTTTTCCATGTTGCATGAGAACACATCCCACCCTTTGCCCGAGCATCATTTGTAGATGACAAATCCCTCCGAGGCGGATGGTATTGTTAGAGCAGTCTTTGAAATAAGTCTCCTCTTGAGTTCTTGAAAACTCTTCTCACATTCTTCGCTCCAATAGAACTTTGTATCTTTTGAGTCAATTTGAGTCGATGGAGTAGCGATTCGAGAAAATCCTTCCACGAATCTCCGATAATAACCAAATTAAGCGAAAAGCTACGTACTTGGTCCTCGATTTAGGTTGTTCCCGGCTTTGAATAGCTTCAATCTTTCTTTGGGTCAACGGATATTCCATGACTTGATACCACGTGCCCAAGGAATGCTACTTCTTGAAGCCGAACTCGCATTTCTTCAACTTGGCATAAAGCTTATATTCACGAAGCTTTTGGAGTATCGACCTCAAGTGTTTTCATGATCTTCACGGCTTTTGGAATAAATAAGAATGTCATCAATAAATCGACCACAAAGTGATCTAAATATTCCTTGAATACTCGGTTCATCATATCCATGAAGGCGGCGGGGCATTAGTCGATCCAAAGGACATGACTAGGAATTCATAATGCGTCTCTGGGGAGTTCTGGCCCGTCTTTGGAATGTCGGTGGTTCTAATCTTCAATTGGTGATATCCAAACGAAGATCAATCTTTGAAAAGAATTTGGCTCCTTAATCGGTCAAACGAGTCATCAATACGTGGCAATGGATACCTATTTTTGATGGTGACATGATTCAACTCGCGATAATCAATACAAAGTCGCATCTCCATCTTTCTTCTTCACGAATAGAGCAGGAGCACCCCAGGAGAAGTACTAGGGCGAATAAAGCCAATGTCTAACAATTCCTGCGGTTGGGTCTTTAACTCCACGAAGTTCAATAGGAGCCATTCGATATGGGGCTTTGGAAATAGGTTTTGTCTCTGGGGTTCAAGGTCGATACAAAATTCAATTTCACGCTTTGGGGTAGGCCGGGAAGTTTTTCGGGGAATACGTCGGAAATTTATTAACAATAGAAATATCGTTCAAAAGCGGCGTATTTTTGTTTAAATCTATGACATGAGCTAAGAAAGCTTGACATCCATTTTTCAATAAGCGAATAGCTTTATGGCTTGAGATGACCGTGATTGATTTTAATGGTTTGGTCGTTTGAATTAGCATAATAGGTTGATTAGGAATATGAAAGCTAACAACCTTACGAAAACAATCAATTTTTGCATGATAAGTAGTTAACCAATCAATCCCTAAAATCACGTCAAATGCAAGTATTTTTAATGAAATAAGATCGACGGGTAATGTGAGGTACCAATTTGAACCAAACAAGACTTATAAGCGATGGATGTAATGAAGGTTTCTCCCAACGAAGTTTCCACAGATAAGTCAAAGTCTAATTTCTCCGGTCAAATTTAATCGATGGCGCAAGTAGGAGAAATAAAAGAATGGGTAAAACCGGTATCAAATAAAGTATAGACTTCATTAGAGTTTATGATAAGCTTACAAGTGATGACCTCATTCGGGTTCCTTGCACTCTGGGGAGGTCACAACAAACGCTCTCCCTTACCTTCTACCGGTTTTGACTTTTACGGGACGGCCTTTGGTGCCTCCATCCTAGTTGAATTTGTCTTGATGATGGCAAAAATCGAACTAAGTGACCTTCTCTTCCATAATTATAACATGCTTTGGGCCGGCATGGCGCGATTCGGATGATGTGTCCCTCTCCTCGCATTTGAAGCATATAATAGGTGGTCTTTCTCCTTCCTTAACAACGGTCTTTGGTCTTGGCGTCTTTCCATCATTGTTGAATCTCCTTTTCTTGAAATGTCCATTCTTATTGTTTTGTACGATTACCACCGAAGTGGTTACCATATTTGGCTTTATTGATTCCCTCCACGCTTGTTGTCACCGCTTGATGACTACTCTCATTTGGTATTATAATTTTGTGGTACTTGCTCTCTTTTAGTTGCGTTGACTCGTTATCGCACTCCACTAAGCGAGCCCTATTTATAACATCTCGAATACAAACACACGGTTTATGAGAAATAAGATGTTGGCGTATCTCGACTTCAAACCTCTTAAAAACATTAGCGCCATACTCTCTTCATTATCCACCAAGTGGGGCGAACCGTGATAACTCATAAATTTTGCCTCGTATTGCGACACGGTCATATTGTTTTGTTCCAACTTGATAAACTCCACCTCCTTCATGTGGCGAATACTTTCGGGAAAGTATTTGTCGTTGAATAACTCTGGAACTTCTCCCAAGATATCTTGATGACAATGAGTTGAGTACGTTTCTGGACCGATTCCCACGAATCCGCTTCTCACTTTAACATAAAAGCGTGAAGGGAACCTTTTGCTCCTCGAGCATCCCAAGACATCAAATATCTTGGTAATCTGCTTTTATCCATGCTTCCGCGAGAAGTGGTTTTGGCTCTCCCTTAAACTCCCGGTGGTCCCAGCTCCTTGAATTGTTTAGCGGTGACCGCAGAGAGTTTTTCGTGTTTCCACCTACGTTTTGGGCGAGAGTCGCTCTACTTTCTTTATTATTGCATAAATTGCATAAAGCCTCTGAACATTTGATCATTCATCATTTGGTCGGTGTTATTGTTTGCATGAGGATTGTCGCCTTCGATGCACATTATCCCGATTATTGATATGTGGTGAATCAACGATCGCTTTGTGCTCCATTGCTATTCTCAACATTCTCGGATGTCATTTTCGAATCTTGCCACAAAACAAAAGGTTAATTGACGTATAACAAATTATCCTATATTACGGAGCCAATAAAATAGCACATAAACTTAGGTAGGTCATACTAGCGAAGAAAGGTATTCCCGTCTCTCCCCTCCTAGTACTATTCTCACATCTTAGCCAGGATCATATCCTAAGCTACGATACCAACCGTGCGCCCCAAAATTAGGTATACATCACCCATCTTGGGTAGTCGGATACATGATACGAATTTAAATACAACTTACTAATATAAGCGTAGTGTATGCAATCGACATAAGCGTGAGTTTGAATACAAATATTGTCTACTAGATATTATACAAACTCAAAAGAAGTCTTCATTACAATTATTATCACACTATTTCACAGAATAGTGAGGACTACTAATGTTATCCTCTGGACCATTACTCCGTTCCCCGACTCATCCCAGCTATATTCTCATTTCACGAAGAAACGGTGAAAGAAAGGGTGAGCTCAACTAGCTCAGTAAGAAATATTATGACTAAGATAATGCAGAATAAATTATCATTAGCCTACAACAATGTTAAACTGATAAAATATAATGAACATCAAGTTTAACTACAGCGGAACCAACAATCCATTAAAAGAGTCAAGTAGAAAATAAAATCTACTATCTTTTATGATTTAAAGGGTTTTCATCAACTTATTATAGGCGAGACTCAACTTTAATAAATATTCCACATCATCGAATCACCCCGCACTTTTCGACGAGGATATTCTTTAGTATCACGACCACAATTATTCATGCACTACGGCCAAGAAGAGTTGTGTATTCATTATTGGTCATGATCATGCCAACAACTGTCCATCAATGCACTACGGCTACTGAGGATTTTTACCACATCATTTGTAACATTACGGTCATGATTACACCGAATAGTCTCTGGTCATAATCATACCAACTCCATCTATGCACTATAGGCCACAGATGACTTTCAACATAATATAAACATGAGGATGATGACAATGATATAAGAATTCAATAAAACAAGTTCAAGAATTAATTTATCTAGGAACCAATAACATCCAAACTGTCAACATGATACTTCTTTGTAGAGTAAAAATTCAAGAATACCGAGAAGAATATTTCCATGAAAGGATATTGGATGAAGCGCAAATATCAAGAATATTCCACTAATTTCTTGGAGTATAGAAGTCAAAGGCTTAACCAACTGGGTATAATAAAGAATGGAATAACAAAAGAAATCACCATGAATGTGATAGACCACACAGGCAGGTTATTCTAACAGAATAATAAATAACGGAACCCGAGTCCAAATTAAAAAACGCATGCAGACGGGATATTCTAACGAATAATAATAAAGAATGGAACCAGTCCCATTCGTAAAACACACGACGAGGATGTTCCAACAGGAATAATAATAAAGAAGCGGAACCGAGTCCTGTGTAAAACACACGACGAGATGTTCCAACGAGAATAATAATAAGAGCGGAACCAGTGCGGTGTAAAACACACGAGCGGATGTTCCAACATAATAATAGAAGAATGTCACCAAGTATAGGGTAGAATCACGTATACGAGTTATTCCAATGAATAATAAGCAATGGAATAACAACAGTTCTCTTCATGAATAAGAAAGAATAACACCCCTTACGAGTACAACAAATAATATTCCCTACCTTAGAAGAATTGAATATTGGAAAAGTGAAGTAGCAGAATACTTTTCTTCTTTCTCTCTATAGTTTCTCTCTCTAGAGTTTCAATGAATTCGTAAGAAATAATGAAGGAATGAGCTTTCTATTTATAAAAAAACTGAGGGTGGCTCTTGGTCTTAACGAAGGGTCAAAATGACTCTTGGTAATATTGAAGAGACAACTACTATTTGCGAAGGGGTAATTAACTCTTGGAACACCGAAGAGGCAGTTAACTCTTGGTAATATTGAAGAGACAACTACTATTGACGAAGGTAAATACTATTGACGAAGGTAAATACTATTGACGAAGGTAATTACTATTGACGAAGGTAAATACTATTGACGAAGGTAAATACTATTGACGAAGGTAATTACTATTCACAAAGGTAATTACTATTGGCGAAGATAAATACTATTAACGAAGGTAATTACTATTCACAAAGATAATTACTATTGACGAAGAGACTCTTAGATGATGACATATGGGCCCCCCATAAAATAATCAAACTTACCGCAAACGTCTCATAACACACTCTTTATATACATCAAGGATTGAATAAATATTACCACAAATCATTTTATTTTTAATCAACACATATTTAATCTTTAAACAATTATTAATCATTTATAACTTGTCGTCTCAATTAATAATATAACATATTATACAGATGATACTTTGACAATAATTGAATCAATAATATAAGAGATATGATGCAGCAATTACTGTAGCAATAATTGAGTATAGCTGAGTGACTTCTCACGTAAGCATCAATAATCAATATCGTGTGCTACTATACAACTACGCGTATTATTGTACTTTTACTACCGGGTAGTTCAACAGTTTTAACGGTAACACCTCTACCGTTATTTTTATAGAAAGATAATTTTGTCGTTTTCTAACTACGACAATACTTCTATTGTGGGGTCCACCAATGATTGAGCCGTCGTACGAATATTCCCCAACAAAAAGAATATTCCCCGACCAAACGAATATTTTATAACAACTTGCTTACTTTGCAAAATTTATAAATATTACCCACAACTATAACATTATATCAAATTTATTCCATAATATTCATAAATAATATTTATAGAAAATTCATCTTTATTTATAAAAGCTGGGGTCTTACAAACTCCCCTTCTTATGAAATTTTGCCCTCGAAATTAGTGCGTGCACTGGTATGTCGAAGAGGTAAGGATACCTTGATTTCATTTCAGATTCTAACTCCCAAGTCATTTCCTCAACATCGTGGTTCCTCCACAAAACTTTGACTTCTATACTCCATGAAATTAGTAAAATATCCTTGATATTTGCGTTTCATCCAGTATCTTTTCATGGAAATATTCTTCTGATCATTCTTGAATTTTACTCTACAAAATAGTATCATGTTGACAATTTGGGCGTTAATAATTCTGGATAAAATAATTCTTGAACTTGTTTTATTGAATTCTTATATCATTGTCATCATCCTCATGTTTATATTATGTTGAAAGTCATCTCATGGCTGTAATGCATAGATGGACTTGGTATGATTATGACCGAGAGACTATTCGGTGTAATCATGGTAGTAATGTTACAAATGATGTGATAAAAATCCTCGATTAGTAGTAGTGCATTGATGGACGATTGTTGGCATGATCATGACCATTAATGAATACACAACTATTCTTGGTAGTAGTGCATGAATAATTGTGGTCGTGATACTAAAGAATATCCTTAATGTAGTAATGCGGGGGTGATTCGATGATGTGGAATATTTATTAAAAGTGAGTATCGGCTATAATAATGATGAAAAACCTTTTAAATCATAAAAGATAGTAGATTTTTTTTCTTGACTCTTTTAATGGATTCTTTGGTTCACCGTAGTTAAACTTGATGTTCATTATATTTTATCGGTTTAACACTTTGTTGTAGCTAATGATAATTTATTACGCATTATCTTAGTCATAATATTTCTTCTTGAAACTAGTTGAGCTCACCCTTTCTTTCATCGTATTCTCTTGAAAATGAGAATAAATTTGAGGGCGAGTCGGGGAATGGAGTAATGGTCGAGAGGATAGCATTAGTAGTCCTCACTATTACGTGAAATAGTGTGATAATAATTGTAATGAGGACTCCTTTTGAGTTTGTATAATAACTAGTAGACAATATTTGTATTAAAACTCACGATTTATATCGCATTGTACCACACAGCTTATATTAGTAAGTTGTATTTAAATTCTGTACCATGTATCTGACTACCCAAGATAGGTGATGTATACCTAATTTTGGGGGCGTCACAGTTGGTATCAGAGCTGTGACGTCTCCAAAATTAGGTATACGTCACCCATCTTGGGTCGCCACTTACATGGTACATAAATTCAAATACAAACTTAATTATACATCTGTCGTGTAACATACGACAATACATAAACTGAGAGTTCTAATAGGAATATTGTCATTTACACAATATCCATACTCAAGGAGTCCTCATTACATTTATTGTCACACTATTTAACAGAATAGTGAGAACTACTAATGCTATCTTCGGGACCATCACTCTTTTCCCCGACTCGTCCCAAATATATATTCTCATTTCCTCAAGAGAACAAAGGAAAGAAAGGGTGAGCTCAACTAGCCCAAAGAAGAAATATTATAACTAAGATAATGCGTAATAAATTATCAATAGTCTTCAACAATGTTAAACCGATAAAATACAATAGACAACCAGTTTAAGCTGCAATGAATATCGCAATACATTAAAAGAGTCAAGTAGAAAATAAAGTCTACTATCTTTTAGGTTTTAAAAGGTTTTCATCAATTTTATCACTAAGATTCAGGTTTAATGAATAAACCACAATATCTAATCATCCACGTACCACTACGGTCAAGGACTTTCATCAAATTATCAATGGTCATGACTATACCGAATCACCCCGGGTCATAATCATACCAAAACTATCCATCATTTGCATTACAGGCCATTTGAGGACTTTTGTCACATCATTTATATCAAGCCATGACTATACCGAATGATCCTCGGTCATAATCATACTAAGTTCATCTATGCACGTAAGCCAAAGATAACATAATATAACATGAGGATGATGACAATGACATAATAATTCAATAAAACAAGTTCACGAATTAATTTATTCAGAACTAATAACGTCCAAATTGTCAACATGATCTTTGCGCTGTAGAGAGTAAAATTCAAGAATGCTCAGAAAAATATTTTCATTAAAAATACTGGATGAAGCGCAAATATCAAGGATATTCCACTAAATTCATGGAGTATAGAAGTTAAAATTTTAACCAACTGAGTATAATAGCGAATGAAATAACAAAAGAAATCACCATGCATGCGGTACTTCGCATAGACAGGTTATTCTAACATAATAATAAATACAGATAATAATAAAAAAGAACCGTGTTCGATTAAAAAACACACAAAACGTAATGTTCCAACTAATAATAAATAATGAGACGAATGTCACCAAGTATAGGGGATTCCGCATATACAGGTTATTCCAACAGAATAAATAAGAATGGAATAATATAAGGATTTCACCAAGTATAGGGTATTCCGCATATACAGGTCATGTATAGGGTATGCCACTTTTACAGGTTATTCCAACAGAATAATAAAGAATGGAATAATAGAAGTTCTCTTCATGAATAAAAAAAAAAACACCCCTTACGAGTACAACAAATAATATTCCCTACCTTAGAAGAGCTGAATATTGGAAAAGTGAAGTAGCAAAATACTTTTCTTCCTTCTCTATATAGTTCTCTCTAGAGTTTCAATTGAATTAAATAAGAAATAATGAAGGAATGAGCTTTCTATTTATAGAAAAACTGAGGGTGGCTCTTGGTCTTAACGAAGGGTCAAAATGACTCTTGGTAATATTGAAGAGACAACTACTATTTGCGAAGGGGTAATTAACCCTTGGAACACCGAAGAGGCAGTTAACTCTTGGTAATATTGAAGGGACAACTACTATTGACGAAGGTAATTATTATTAACGAAGGTAATTACTATTGAAGAAGGTAATTACTATTGACGAAGGTAAATACTATTGACGAAGGTAATTATTATTCACAAAGTCAATTACTATTCACAAAGGTAATTACTATTGACGAAGGTAAATACTATTGACGAAGGTAATTACTATTCATAAAGGTAATTACTATTCACAAAGGTAATTACTATTGATGAAGGGACTCTTAGATGATGACATATGCCCCCCCCCCCCCATAAAATAATCAAACTTACCACAAACATCTCATAACAGACTCTTTATATACATCAAGGATTGAATAAATATTACCACAAATCATTTTATTTTTAATCAACACATATTTAATCTTTCAACAATTATTAATCATTTATAACTTGTCGTCTCAATTAATAATTTAATACTATAACATATTATACAGATGATACTGTGACAATAATTGAATCAATAATATAAGAGATATGATGCACCAATTACTGTAGCAATAATTGAGCATAGCTGAGTGACTTCTCACGTAAGCATCAATAATCAATATCGTGTGCTACTATACAACTACGCGTATTACTGTACTTTTACTACCGGGTAGTTCAACAGTTTTGACGGTAACACCTCTGCCGTTATTTTTTATAGAAAAATAATTTTGTCGTTTTCTAACTACGACAATACTTGGTTGTGGGTACACTTAATGATTGAGTAGTCGTATGAATATTCCCCAACAAAAGAATATTCCCAGACCAAACGAATATTTTATAACAACTTGCTTACTTTGCAAAATTTATAAATATTACCCACAACTATAACATTATATCAAATTTATTCCATAATATTCAAAATAATTTTTATAAAAAATTCATCTTTATTTATAAAAGTTGGGTCTTACAACCTCCCTTCTTATGAAATTTAAGCCCTCAAAATTAGGGTACGTGCACGATATGATAAAGAGGTGAGGATACCTTGAATACCTTTATCGTTAAAAATATTAAATTCATCTTCGCAATCCGACCAAAGATATTCATTAACAATTCATCTTTGCACTACAGGCCAAAGATATACAATTGTAAAACCAATAATGCTGAGACGTAGCTTAATAGTATCACGACCATGAATTATCCATGCACTACTGGCCAAGGATATTCGTGTTTTCAATTACGGTCATGATTATACCGAATAATCCTTGGTCATATTCATACCAAGTCTATCAATGCACTACTACCAAAGATGACTTTTACCACATCCATGAATTAATATTTCATTCTTTGAGACTCAAATTTCAATAATTAATCCATATCATCGAATCATCCACCTCGCACTACGTGCCAAAGATATTCATTAGTATCACGACCACGAATTATCCATGCACTACTACGAAAGATAATCGTGTATTCATTAAGATCACGACCACAAATTATCCATGCACTACTGCCCGAAGATAATCGTGTTTTTTCAATTACTGGTTATGATTATACCGAACAATCCACTCGTCATAATCATACCAAGTCCATCTATTCACGTAAGCCATAGATGACTTTCAACACAATATAAGCATGAGGATAATGATATAAAGAATCAATCAAATGAGATAAAGGATAAATATTAAACATTTATAATATAATTTATCCGAGGATTCAAGAATATCCCCATGTTATCAATCACTTAATAATCTCATAATCTAATATCATTAATATTATAACAATATTTTAATCACTTCTTAAATTTATAAATAACTTATCTCAATTGTTTACGCTTTTACCATATAATGCATTTAATCATTCAAAAATGCCATACTCATAAGATATCATCACCAATTATCAAATCCCTCATTAAAAAAATATGCATATACTCTATATAGGATTCTCTAGCCATAAAATCTTATTTCCAACTTTGTTACTTCACATAACATATTTAACTCATATGTTCGTAACTAAACTATTTTCATGAAAAATACCAAATCAGTCCCAAAAATATTTCTTTTCTGGGATTTAGCATAATATAGTCCCATAAAGAAAATATATTTTTCTCGGAATTTTTAAAATTCATTTACTATTTTTCAAAAATCAATTTCTATTTAATTCCTTAAGAAATTAGCTACCTCAAGTTTAACTCCAAAAATTCCCAAATCTTGGCAGGACCTTACACATGTTAATGTGAGCCTCCAGTTTAAATTTCATGGTCATCGAAGTTATAGAACTCCAGTTATAGCATTTTTCGTCAAAAAAACCTAAATATTGAAATCGTCATAACTTGTTCATTTTAAGTCAGAATGAGCTCATTTTTGGACAGGAGGTACTTTATAACATATATTTTCATGTCCCAAAAGGCCAGAATTTTTCACATAAATTTAGTGGCCTAAACAGCCCCTTAAAGTTTCTTGGCAGTAGCGTTTTTGTAATTTGCAGCTTTGGACTTTTTTGCTAAATTCAGTCCACACGAAAATCTACAGCACCTTTTCCAGTGATTCCACTTGGATAAGCTACAAAACTCATAGATCTAACTCTAGGACTTGACCACACTCAAAATTCCAAATATAATAGGAGATATGGTCAATTGAATTTCATGTTACGTTTTTACCAAAATCTGATTTTTCAACCCTTTGTGATTTCTAAGAAACTTTCATGTTTTCACATAATAACCACATAACTCATCATAACACTTACTAATACTTCATATACCCATGATTTTCATTAGTCCAATGCTTTTATTATGACTTTCATCATAATCCTCGTAAATGATCCTTTTAGTTGAAGAAATATTTGAGGGTTTAAGAAATGGGTTTTTGTCTTTGGGTCAATACAAAATTCGATTTCACGCTCTAGGGTAGGCTAGAAATCTTCAAGAATACGTCCAAGAAATTTATTAATGATAGAAATATCATTCAAAATCGCTACTCTTATCCAAGACTTGGATAATACGTTACATCGATATAAACCGTGACTTCTATCCTTTAACCCGGATAGCACCTCACAATGATACCTATCAACTTGTCATCGTCATTCACGACGTCGCCTCTGACGAGAAAGTCGGCTTGGTGCATTCCACACAAGGAAGTCAACAACGAAAGGATCGGGGCTCTTTACTTATGGCTTGATATAACAGTGATTAACTTTAGGGTTTGGTTACTTTGAATTCGTATAACAGGTTGGTTAGGAATATGAAAGCTAACAACCTTACAAAAAGAATAATAAGTAGTTAATCAATCGTTTTCAAAAATTACCTCAAAGGCAAGTATTTTCAAAGAGATAAGATCGTGAAAGTGTGTATTTGAAACAACAAGATTAATAAATAGTGGAGGTAACGAAGGTTTCTCCCAACGAAGTTTCAATAGATAAATCAAAGTCTAATTTTTCCGGAGTCAAATTTAAACATTGAACACAACTAGGTAGAATAAAAGAGTGGGTAGAACTTGTATTGAATAAAGTATAGACTTAGCAATAATTTATAATTAATTTATCCGTAATAACTTCGTTCGGGTTTCTCGACAAACGCTCTCGCTTAAATTACCGAGTTTGACTTTACTATAGGGTACATTCCACCCTTAAGTGCTTCTTCACATTCCTGATCCTTGATTTGAATCATTATTCTCGATCCATATCGAATTCGGGTTGTGCTATGCATGTGGTAATTCCGAATTCGATGTTGGGTTCTCCCAATTCTTTGTCCAAAAGTAAAGTCCATTTCATCTATTTTGGCTATATTGGATCTGGACGTCTTTTTCTACACTATCAACGCGTTGTGCGGCTTTTACCCATGCATCGTCTATTCTCCTTCATTCAGTTGTTTCTTCTTTCAACTGATCTTTGATTTTTAAATTCTCAGATTCCAACTTTAATATCTTACACCCTGCCAAAGTGTGATTTTGTTCGAGCATCACATATCGGGTAACCCAATTTTGAATTGTTGTATCCCTTTGTTCCACGATAGTTTGCGCTTCTTCAACTTTGTTCTTCTAGCTCACGAACACGATTTTGTAATTCTAAGTTTTTATCATAAATTTCTTCTAACCAATTATCCTCGTGTTCCTCTTCTCCTCTTCTTCCTCTTCTTCCTCACTCTCACCGCTACCTCTGCAACTAGCTCGGATGCAACAATTAGTTCTTCATTCACTACGTGGATATCTCTAATTTGTTCCTCGTCGACACACTACATTAACTTTGATTAGTGATTAAAGGTGTCACAACGGTCACATTCACTTCATTGTGAATATTTTCACCGCCATTTCCAAACACCGCCACAACACAAGAGGTTAATTAATATATCAAATATTATCCCTATACTCGACCGACCAATTAAATAACAAATAAACTTAGGTAGGTCATACTAGCGAAGAATTCCCGTCCTCTCCCCTCCTAGTTCTTATCTCAAGATCTTAGCTGTGGATCATATCCTAAGCTCGATACCAACCGTGGCGCCCCAAAATTAGGTATATGTCACCCATCTTGGGTCGCCACTTACATGGTACATAAATTCAAATACAAACTTAATTATACATCCGTAGGTGTAACATACGACAATACATAAACCGAGAGTTCTAATAAGAATATTGTCATTTAGACAATATCCATACTCAAGAGTCCTCATTACATTTATTGTCACACTATTTAACGTAATAGTGAGGACTACTAATGCTATCTTCGGGACCATCACTCTTTTCCCCGACTCGTCCCAAATTATATACTTATTTCCTCAAGAGAACGGTGAAAGAAAGGGTGAGCTCAACTAGCCCAATGAAAAATATTATAACTAAGATAATGCGAGAATAAATTATCAATAGTCTTCAACAATGTTAAACCGATAAAATACAATAGACAACCGGTTTAATCATGTGAATATCTGATCCATTAAAAGAGTCAAGTAGAAAATAAAGTCTACTATCTTTTAGGTTTTAAAAGGTTTTCATCAATTTTTATCACTAAGATTCAGGTTTAATGAATAAACCACAATATCTAATCATCCACATACCCACGGTGAAGGATTTTCATCAAATTATCAATGGTCATGACTATACTTTGATCACCCCGGTCATAATCATACCAAAAACTAACCATCAATGCATTACAGGCCACTGAGGACTTTTGTCACATCATTTATATCAAGCCATGACTATACCGAATGATCCCTGGTCATAATCATACTAAGTTCATCTATGCACGTAAGCCAAAGATAACATAATATAACATGAGGATGATGACAATGACATAATAATTCAATAAAACAAGTTCACGAATTAATTTATTCGAGAACTAATAACGTCCAAATTGTCAACATGATCTTTGCTTTGTAGAGTAAAATTCAAGAATGCTCAGAAAAATATTTTCATTAAAAATACTGGATGAAGCGCAAATATCAAAGATATTCCACTAAATTAATGGAGTATAGAAGTCAAAATTTTAACCAACTGAGTATAATAGCGAATGAAATAACAAAAGAAATCACCATGCATGCGGTAAAACACACAGACAGGATATTCCAATAGAATAATAAAGACAGAATAATAATAAAGATTTTAACCCGTGTCCCACGTAAAATGATGTGCATGGATGTTCCAACGGAATAATAAAATAATAGAAGAATGTCACCAAGTATAGGGGATTCCGCATATACAAAGTTATTCCAATGAATAAATAAAATGGAATAATATAAGGATTTCACCAAGTATAGGGTATTCCGTATATACAAAATTCATGTATAGGGTATGCCACTTTTACGAGTTATTCAAATGGAAAAATAAAGAATGGAATAACGAAGTTCTCTTCATGAATAAAAAAAAATAACACCCCTTACGAGTACAACAAATAATATTCCCTACCTTAGAAGAGTGAATATTGGAAAAGTGAAGTAGCAAAATACTTTTCTTCTTTCTCTCTATAGTTTCTCTCTTTAGAGTTTCGATTGAATTAAATAAGAAATAATGAAGGAATGAGCTTTCTATTTATAAAAAAACTGAGGGTGGCTCTTTGTCTTAACGAAGGGTCAAAATGACTCTTGGTAATAATGAAGAGACAACTTCTATTTGCGAAGGGCTAATTAACCCTTGGAACACCGAAGAGGCAGTTAACTCTTGGTAATATTGAAGGGACAACTACTATTGACGAAGGTAATTACTATTGACGAAGGTAATTACTATTGAAGAAGGTAATTACTATTAACGAAGGTAAATACTATTGACGAAGGTAATTACTATTCACAAAGGTAATTACTATTCACAAAGGTAATTACTATTGACGAAGGTAAATACTATTGACGAAGGTAATTACTATTCACAAAGCTAATTACTATTCACAAAGGTAATTACTATTGACGAAGGAACTCTTAGATGATGACATATGGGCCCCACATAAAATAATCAAACTTACCACAAACGTCTCATAATAGACTCTTTATATATATCAAGGTTTGAATAAATATTACCACAAATCATTTTATTTTTAATCAACACATATTTAATCTTTCAACAATTATTAATCATTTATAACTTATCGTCTCAATTAATAATTTAATACTATAACATATTATCTGATATCTTTGTGACAATAATTGAATCAATAATATAAGAGATATGATGCGTGATTCTCGTAGCAATAATTGAGCATAATGAGTGACTTCTCACGTAAGCATCAATAATCAATATCGTGTCTACTTATACAACTACGCCGTATTACTTTACTTTTACTACCGGTAGTTCAACGGTTTTAATGACGGTAACACCTCTGCCAGTTATTTTTATAGAAAAATAATTTTGTCGTTTTTAACTACGACAATACTTCCGCTAGGGGGTCACACCAATGATTGAGTAGTCGTATTTAATATTCCCCGACAAAAAGAATATTCCTTACCAAACGAATATTTTATAACAACTTGCTTACTTTGTAAAATTTATAAATATTACCCACAACTATAACATTATATCAAATTTATTCCATAATATTCAAAAATAATATTTATAAAAATTCATCTTTATTTATAAAAGCTTGGGATCTTACAACCTCCCTTCTTATGAAATTTTGCCCTCGAAATTAGGGTATGCGTACGATATGATAAAGAGGTGAGGATACCTTGAATACCTTTATCGTTAAAAGTATTAAATTCATCTTCGCAATCCGGCCAAAGATATTCATTAACATTTCATCTTTACACTACAGGCCAAAGATACACAACTGTAAAACCAATAATGCTGAGACGTAGCTTAATAGTATCACGACCACGAATTATCCATGCACTACTGGCCAAGGATATTCGTGTTTTCAATCTGGCCATGATTATACCGAATAATCCTTGGTCATAATCATACCAAGTCTATCAATGCACTACTGACCAAAGATGACTTTTACCACATCCATGAATTAATATTTCATTCTTTGAGACTCATTTCAATAATTAATCCATATCATCGAATCATCCCCGCACTACGGGCAAAGATATTCATTAGTATCACGACCACGAATTATCCATACCTTCTGACCAAAGATAATCGTGTATTCATTAGTATCACGACCACAAATTATCCATGCACTATGGCCAAAGATAATCGTGTATTCATTAGTATCACGACCACAAATTATCCATGCACTACGGCCAAAGATAATCGTGTTTTCAATTACGGTTATGATTATACCGAACAATCCCTGGTCATAATCATACCAAGTCCATCTATTCACGTAAGCCACAGATGACTTTCAACATAATATAAGCATGAGGATAATGATATAAAGAATCAATCAAATGAGATAAAGGATAAATATTAAACATTTATAATATAACTTATCTATGGAAACTCTGTTGGGAGAAACCTTCATTACATCCACTGTTTATAAGTCTTGTTTGGTTCAAATCGATACCCTCACATTACCTGTTGATCTTATTTCATTAAAAATACTTGCATTTGACGTGATTCTAGGGATTGATTGGTTAACTACTTATCATGCAAAAATTGATTGTTTTCGTTAGGTTGTTAGCTTTCATATTCCTAATCAACCTATTATGCGAATTCAAACGACCAAACCATTAAAATCAATCACGGTCATCTCAAGCCATAAAGCTATTCGTTTATTGAAAAATGGATGTCAAGCTTTCTTAGCTCATGTCACAGATTTAAACAAAAATACGTCAGTTTTGAACGATATTTCTATTGTTAATAAATTTCCTGACGTATTCCCCGAAGAACTTCCTGGCCTACCCCTAGAGCATGAAATTGAATTTTGTATCGACCTTGAACCCGGTACAAAACCTATTTCCAAAGCCCCATATCGAATGGCTCCTATTGAACTTCAGGAGTTAAAGACCCAACTGCAGGAATTGTTAGACATTGGCTTTATTCGTCCTAGTACTTCTCCTAGGGGTGCTCCTGTTCTATTCGTGAAGTAGAAAGATGGGAGTATGCGACTTTGTATTGATTATCGGGAGTTGAATCATGTCACCATCAAAAATAGGTATCCATTGCCACGTATTGATGACCTGTTTGACCAGTTGCAAGGAGCCAAATTCTTTTCAAAGATTGATCTTCGTTCCGGTTATCACCAATTGAAGATTAGAACCGCTGACATTCCAAAGACGGCTTTAAACTCTAAGACGGGCATTATGAATTCCTAGTCATGTCCTTTGGATTGACTAATACTCCTGCTGCCTTCATGGATATGATGAACCGAGTATTCAAGGAATATTTAGATCACTTTGTGGTTGTATTTATTGATGACATTCTTATTTATTTCAAAAGCCGTGAAGATCATGAGCAACACTTGAGGCTGACACTCCAAAAGCTTCGTGAATATAAGTTTTATGCCAAGTTAAAGAAATGCAAGTTCGGCTTGAAGTAGCATTCCTTGGGCACGTGGTATCAAGTCATGGAATATCTGTTGACCCAAAGAAAGATTGAAGCTATTCAAAGTCGGGAACAACCTAAATCGATGATCAAAGTACGTAGCTTTCTCGGTTTAATTTGGTTATTATCGGAGATTCGTGGAAGGATTTTCTCGAATCGCTACTCCATTGACTCAGCTTACTCGGAAAGATACAAAGTTCGGTTGGAGCGAAGAATGTGAGAAGAGTTTTCAAGAACTCAAGAGGAGACTTATTTCAAAGACTGCTCGACAATACCATCTGGCTCGGAGGGATTTGTCATCTACAGTGATGCTTCGGGCAAAGGGTTGGGATGTGTTCTCATGCAACATGGAAAAGTTATAGCCTATGCATCGCGACAACTCAAAGAATATGAGAGGAATTATCCTACTCATGATCTAGAGTTGGCACCTGTTGTCTTTGCACTTAAAATTTGGAGGCGTTACTTGTATGGGGAGAAAGTGGAGATCTTTACGGATCATAAAAGCCTCAAATATTTCTTCACTCAAAAGGAACTCAACATGCGACAACGACGTTGGCTTGAACTGTTGAAAGATTATGATTATACCATCCAATACCATCCTGGAAAAGCGAACGTGGTAGTAGCGCGACAAGTAGAAGATCATATGCAAGTACGAAAAGGATATTGTCAACGCAAAGGCCCATTTTGTGTGACTTGCAAAGGATGGAGATAGAGTTAAAGACTCTAGGGACGCATGTAATGATAGCGAGTATACGAGTAGAACCGACTTTAATCGATAAAGTTAAAGCTACTCAAGCTACGCACACGGAGGCGATGCGTATGAGGAAGAAAGTGCAAGAAGGTGCTAGCATCTTAGGAAGCAAGAATCGATGAAGAAGGAATACTTCGAGTCAACTCCAGACTTTGTGTTCCTAACGACCCTAATTTAAAGTATAATATCATGATGGAGTTGCACAACACACCATTTGCAATCCATCCTGGGAGTACCAAAATGTATCATGATATTCGTCATATATTTTGGTGGAGCAATATGAAGAGAGAGATAGCGTTGTTTATCTCAAGGTGTCTAACTTGTCAACGAGTTAAAGCGGAGCATCAAGTACCAAAAGGTCCATTGCAAACACTTGAAATTCCAAAATGGAAGTGGGAGCACATTACCATGGATTTAGTTCACGTCTTCCTAAGGGTTTCTCAAGGCATTGATGCGATTTGGGTCATTGTTGATAGATTGACCAAGTCTGCTCATTTCTTACCGATATGAGAAACTTATACACTTGAACGCCTTGCTCAGTATGTATATAAACGAGATTGTAAGATCGCATGGTATCTTGCAAGATCCATAGTTTCTGATCGAGACCCAAGATTCACTTCACGATTTTGGGTTAGTTTACAAAAAGCTATGGGCACAGACTTACGATTTAGCTCGACATATCATCCTCAGACGGACGGACAGTCGAAGAGGACTATTCAAACTCTTGAAGATCTATTAAGACTTTGTGTCCTTGATTTCAAGGTGAGTTGGGACAAGTTCTTACCATTGGTGGAGTTTTCCTACAACAACAGTTATCAAGCAAGTATTGGCATGGCTCCATTCGAAGCATTGTATGGAAGAAAGTGTCGTTCTTCAGTATGCTAGGATGAGGTGGGTGAAGCAACGTTGTTGGGACCGGAGTTGGTACGTATGACTACGGAAAAGATTCAAACGATCCGACAACGTATAAAAACCTCACAAAATCGATAAAAAAGAGTTATCTTGATCTTCATCGAAAGGACGTGGAATTCGATATAGGAGATCATGTGTTGTTAAGAGTTGCTCCATGGAAAGGAGTTACAAGATTTGGAAAGAGAGGAAAACTTAATCCTCGATTCATCGGTCCATTTTAATCCTCGATCGAGTAGGAACTGTGGCCATAGACTAAACTGCGCCAAATATGTCTCGTGTGTTCATAACGTTTTCACATATCCATGTTACGTAAATATTTGAAAGACCCGAACCATATTATTGAGTTAGAATCGATGAAATAGCGGAAGATTTGACGTATGAAGAGGTTCCCTGTTCAAATTTTGGATAAGAAGGAACATATTCTACGCTCCCAAGGTTATACCTCAAGTCAAAGTTTTGTGGAGGAAACACGATGTTGAGGAAATGACTTGGGAGTTAGAATCAAATGAAATCAAGGTATCCTTACCTCTTCGACATACCCGTAATGCACGTACCCTAATTTCGAGGGCAAAATTTCCTAAGAAGGGAGGTTGTAAGACCCCAACTTTTATAAATAAAGATGAATTTTCTATAAATATTATTTTGAATATTATGGAATAAATTTGATATAATGTTATAGTTGTGGGTAATATTTATAAATTTTGCAAAAGTAAGCAAGTTGTTATAAAATATTCGTTTGGTCTGGGAATATTCTTTTGTCGGGGAATATTAAATGCGACGGCTCCAATCATTAGTGGACCCCATAATGTAAGTATTGTCGTAGTTTAGAAAACGACAAAATTATCTTTCTATAAAAATAACGGCAGAGGTGTTACCGTTAAAACCGCTTGAACTACCCTAGTAGTAAAAAGTACATGTCGATGTCTGGCGTAGTTGTATAGTAGCACACGATATTGATTATTGATGCTTACGTGAGAAGTCACTCACTATACTCAATTATTGCTACAAAGAATTCACGATCATATCTCTTATATTATTGATTCAATTATTGTCACAAAGATCATCATCAGATAATATGTTATATTATTAATTGAGACGACAAGTTATAAATGATTAATAATTGTTGAAAGATTAAATATGTGTTGATTAAAAATAAAATGATTTGTGGTAATATTTATTCAATCCTTGATGTATATAAAGAGTCTGTTATGAGACGTTTGCGGTAAGTTTGATTATTTTATGGGGGGGCCCATATGTCATCATCTAAGAGTCTCTTCGTCAATAGTAATTACCTTTGTGAATAGTAATTAACTTCGTCAATAATATTTACCTTCGTCAATAGTATTTATCTTCGTCAATAGTAATTACCTTTGTGAATAGTAATTACCTTCGTCAATAGTATTTACCTTCGTCAATAGTAATTACCTTCGTCAATAGTTTTTACCTTCGTCAATAGTAGTTGTCCTTTCAATATTACAAAGTGTTAACTGCCTCTTCGGTGTTCCAAGGGTTAATTACCCCTTCGCAAATAGTAGTTGTCTCTTCAATATTACCAAGAGTCATTTTGACCCTTCGTTAAGACCAAGAGCCACCCTCAGTTTTTCTATAAATAGAAAGCTCATTCCTTCATTATTTCTTACGAATTCACTTTGAAACTCTGTAGAGAGAAACTATAGAGAGAAAGAAGAAAAGTATTTTGCTACTTCACTTTTCCAATATTCAGTTCTTCTAAGGTAGGGAATATTATTTGTTGTACCGTAAGGGGTGTTATTCTTTCTTATTCATGAATAGAACTGTTGTTATTCCATTGCTTATTATTACATTGGAATAACTTTTGTATAATGTGGTTTACCCTATACTTGGTGACATTCTTCTATTATTCTCATTGGAACATCCATGCATGTGTGTTTTACACATCGACTTGGTTCCGCCTTTTTATTATTATTACATTGGAATATCACATGCATGTGTTTTACAATTGGTTAAAATCTTTATTAATATTCTTGGAATATCACATGCGTGTGTGTTTTACACCCACTTCGGTTCCATCTTTATTATTATTCGTTGGAACATCCTCGTCTGTGTGTGTTTTACGCCGGACCGGTTCCATTCTTTATTATTACATTGGAATATCCCATCTATGCGTTTTTGTACGGACACCGGGTTCCGTTATTTATTATTCTGTTGGAATAACTCTTTTTGTGCGATCTATCGCATGCATGGTGATTTCTTTTGTTATTCCATTCTTTATTATACCCAATTGGTTAAACCTTTGACTTCTATACTCCATGAAATTAGTGGAATATTCTTGATATTTGCGCTTCATCCAAAGATCCTTTCATGGAAATATTCTTCTCAGTATTCTTGAATTTTACTCTACAAAGCGAAGACCATGTTGACAGTTTGGATGTTATTGGTTCCTAGATAAATTAATTCTTAAAATTGTTTTATTGAATTCTTATATCATTGTCATCATCCTCATGTTTATATTATGTTGAAAGTCATCTGTGGCACAGAGTGCATAGATGGACTTGGTATGATTATGACCGAGAGACTATTCTTGTAATCATGGCCGTAATGTTACAAATGATGTGGTAAAAATCCTCGATGAGTCGTAGTGCATTGATGGATAGTTGTTGGCATGATCATGACCATTAATGAATACACAACTATTCTCGGCCGTAGTGCATGAATAATTGTGGTCGTGATACTAAAGAATATCCTTGGCAGAAAAGTGCGGGGGTGATTCGATGATGTGGAATATTTATTAAAGTGAGTCTCGGCTATAACAATGATGAAAATCTTTTAAATCATAAAAGATAGTAGATTTTATTTTCTACTTGACTCTTTTAATGGATTCTTTGGTTCTCACTGTAGTTAAACTTGATGTTAATTATATTTTATCGGTTTAACACTTTATTGTGAGGCTAATGATAATTTATTCTCGCATTATCTTAGTCATAATATTTCTTCTTGAGCTAGTTGAGCTCACCCTTTCTTTCACCGTTCTCTTGAGAAATGAGAATATAGCCGGAACGCGAGTCGGGGAACGGAGTAATGGTCTAGAGGATAGCATTAGTAGTCCTCACTATTCCGTGAAATAGTGTGATAATAATTGTAATGAGGACTCCTTTTGAGTTTGTATAATATCTAGTAGACAATATTTGTATTCAAACTCACAGTTTATGTCATATTGTACACGACAGTTATATTAGTAAGTTGTATTTAAATTCTGTACCATGTATCTGACTACCCAAGATGGGTAATGTATACCTAATTTTGGGGGCGTCACAGTTAAAACCTAAAAGATAGTAGACTTTATTTTCTACTTGACTCTTTTAATGGATTGCATATTCCGCTGCAGTTAAACTGGTTGTCTATTGTATTTTATCAGTTTAACATTGTTGAAGACTATTGATAATTTATTCTGCATTATCTTAGTTATAATATTTCTTACTGGGCTAGTTGAGTTCACCCTTTCTTTCACTGTTCTCTTCAAGAAATGAGAATATAGCTGGGACGAGTCGTGGAAAAGAGTGATGGTCCCGAAGATAGCATTAGTAGTCCTCACTATTCTATTAAATAGTGTGACAATAAATGTAATGAGGACTCCTTGAGTATGGATATTGTCTAAATGACAATATTCCTATTAGAACTCTCAGTTTATGTATTGTCGTATGTTACACGACAGATGTATAATTAAGTTTGTATTTGAATTTATGTACCATGTAAGTGGCGACCCAAGATGGGTGACGTATACCTAATTTTGGGGGCGTCATAGTTGGTATCAGAGCTTAGGGATATGATCCCTAGCTAAGATGCGAGATAAGAACTAGGAGAGGAGAGACGGGGAATTCCTTCGCTAGTATGACCTACCTAAGTTTATTTGTTATGTAATTGGTCGGTCAGAGTATAGGGATAATATTTGATATATGAATTAACCCTTGTGTTGTGGCAGTGTTTGGAAATGGCAGCTGAAAATATTCACAATGGAGTGAATGTGACCGTTGTGACACCTTTAATCACTAATCGAGTTAATGCGCAGGTCGCATTTGAGGAACAAATTAGAGATATCCACGTAGTGAATGAAGAACTAATTGTTGCACCCGAGCTAGTTGCAGAGGTAGCAGCTTAGAGTGAGGAAGAAGAGGGAGAAGAGGGAGAAGAGGAACCTGAGGAGAATTGGTTAGAAGAAATTTATGATCAAAACTTAGAATTACAAAATCGTGTTCGTGAGCTAGAAGAACAGGTTGAAGAACGGCAAACGGTCTTGGAACAAAGGGATACAACAATTCAAAATTGGGTTACCCGATATGTGATGCTTGAACAAAATCACGCTTTGGCAGGGTGTAAGATATTAAAGTTGTAATCTGAGAATTTAAAAATCAAAGATCAGCTGAAAGAAGAAACAACTGAACGAAGGAGAATTGACGATGCATGGGTAAAAAGTCGCACAACGCTTGATAGTGTAGAAAAAGACGTCCGATCCAATAAAGCCAAAATAGATGAAATGGACTTTGCTTTTTGATGACAATTGGGAGAACCCAACATCGAATTCGAATTACACCGCATGCATATGGATCTAGAATAATGATTCAAATCATGGATCGAGAATGTGAAGAAGCACTTAAGGGTGGAATGTACCCTATAGTAAAGTCAAACTCGGTAATTTAAGCGAGGCGTTTATCAAGAAAAACCCGAACGAAGTTATTACGGGTAAATTAATTATAAATTATTGTGAAGTCTATACTTTATTCAATACAAGTTCTACCCACTCTTTTATTCTACCTAGTTGTGTTCAATGTTTAAATTTGACTCCGGAAAAATTAGACTTTGATTTATCTATTGAAACTTCGTTGGGAGAAACCTTCGTTACCTCCACTGTTTATTAATCTTGTTGTTTCAAATAAACACTTTCACGATCTTATCTCTTTGAAAATACTTTCCTCTGAGGTAATTTTTGAAAACGATTGATTAACTACTTACTATTCTTTTTGTAAGGTTGTTAGCTTTCATATTCCTAACCAACCTGTTATACGAATTCAAAGTAACCAAACCCTAAAGTTAATCACTTTTATATCAAGCCATAAGTAAAGAGCCCCGATCCTTTCGTTGTTGACTTCCTTGTGTGGAATGCACCGACGCCAGACTTTCTGTAGGCGACGTCGTGAATGACGATGACAAGTTGATAGGTATCATTGTGAGGTGGTATTTGGGTTAAAGGATAGAAGTCACAGTTGGTATCAATGTAACGTACTATCCAAGTCTTGGATAAGAGTAGCAGTTTTGAATGATATTTCTATCATTAATAAATTTCTTGACGTATTCTTGAAGATTTCCTAGCCTACCCTAGAGCGTGAAATCGAATTTTGTATTGACCCCAGTACAAAAACCCATTTCTTAAACCCTCAAATATTTCTTTAACTAAAAGGATCTGTTTACGAGGATTATGATGAAAGTCATAATAAAAGCATTAGACTAATGAAAATCATGGGTATATAAAGTATTAGTAAGTGTTATGATGAGTTATGTGGTTATTATGTGAAAACTTGAAAGTTTCTTAGAAATCACAAAGGGTTGAAAAATCAGATTTTGGTAAAAACGTAACATGAAATTCAATTGACCATATCTCTAATTATATTTGGAATTTTTGAGTGTGGTCAAGTCCTAGAGTTAGATCAATGAGTTTTGTAGCTTATCCATATGGAATCACTGGAAAAGGTGCTGTAGATTTTCGTGTGGACTGAATTTAGCAAAAGAGTCCAAAGTCGCAAATTACAAAAAACGCTACTTGCTTAAACTTTAAGGGGATGTTTAGGCCACTAAATTTATGTGAAAAATTCTGGCATTTTGGAACATGAAAATATATGTTATAAAGTACCTCCTGTTCAAAAATGAGCTCATTCTGACTTAAAATGAACAAGTTATGACGATTTCAATATTTAGGTTTTTTTGACGAAAAATGCTATAACCGGAGTTCTATAACTCATTGATGACCATGAAATTTAAATCGAGGCTCACATTAACATGTGTAAGGTCCTGCAAAGATTTGGGAATTTTGGAGTTAAACTTGAGGTAGCTAATTTCTTAAGGAATTAATTAGAAATTGATTTTTGAAAATAGTAAATGAATTTTAAAAATTCCGAGAAAATATATTTTCATTATGGGACTATATTATGCTAAATCCTAGAAAAGAAATATTTTTGGGACTGATTTGGTATTTTTCATGAAAATAGTTTAGTTACTGAACATATGAGTTAAATATGTTATGTGAAGTAACAAAGTTGGAAATAGGATTTTATGGCTAGAGAATCCTATATAGAGTATATGGATATTTTTAATGAGGATTTGATAATTGGTGATGATATCTTATGTATGGCATTTTGAATGATTAAATGCATTATATGGTAAAGCGTAAACAATTGAGATAAATTATTTATAAATTTAAGAAGTGATTAAAATATTGTTATAATATTAATGATATTAGATTATGAGATTATTAAGTGATTGATAACATGGGGATATTCTTGAATCTCGGATAAATTATATTATAAATGTTTAATATTTATCCTTTATCTCATTTGATTGATTCTTTATATCATTATCCTCATGCTTATATTGTGTTGAAAGTCATCCGTGGCTTACGTGAATAGATGGACTTGGTATGATTATGACCGATTGTTGTTAGGTATAATCATAACCGTAATTGAAAACACGATTATCTTTGGTCAGTAGTGCATGGATAATTTGTGGTCGTGATACTAATGAATACACGATTATCTTTGGTCGTAGTGCATGGATAATTTGTGGTCGTGATACTAATGAATACACTATTATCTTTGGCCGTAGTGCATGGATAATTCGTGGTCGTGATACTAATGAATATCCTTGGCCTGTAGTGCAGGGATGATTCGATGATATGGATTAATTATTGAGCTGAGTCTCAACAATGAAATATTAATTCATGGATGTGGTAAAAGTCATCTTTGGTAGTAGTGCATTGATAGACTTGGTATGATTATGACCAAGGATTATTCTTGATAATCATGATCAGAATTGAAAACACGAATATCCTTGGCCAAGAGTGCATGGATAATTCGTGGTCGTGATACTATTAAGTCAAGTCTCAAAGATTATTGGTTTTACAATTTGTATATCTTTGGCTCAGTGCAAAGATGAATTGTTAATGAATATCTTTGGTAGGATTAGAAGATGAATTTAATATTTTTACCGATAAAGGTATTCAAGGTATCCTCACCTCTTTATCATATCGATATCGTACCCTAATTTCGAGGGAGAAATTTCATAAGAAGGGGATGTTGTAAGACCCGGTGTTTTATAAATAAAGATGAATTTTTATAAATATTATTTTTGATATTATGGAATAAATTTGATATAATGTTATAGTTGTGGGTAATATTTATAAATTTTTCAAAGTAAGCAAGTTGTTATAAAATATTCGTTTGGTCGTGGAATATTCTTTTTTTGGGGAATATTCGTGACGACTACTCAATCATTAGTGGACCCCATTAACGGAAGTATTGTCGTAGTTAGAAAACGACAAAATTATTTTTCTATAAAAATAACGGCAGGAGGTGTTATACTGTCAAAACCTGTTGAACTACCAGTAGTAAAAAATACGATGTCTGCCGTAGTTGTATAGTAGCACACGATATTGATTATTGATGCTTACGTGAGAAGTCACTCATTATGCTCAATTCTTGCTTTCATAAAGAATTGCTTGATCATATCTCTTATATTATTGATTCAATTATTGTCACAAAGATCATCTCGTATAATATGTTATAGTATTAAATTATTAATTGAGACGACAAGTTATAAATGATTAATAATTGTTGAAAGATTAAATATGTGTTGATTAAAAATAAAAGATTTGTGGTAATATTTATTCAATCCTTGATGTATATAAAGAGTCTCATTATGAGACGTTTGTGGTACGTTTGATTATTTTATGGGGGCCCATATGTCATCATATAAGAGTCTCTTAAACAATAGTAATTACCTTTGTGAATAGTAATTACCTTTGTGAATAGTAATTACCTTCACAATAGTATTTACCTTTGTTAATAGTAATTACCTTTGTGAATTGTAATTACCTTCGTCAATAGTATTTACCTTCACAATAGTAATTACCTTCTTCAATAGTAATTACCTTCGTCGATAGTAATTACCTTCGTCGATAGTAGTTGTCCCTTCATATTACCAAGAGTTAACTTGCCTCTTGATTGTTCCAAGGTTTAATTACCCCTTCGTAAATAGTAGTTGTCTTTTCAATATTACCAAGAGTCATTTTGACCCTTCGTTAAGACCAAGAGACACCCTCGGTTTTCTATAAATAGAAAGCTCATTCCTTCATTATTTCTTACTGATTCACGAAACTCTAGAGAGAAAACTATAGAGAGAAAGAAGAAAAGTATTTTGCTACTTCACTTTTCCAATATTCACTCTTCTAAGGTAGGAATATTATTTGTTGTACTCGTAAGGGGTGTTATTTTTTTATTCATGAAGAGAACTTACATTATTCCATTCTTTATTTTTACCGTTGGAATAACTTTGTAAAAAGTGGCATACCCTATACATGACACAGTATATACGGATACCCCTATACTTGGTGAAATCCTTATTTCACATGAATATTTATTCTGTTGGAATAACTTTGTATATCGCGAATCCCTATACTTGGTGACATTCTTCTATTATTTTATTATTCCGTTGGAACATCATGTATGTATTTACTTCTTTGGGACTGGTTCCGCCTCTTTATTATTCTCGTCTTTATTATTCTATTGGAATATCCTCATGCGTATGTTTTACACCGACACAGGTTCCATTTTTATTATTACGTATTTATTATTACATTGGAATAACTTTGTCTATGTGAAGTACCGCATGCATGGTGATTTCTTTTGTTATTTCATTATTATTATACTCGGTTGGTTAAAATTTTGACTTATACTCCATGAATTTAGTGGAATATCCTTGATATTTGCGCTTCATCCAAAGATTTTTAATGAAAATATTTTTCGAGCATTCTTGAATTTTACTCTACAAAAAGCGGTATCATGTTGACAATTTGGGCGTTATTAGTTCTGAATAAATTAATTCGTGAACTTGTTTTATTGAATTATTATGTCATTGTCATCATCCTCATGTTATATTATGTTATCTTTGGCTTACGTGCATAGATGAACTTAGTATGATTATGACCGTGGATCATTCGGTATAGTAGTCACGGCTTGATATAAATGATGTGACAAAAGTCCTCGGTGGCTCGTAATGCAAAATGATGGATAGTTTTTGGTATGATTATGACCAGGGGTGATTCGGTATAGTTATGACCATTGATAATTTGATGAAAATCCTTGACCGTGGTACATGGATGATTAGATATTGTGGTTTATTCATTAAACCAACTGTGACGCCCCCAAAATTAGGTATACATCACCCATCTTGGGTAGTCAGATACATGGTACAAAATTTAAATACAACTTACTAATATAACTGTATGGTATGCAATACTGACGTAAAGCGTGAGTTTGAATACAAATATTGTCTACTAGATATTATACAAACTCAAAAGGAGTCCTCATTACAATTATTATCACACTATTTCACGAATAGTGAGGACTACTAATGCTATCCTCCGGACCATTACTCCGTTCCCAGACTCGTCCCGGCTATATTCTCATTTCAAGAGAACAAAGGTGAAAGAAAGGGTGAGCTCTACTAGCTTTCGATGAAAATATTATGAATAAGATAATGCGAGAATAAATTATCATTAGCTTCTGTGATGTTTAAACCGATAAAATATAATGAACATCAAGTTTAACTACGGTGAACCAAAGAATCCATTAAAAGAGTCAAGTAGAAAATAAAATCTACTATCTTTTATGATTTAAAAGGTTTTTCATCATCGTTATAAATTTGAGACTCGACTTTAATAAATATTCCACATCATCGAATCACCCCACTACTCTGACCAAGGATATTCTTTAGTATCACGACCACAATTATTCATGCACTACGGGCCAAGAATAGTTGTGTATTCATTAATGGTCATGATCATGCCAACAAATGTCCATCAATGCACTACTACCAACGAGGATTTTTATCACATCATTTGTAACATTACGGTCGTGATTACACCGAATAGTCTCTCGGTCATAATCATACCAAGTCCATCTATGCACTACGAGCCACGAGATGACTTTCAACATAATATAAACATGAGGATGATGACAATGATATAAGAATTCAATAAAAACAAGTTCAAGAATTATTTTATCCAGGAATCAATAACATCCAAATTGTCAACATGATACTGCATTGTAAAGTAAAATTCAAGAATCCTGAGAAGAATATTTCCATGAAAGGATACTGGATGAAGCGCAAATATCAAGGATATTCCACTAATTTCATGGAGTATAGAAGTCAAAGTTTTAACCAACTAGGTATAATAAAGAATGGAATAACAAAAGAAATCACCATGTATACGATAGATCGCATGTGCAAAAGTTATTCCAATGAGAATAATAAATAAAGGAACCGGTCCCACCAAAACGCATGCATGACGGATGTTCCAATAGAATAATAAAGAATGGAACCAGTCCCCAGCGTAAAACACATGCAGACGAGGATGTTCTAACGAATATAATAATAAAGATTTTAACCAGTCCGGTGTAAAACACACAGATGTGGATGTTCCAATGAGAATAATAATAAAGATGCGGAACCGAATCCTGTGTAAAACACACGAACATGATGTTCCAATGAATAATAGAAGAATGTCACCAAGTATAGGGTAAACCACGATACAAAGTTATTCCAATGTAATAATAAGCAATGGAATAACAACAGCTTCTCTTCATGAATAAGAAAGAATAACACCCATTACTGAGTACAACAAATAATATTCCCTACCTTAGAAGAACTGAATATTAGAAAAGTGAAGTAGCGAATACTTTTCTTCTTTCTCTCTATAGTTTCTCTCTAGAGTTTCAATGAATTAAAAGAAATAATGAAGGAATGAGCTTTCTATTTATAGAAAAACTGAGGGTGGCTCTTGGTCTTAACGAAGGGTCAAAATGACTCTTGGTAATATTGAAGAGACAACAACTATTTGCGAAGGGGTAATTAACCCTTGGAACACCGAAGAGGCAGTTAACTCTTGGTAATATTGAAGGGACAACTACTATTGACGAAGGTAATTACTATTGACGAAGGTAAATACTATTGACGAAGGTAATTACTATTGACGAAGGTAAATACTATTGACGAAGGTAAATACTATTGACGAAGGTAATTACTATTCACAAAGGTAATTACTATTAACGAAGATAAATACTATTGACGAAGGTAAATACTATTGACGAAGGTAATTACTATTCACAAAGGTAATTATTATTGACGAAGAGACTCTTAGATGATGACATATACGGGCCCCTATAAAATAATCAAACTTACATAAACGTCTCATAATGAGACTCTTTATATACATCAAGGATTGAATAAATATTACCACAAATCATTTTATTTTTAATCAACACATATTTAATCTTTCAACAATTATTAATCATTTATAACTTGTCGCCTCAATTAATAATTTAACATATTATACGAGATGATCTTGTGACAATAATTGAATCAATAATATAATAGATATGATGCAAAGAATTCTTGTAGCAATAATTGAGTATAGCTAAGTGACTTCTCACGTAAGCATCAATAATCAATACTGAAGTGCTACTACTATGCACGCCAGACATTCATTGCACTTTTACCACCGTAGTTCAACGCAGTTTTATCGGTAACACCTCCGCCATTATTTTTATAGAAAGATAATTTTGTCATTTTCTAACTACGACAATACTTCCGTTGTGGGGTCCACCAATGATTGAGCCATCGTACGAATATTCCCCCAACAAAAAGAATATTCCCCAACAAAACGAATATTTTATAACAACTTGCTTACTTTGCAAAATTTATAAATATTACCCACAACTATAACATTATATCAAATTTATTCCATAATATTCAAAAATAATATTTATAGAAAATTCATATTTATTTATAAAAGTTGGGGTCTTACAACCTCCCCTTCTTATAAAATTTCGCCATCGAAATTAGGGTACGTACCTGGTATGTCGAAGAGGTAAGGATACCTTGATTTCATTTCAAATTCTAACTCCCAAGTCATTTCCTCAACATCGTGGTTCCTCCACAAAACTTTGACTTGAGGTATAACCTTGGAGCGTAGAATATGTTCCTTCTTATCCAAAATTTGAACAGGAACCTCTTCATACATCAAATCTTCCGCTATTTCGTCCGGTTCTAACCCAATAATATGGTTCGGGTCTTTCACATATTTACATAACATGGATATGTGAAAAACGTTATGAACACGAGACATATTTGGCGGTAAAGCGAGTCTATAGGCCACAGTTCCTACTCGATCGAGGATTAAAAATGGACCGATGAATAGAGGATTAAGTTTTCCTCTCTTTCCAAATCTTGTAACTCCTTTCCATGGAGCAACTCTTAACAACACATGATCTCCTATATCGAATTCCACGTCCTTTCGATGAAGATTAGCATAACTCTTTTGTCGATTTTGTGAGGTTTTTATACGTTGTCGGATCGTTTGAATCTTTTCCGTAGTCATACGTACCAACTCTGGTCCTAACAACGTTGCTTCACCCACCTCATCCCAGCATACTGGAGAACGACACTTTCTTCCATACAACGCTTCGAATGGAGCCATGCCAATACTTGCTTGATAACTGTTGTTGTAGGAAAACTCCACCAATGGTAAGAACTTGTCCCAACTCCCCTTGAAATCAAGGACACAGAGTCTTAATTGATCTTCAAGAGTTTGAATAGTCTCTCTCCATTTGTCCGTCCAAAATCTAAGGATGATATGTCGAGCTAAATCGTAAGTCTGTGCCCATAGCTTTTTGCAAACTAACCCAAAATCGTGAAGTGAATCTTGGGTCTCGATCGAAACTATGGATACCCCAGATACCATGCGCCTTAAAATCTCGTTTATGTACATACGAGCAAGACGTTCAAGTGTATAAGTTTCTCATATCGATAAGAAATGAGCAGACTTGGTCAATCTATCAACAATAACTCAAATCACATCAATGCCTTGAGAAACCTTACGAAGACCGGTAACAAAATCCATGGTAATGTGCTCCCACTTCCATTCTGGAATTTCAAATGGTTGCAATGGACCTTTTGGTACTTGATGCTCCGCTTTAACTCATTGACAAGTTAGACACCTTGAGATAAACAACGCTATCTCTATCTTCATATTGCTCCACCAAAATGTATAACGAATATCATAATACATTTTGGTACTCCCAGGATGGATTGCAAATGGTGTGTTGTGGGCCTCCATCATGATATTATACTTTAAATTAGGGTCATTAGGAACACAAAGTCTGGAGTTGACTCGAAGTATTCCTTCTTCATCGATTCTTGCTTCCTAAGATAGCACCTTCTTGCACTTTCTTCCTCATACGCATCGCTCCGTGTCCGTAGCTTCGCTTGAGCGACTTTAACTTTATCGATTAAAGTCGGTTCTACTCAGATACTACTCGCTATCATCACATGCGTCCCTGGAGTATTTAACTCTATCTCCATCCTTTGCAAGTCACACAAAATGGGCCTTTGCGTTGACAATATCGCACTCATACTTGCATATGATCTTCTACTCAATGCGTCAGCTACCACGTTCGCTTTTCCAGGATGGTATTGGATGGTACTCAACCTGCTGTACTGAAGATATCTTGGGAGAAGTTCCAGGAGCTGTTCAATGACAAATACTTTCCTGAAAGTATTCGCCACATGAAGGAGGTGGAGTTTATCAAGTTGGAACAAAACAATATGACCGTGTCGCAATACGAGGCAAGATTTACGGAGTTATCACGGTTTGCGTCCCACTTGGTGGATAATGAAGAGAGAATGGCGTGAATGTTTTTAAGTGGTTTGAAGCCGGAGATACGTCAACATCTTATTTCTCATAAACTGTGTTTGTATTCAGATGTTGTAAATAGGGCTCAGTTAGTGGAGCGCGATAACGAGTCAACGCAACTAAAAGAGAGCGTACGCAAAAAATTATAATACCAAATGAGAGTAGTCATCGAAGCGGTGACAACAAGCGTGGAGGAATCAATGGGCCGAGATATGGTAACCACTTCGGTGGTAATCGAGGCCAAAACAATAAGAGTGGACATTTCAAGAAAAGGAGATTCAACAATGATGGAAAGACGTCGGCCACCAAAGACCGTTGTTAAGGAAGGAGAAAGACCACCTATCATATGCTTCAAATGCGGAGGAGAGGGACACATCAGTCCAAACTGTGCCATGCCGTCCAAAGCATGTTATAATTATGGAAGAGAAGGTCACTTAGCTCGATTTTGTCGTTTACTGAAGATAAATTCAACTAGGATGGAGGCACCAAAGGCCGTCCCAGAAAAGTCAAAACCGGTAGTGCAAGGGAGAGCGTTTGTTGTGACCTCCTAGAGAGCAAGGAACCCGAATGAGGTCATCACAGGTAAGCTTATCATAAACTCTAATGAAGTCTATACTTTATTTGATACCGGTTCTACCCATTCTTTTATTTCTCCTACTTGCGCTCATCGATTAAATTTGACTCCGGAGAAATTAGACTTTGACTTATCAGTGGAAACTCCGTTGGGAGAAACCTTCATTAAATTCACTGTTTATAAGTCTTGTTTGGTTCAAATCGGTACCCTCACATTACCTGTCGATCTTATTTCATTAAAAATACTTGCATTTGACGTGATTCTAGGGATTGATTGGTTAGCTACTTATCATGCAAAAATTGATTGTTTTCGTTAGGTTGTTAGCTTTCATATTCCTAATCAACCTATTATGCGAATTCAAACGACCAAACCATTAAAATCAATCACGGTCATCTCAAGCCATAAAGCTATTCGTTTATTGAAAAATGGATGTCAAGCTTTCTTAGCTCATGTCACGATTTAAACAAAAATACGTCGGTTTTGAAAGATATTTCTATTGCTAATAAATTTCTGACGTATTCTCAAGAACTTCCCGGCCTACCCCGTGGCGTGAAATTGAATTTTGTATCAACCTTGAACCCGGTACAAAACCTATTTCCAAAGTCCCATATCGAATGGCTCCTATTGAACTTCAGGAGTTAAAGACCCAACTGCAGGAATTGTTAGACATTGGCTTTATTCGTCCTAGTACTTGTCCTTGGGGTGCTCCTGTTCTATTCGTGAAGAAGAAAGATGGGAGTTTGCGACTTTGTATTGATTATCGGGAGTTGAATCATGTCACCATCAAAAATAGGTATCCATTGCCATGTATTAATGACCTGTTTGACCAGTTGCAAGGAGCCAAATTCTTTTCAAAGATTGATCTTCGTTCTGGATATCACCAATGGAAAGTTAGAACCACTGACATTCCAAAGACGGCTTTCGAGAACTTCGAGACGGGCATTATATGAATTCCTAGTCATGTCCTTTGGATTGACTAATGTTCCTGCTGCCTTCATGGATATGATGAACCGAGTATTCAAGGAATATTTAGATCACTTTGTGGTCGTCTTTATTGATGACATCCTTATTTATTCCAAAAGCCGTGAAGATCATGAGCAACACTTGAGGCTGACACTCCAAAAGCTTCGTGAATATAAGCTTTATGCCAAGTTGAAGAAATGCGAGTTCGCTTGAAGAAGTAGCATTCCTTGGGCACGTGGTATCAAGTTATGGAATATCTGTTGACCCAAAGAAAGATTGAAGCTATTCAAAGTCGGGAACAACCTAAATCGATGATCAAGACGTAGCTTTCTCGGTTTAAATTGGTTATTATCGAGATTCGTGGAAGGATTTTCTCGAATCGCTACTCCATCGACTCACCGACTCGGAAAGATACAAAGTTCGGTTGGAGCGAAGAATGTGAAACAGTTTTCAAGAACTCAAGAGGAGACTTATTTCAAAGACTGCTCGACAATACCATCCGCTCGGAGGATTTGTCATCTACAATGCTTCGCAAAGGGTTGGGATGTGTTCTCATGCAACATGGAAAAGTTATAGCCTTATGCCTCGCGACAACTCAAAGAATATGAGAGGAATTATCCTACTCATGATCTAGAGTTGGCAGCTGTTGTCTTTGCACTTAAAATTTGGAGGCATTACCTGTATGGGGAGAAAGTGGAGATCTTTACGGATCATAAAAGCCTCAAATATTTCCTCACTCAAGAGGAACTCAACATGCGACAACGACGTTGGCTTGAACTGTTGAAAGATTATGATCATACCATCCAATACCATCCTGGAAAAGTGAACGTGGTAGCTGACGCATTGAGTAGAAGATCATATGCAAGTACGAGTGCATTATTGTCAACGCAAAGGCCCATTTTGTGTGACTTGCAAAGGAAGAGTTAAAGACTCCAGAGACGCATGTGATGATAGCGAGTATAAGAGTAGAACCGACTTTAATCAATAAAGTTAAAGCTGCTCAAGCTACAGACCTGGAGCTGATGCGTATGAGGAAGAAAGTGCAAGAAGGTGCTTTGCCGGAAGCAAGAATCGATGAAGAAGGAATACTTCAAGTCAAATCCAGACTTTGTGTTCCTAACGACCCTGATTTAAAGTATAATATCATGATGGAGGCGCACAACACACCATTTGCAATCCATCCTGGGAGTACCAAAATATATTATGATATTCGTCATACATTTTGGTGGAGCAATATGAAGAGAGAGATAGCATTTGCTTATCTCAAGGTGTCTAACTTGTCAACGAGTTAAAGCGGAGCATCAAGTACCAAAAGGTCCATTGCAACCACTTGAAATTCCGTAATGGAAGTGGGAGCACATTACCATGGATTTCAATTCTGGGCCTTCCTAAGGTTTCTCAAGGCATTGATGCGATTTGGGTCATTGTTGATAGATTGACCAAGTCTGCGCTTCATTTCTTACCAATACGAGAAACTTATACACTTGAATGTCTTGCTGCTCGTATGTACATAAACGAGATTGTAAGACCGCATGGTATGCCTGGTATCCATAGTTTCGATCGAGACCCAGAGATTCACTTCACGATTTTGGGTTAGTTTGCAAAAAGCTATGGGCATAGACTTACGATTTAGCTTCGGCATATCATCCTCGTATTGGACGGACGATCGGAGAGGACTATTCAAACTCTTGAAGATCTATTAAGACTCGTGTCCTTGATTTCAAGGGGTTGGGACAAGTTCTTACCATTGGTGGAGTTTTCCTACAACAACAGCTTATCAAGCAAGTATTGGCATGGCTACATTCAAGTTGTATGGAAGAAAGTGTCGTTCTCCAAATCTTTGGGATGAGGTAGGTGAAGCAACGTTGTTAGGACCGGAGTTGGTACGTGCATGACTACGGAAAAGATTCAAACAATCCGACAACGTAAAAAAACTCACAAAATCGACAAAAGAGTTATCTTTGATCATCATCGAATGGACGTGGAAACCGATATAGAGATCATGTGTTGTTAAGAGTTGCTCCATGGAAAGGAGTTACAAGATTTGGAAAGAGAGAAAACTTAATCCTCTATTCATCGGTCCATTTTAATCCTCGATCGAGTAGGAACCGTGGCCTATAGACTCGTTTCCGCCAAATATGTCTCGTGTTCATAACGCTTTTCACATATCCATGTTATGTAAATATGTGAAAGACCCGAACCATATTATTGAGTTAGAACCCATTTAAATAGCGGAAGATTTGACGATATAAAGTGGTTCCTGTTCAAATTTTGGATAAGAAGGAACATATTCTACGCTCGAGGTTATACCTCAAGTCAAAGTTTTGTGGAGGAACCACGATGTTGAGGAAATGACTTGGGAGTTAGAATCAAATGAAATCAAGGTATCCTTACCTCTTCGACATACCAGTATCGTACCCTAATTTCGAGGGCTTAAATTTCATAAGAAGGGAGGTTGTAAGACCCCTCACTTTTATAAATAAAGATGAATTTTCTATAAATATTATTTTTGAATATTATGTAATAAATTTGATATAATGTTATAGTCGTGGGTAATATTTATAAATTTTTCAAAGTAAGCAAGTTGTTATAAAATATTCGTTTTGTTGGGGAATATTCTTTTTGTTGGGGGAATATTCGTACGATGGCTCAATCATTGGTGGACCCCACACCGGAAGTATTGTCGTAGTTAAAAAACGACAAAATTATCTTTCTATAAAAATAATGGCGGAGGTGTTACAGTTAAAACTGTTGAACTACCCGGTGGGTAAAAAATACAATAATACACGTGGTTGTATAGTAGCACACTACAGTATTGATTATTGATGCTTACGTGAGAAGTCACTTAGCTATACTCAATTATTACTACAATGAATTCTTTGCATCATATCTCTTATATTATTGATTCAATTATTGTCACAAAGATCATCATACGATAATATGTTAAATTATTAATTGAGACGACAAGTTATAAATGATTAATAATTGTTGAAAGATTAAATATGTGTTGATTAAAAATAAAATGATTTGTGGTAATATTTATTCAATCCTTGATGTATATAAAGAGTCTCATTATGAGACGTTTGTGGTAAGTTTGATTATTTTATGGGGGCCCATATGTCATCATCTAAGAGTCTCTTCGTCGATAGTAATTACCTTTGTGAATAGTAATTACCTTCATCGAATAGTATTTACCTTCGCTAATAGTATTTACCTTTCGTCAATAGTAATTACCTTCTTCAATAGTAATTACCTTCGTCGATAGTAATTACCTTCGTCAATAGTAATTACCCCTTCGCAAATAGTAATTGTCCCTTCAATATTACCAAGAGTTAACTCGCCTCTTGATTGTTCCAAGGGTTAATTACCCCTTCATGAAATAGTAGTTATCTCTTCATATTACCAAGAGTCATTTTGACCCTTCGTTAAGACCAAGAGCCACCCTCGGTTTTTCTATAAATAGAAAGCTCATTCCTTCATTATTTCTTACTTAATTCATTGAAACTCTAGAGAGAAAACTATAGAGAGAAAGAAGAAAAGTATTCTGCTACTTCATTTTTCCAATATTCGATTCTTCTAAGGTAGGGAATATTATTTGTTGTACCCGTAAGGAGTGTTATTCTTTCTTATTCATGAAAGAGAACTGTTGTTATTCCATTGCTTATTATTCATTGGAATAACTTTGTATACTTGGTTTGCCTATATACTTGGTGACAATCTTCTATTATTACATTGGAACATCCTCGCATGTTTTACACACCCACCGGGTTCCGCTCTTTATTATTATTATTCGTTGGAATATCCTGTGCATGTATTTTACACCTTGACTGGTTCCGCCTCTTTATTATTATTCGCTGGAATATCCTGTTTTGTGTGTTTTACACCCACTGGTTTCGCTCTTTATTATTATTCGCTGGAACATCCTCTCTGTGTTTTTACACCGGACGTTCCTTCCTCTTTATTATTATTACATTGGAACATCCATGCATGTGTTTTACGCCTGACTGGTTCCATTCTTTATTATTTTGTTGAACATCACATCTGCATGCTTTTTCGCTTGGGACACGGTTCCGTTATTTATTATTCTGTTGGAATAACTCACGCAAGTGCGATCTATCGCATGCATGGTGATTTCTTTTGATATTCCATTCTTTATTATACCCAAATTGGTTAAAACTTTGACTTCTATACTCCATGAAATTAGTAGAATATCCTTGATATTTACGTTTCATCCAAAGATCTTTTCATGGAAATATTCTTCCGATCATTCTTGAATTTTACTCTACAAAATAAAGATCGTGTTGACAATTTGACGTTAATAATTCTGGATAAAATAATTTCTTGAACTTGTTTTATTGAATTCTTATATCATTGTCATCATCCTCATGTTTATATTATGTTGAAAGTCATCGTGGCTGTCAGTGGTGCATAGATGGACTTGGTATGATTATGACCGAGACTATTCGATTGTAATCATGACCGTAATGCTACAAATGATGTGGTAAAAATCCTCGATTAGTAGTAGTGCATTGATGGACGATTGTTGGCATGATCATGACCATTAATGAATACACAACTATTCTTGGCCGTAGTGCATGAATAATTGTGGTCGTGGTACTAAAGAATATCCATGGTCAGTAGTGCGGGGGTGATTCGATGATGTGGAATATTTATTAAAGTCGAGTCTCAACTATAATGATGATGAAAACCTTTTAAATCATAAAAGATAGTAGATTTTATTTTCTACTTGACTCTTTTAATGGATTCTTTGGTTCATTGTAGTTAAACTTGATGTTCATTATATTTTATCGCTTTAACACTGTTTGTAGGCTAATGATAATTTATTCTCGCATTATCTTATTCATAATATTTCTTCTTGAGCTAGTTGAGCTAACCCTTTCTTTCACCGTTCTCTTGAAAATGAGAATATAGGCCGGAGACGAGTCTGGGAAGCGGAGTAATGGTCCGAGAGGATAGCATTAGTAGTCCTCACTATTCTATGAAATAGTGTGATAATAATTGTAATGAGGACTCCTTTTGAGTTTGTATAATATCTAGTAGACAATATTTGTATTCAAACTCACACGCTTATGTCGTATTGTACACGACGCTTATATTAGTAAGTTGTATTTAAATTACATACCATGTATCGACTACCCAAGATGGGTGATGTATACCTAATTTTGGGGCGTCACGGTTGGTATCGAGCCTGAGGGATATGATCCCAGCTAAGATGTGAGAATAGTACTAGGAGGGAGAGACGGGAATACCTTCGCTAGTATGACATACCTAAGTTTATGTGCTATTTTATTGGTCTCACGTAATATAGGGATAATTTGTTACATGTCTATTAACCTTTTGTTTTGTGGCGAGATCTCGAAAATGACATCTGAGAATGTTGAGAATAGCAATGGAGCACAGGCGATCGTTGATTCACCACATATCAATAATCAGGATAATGTGCATCAGGAAGGCATCAATCCTCATGCAAACAACAACACTGACCAAATGATGAATGATCAAATGTTCAGAGGCTTTATGCAATTTATGCAACAGCAGGCGAGAGCGACTCCTGTCCAAAACGTAGGTGGAAACACGGAAACTCTTGGGCGGTCACCGCTAAACAATTCATGGAGCTGGGACCACCGGAGTTTAAGGGAGAGCCAAAACCACTTCTGGCGGAAGCATGGATAAAGCAGATTACCAAGATATTTGATGTCTTGGGATGCTCGAGGAGCAAAGGTTCCCTTTGCCGCCTTTTATGTTGCACGGAGAGGCGACATCGGTGGGAATCGGTGAAACGTACTCAACTCTTTGTCAAAGATATCTTGGGAGAAGTTCCAGAGTCGTTCAACGACAAATACTTTCCTCGAAAGTATTCGCCACATGAAGGAGGTGGAGTTTATCAAGTTGGAACAAAACAATATGACCGTGTCGCAATACGAGGCAAAATTTTGCGGAGTTATCACGGTTTAAGTCCCCACTTGTGGATAATGAAGAGAATGGCGCGAATGTTTTTAAGAGGTTTGAAGCCGGAGATACGTCAACATCTTATTTCTCATAAACTGTGTTTGTATTCAGATGTTGTAAATAGGGCTCAGTTAGTGGAGTGCGATAACGAGTCAACGTAACTAAAAGAGAGCAGCGACAAAAAATTATAATACCGGTGAGTAGTCATCGAGCGGTGACAACAAGCGTGGAGGGAATCAACAGCCAAATATGGTAACCACTTGGGTGGTAATCGTACCAAAACAATAAGAATGGACATTTCAAGAAAAGGAGATTCAACAATGATGGAAAGACGCGTCGACCAAAGACCCGCTTGTTAAGGAAGGAGAAAGACCACCTATCATATGCTTCAAATGCGGAGGAGAGGACACATCGATCCGAATCGCACGCCATGCCATCTCAAAGCATGTTATAATTATGGAAGAGAAGGTCACTTAGTTCGATTTTGTCGTTTCATCAAGACAAATTCAACTAGGATGGAGGCACCAAAGGTCGTCCCGTAAAAGTCAAAACCCAGAAGTCTGAGGGAGAGCGTTTGTTGTGACCTCCCAGAGAGCAAGGAACCCAAATGAGGTCATCATGGGTAAGCTTATCATAAACTCTAATGAAGTCTATACTTTATTTGATACCGGTTCTACCCATTCTTTTATTTCTCCTACTTGCGCTCATCGATTAAATTTGACTCGGAGAAATTAGACTGACTTATCTGTGGAAACTCCGTTGGGAGAAACCTTCATTACATCCATTGTTTATAAGTCTTGTTTGGTTCAAATCGGTACCCTCACATTACCTGTCGATCTTATTTCATTAAAAATACTTACATTTGACGTAATGCTAGGGATTGATTGGTTAAGTACTTATCATGCAAAAATTGATTGTTTTCGTAATGTTGTTAGCTTTCATATTCCTAATCAACCTATTATGCGAATTCAAATGACCAAACCATTAAAATCAATCACAGTCATCTCAAGCCATAAAGCTATTCGTTTATTGAAAAATGGATGTCAAGCTTTCTTAGCTCATATCACGATTTAAACAAAAATACGCCGGGTTTTGAGCGATATTTCTATTGTTAATAAATTTCCCGACGTATTCTCAAAGAACTTCCCCTGGCCTACCCCGGCGTGAAATTGAATTTTGTATCGACCTTGAACCCGGTACAAAACCTATTTCCAAAGCCCCATCGAATGGCTCTATTGAACTTCGAGAGTTAAAGACCCAACCGCAGGAATTGTTAGACATTGGCTTTATTCGTCCCTAGTACTTCTCCTTGTGGTGCTCCTGTTCTATTCGTGAAGAAGAAAGATGGGATTATGCGACTTTGTATTGATTATCGGGGAGTTGAATCATGTCACCATCAAAAATAGGTATCCATTGCCACGTATTGATGACCCGTTTGACCCAAATTGCAAGGAGCCAAATTCTTTTCAAAGATTGATCTTCGTTAGGATATCACCAATTGAAGATTAGAACCGCGACATTCCAAAGACGGCTTCGTAACTCCTGACGACGGCATTATGAATTCCTAGTCATGTCCTTTGGATTGACTAATGCTCCTAACGCCTTCATGGATATGATGAACCGAGTATTCAAGGAATATTTAGATCACTTTGTGGTCATCTTTATTGATGACATCCTTATTTATTCCAAAAGCCGTGAAGATCATGAAAGCAACACTTGAGGTCGACACTCCAAAAGCTTCGTGAATATAAGCTTTATGCCAAGTTGAAGAAATGTGAGTTCGGCTTGAAGAAGTAGCATTCCTTGGGCACGTGGTATCGTGTCATGGAATATCTGTTGACCCAAAGAAAGATCGCAAATTATTCAAAGTCGGGAACAACCTAAATCGATGGCCATCAAGTATGTAGCTTTCTCGGTTTAGTTGGTTATTATCGGAGATTCGTGGAAGGATTTTCTCGAATCGCTACTCCATCGACTCAAATTGACTCGGAAAGATACAAAGTTCGGTTGGAGCGAAGAATGTGAGAAGAGTTTTCAAGAACTCAAGAGGAGACTTATTTCAAAGACTGCTCGACAATACCATCGGCTCGGAGGGATTTGTCATCTACAATGATGCTTCGAGCAAAGGGTTGGGATGTGTTCTCATGCAACATGGAAAAGTTATAGCCTATGCCTCATGACAACTCAAAAAATATGAGAGGAATTATCCTACTCACGATCTAGAGGTTGTTTTTGTCTTTGCACTTAAAATTTGGAGGCATTACTTGTATGGGGAGAAAGTGGAGATCTTTACTGAATCATAAAAGCCTCAAATATTTCTTCACTCAAAAGGAACTCAACATGCGACAACGACGTTGGCTTGAATCTGTTGAAAGATTATGATCATACCATCCAATACCATCCTGAAAAGCGAGCGTGGTAGGACGCGTTGAGTAGAAGATCATATGCAAGCACGAAAAGTGCGTTATTGTCAACGCAAAGGCCCATTTTGTGTGACTTGCAAAGGATGGAGATAGAGTTAAAGACTCGAGAGACGCATGTGATGATAGCGAGTATCTGAGTAGAGCCGACTTTAATCGATAAAGTTAAAGCCGCTCAAGCTACGGACACTGGAGTCGATGCGTATGAGGAAGAAAGTGCAAGAAGGTGCTATACCGGAAGCAAGAATCGATGAAGAAGGAATACTTGAGTCAACTCCGGACTTTGTGTTCCTAACGACCACGATTTAAAGTATAATATCATGATGGAGGCGCACAACACACCATTTGCAATCCATCACAGGAGTACCAAAATGTATCATTATATTCGCTATACATTTTGTGGAGCAATATGAAGAGAGAGATAATATTGTTTATCTCAAGGTGTCTAACTTGTCAACGAGTTAAAGCGGAGCATCAAGTACCAAAAGGTCCATTGCAACCACTTGAAATTCCGAATGGAAGTGGGAGCACATTACCATGGATTTCATTCTGGGGTCTTCCTAAGGTTTCTCAAGGCATTGATGCGATTTGGGTCATTGTTGATAGATTGACCAAGTCTGCTCATTTCTTACCAATCGAGAAACTTATACACTTGAACGTCTTGCTCAGATGTACATAAACGAGATTGTAAGACTGCATGGTATCTTGCCAGTATCCATAGTTTCGATCGAGACCCGAGATTCACTTCACGATTTTGGGTTAGTTTGCAAAAAGCTATGGGCACAGACTTCACGATTTAGCTCAAAGATATCATCCTTGGAGGCAGACCTGACGATCGGAGAGAACTATTCAAACTCTTGAAGATCTATTAAGACTCTGTATCCTTGATTTCAAGGGGAGTTGGGACAAGTTCTTACCATTGGTGGAGTTTTCCTACAACAACAGTTATCAAGCAAGTATTGGCATGGCTCCATTCGAAGCGTTGTATAGAAGAAAGTGTCGTTCTCCAATATGCTGGGATGAGGTGGGTGAAGCAACATTGTTAGGACCGGAGTTGGTACGTATGACTATGGAAAAGATTCAAACAATCCGACAACGTAAAAAAACCTCACAAAATCGACAAAAGAGTTATGCTGATCATCATCGAATGGACGTGGAAACTGATATAGGAGATCATGTGTTGTTAAGAGTTGCTCCATGGAAAGGAGTTACAAGATTTGGAAAGAGAGGAAAACTTAATCCTCTATTCATCGGTCCATTTTTAATCCTCGATCGAGTAGGAACTGTGGCCTATAGACTCGCTTTACCGCCAAATATGTCTCGTGTTCATAACATTTTTCACATATCCATGTTACGTAAATATGTGAAAGACCCGAACCATATTATTGACGAAGGTAAATACTATTGACGAAGGTAATTACTATTCACAAAGGTAATTACTATTGACGAAGAGACTCTTAAATGATGACATATGGGCCCCCCATAAAATAATCAAACTTACCGCAAACGTCTCATAACAGACTCTTTATATACATCAAGGATTGAATAAATATTACAACAAATCATTTTATTTTTAATCAACACATATTTAATCCTTCAACAATTATTAATCATTTATAACTTATCGTCTCAATTAATAATATAACATATTATACGATGATAATCTTTGTGACAATAATTGAATCAATAATATAAGAGATATGTTTGCGGCAATTCATCAGAGTAATAATTGAGTATAGCTAAGTGACTTCTCACGTAAGCATCAATAATCAATATCGTGTGCTACTATACAACTACGCCATTCATCGTACTTTTACTAAGGGTAGTTCAACGGTTTTGACGGTAACACCTCTGCCAGTTATTTTTTATAGAAAAATAATTTTGTCGCTTTCTAACTACGACAATACTTCCGTTAGGGGTCCACTTAATGATTGAGTCGTCGTACTAATATTCCCCGACAAAAAGAATATTCCCCGACCAAACGAATATTTTATAAGAACTTGCTTACTTTGCAAAATTTATAAATATTACCCACAACTATAACATTATATCAAATTTATTCCATAATATTCAAAAATAATATTTATAAAAATTCATCTTTATTTATAAAAGCTGGGGTCTTACAACCTCCCCTTCTTATGAAATTTCACCCTCGAAATTAGGGTACGTACCTGATATGATAAAGAGGTGAGGATACCTTGAATACCTTTATCGTTAAAAATATTAAATTCATCTTCGCAATCCGGCCAAAGATATTCATTAACAATTCATCTTTGCACTACAGGCCAAAGATATACAACTGTAAAACCAATAATGCTAAGACGCAGCTTAATAGTATCACGACCACGAATTATCCATGCACTACTGGCCAAGGATATTCGTGTTTTCAATTACGGTCATAATTATACCGAATAATCCTTGGTCATAATCATACCAAGTCTATCAATGCACTACTACTGAAGAAGATGACTTTTACCACATCCATGAATTAATATTTCATTCTTTGAGACTCACTTCAATAATTAATCCATATCATCGAATCATCCCCGCACTACGTGCCAAGGATATTCATTAAGTATCATGACCACGAATTATCCATGCACTACTACCAAAGATAATCGTGTATTCATTAAGATCAACGACCACAAATTATCCATGCACTACTGACCAAAGATAATCGTGTTTTCAATTACGGTTATGATTATACCGAACAATCCCTGGTCATAAATCATACCAAGTCCATCTATTCACGTAAGCCATAGATGACTTTCAACACAATATAAGCATGAGGATAATGATATAAAGAATCAATCAAATGAGATAAAGGATAAATATTAAACATTTATAATATAATTTATCCAGATTCAAGAATATCCCCATGTTATCAATCGCTTAATAATCTCATAATCTAATATCATTAATATTATAACAATATTTTAATCACTTCTTAAATTTATAAATAATTTATCTCAATTGTTTACGCTTTTACCATATAATGCATTTAATCATTCAAAATGCCATACTCATAAGATACCATCACCAATTATCAAATCCTCATTAAAAAATATGCATATACTCTATATAGGATTCTCTAGCCATAAAATCCTATTTCCAACTTTATTACTTCACATAACATATTTAACTCATATGTTCAGTAATTAAACTATTTTCATGAAAAATACCAAATCAGTCCCAAAAATATTTCTTTTCTGGGATTTAGCATAATATAGTCCCATAATGAAAATATATTTTTCTCGTAATTTTTAAAATTCATTTACTATTTTTCAAAAATCAATTTCTAATTAATTCCTTAAGAAATTAGCTACCTCAGGTTTAACTCCAAAAATTCCCAAATCTTGGCAGAACCTTACACATGTTAATGTGAGCCTCCAGTTTAAATTTCATGGTCATCGAGTTATAGAACTCCGGTTATAGCATTTTTCAAAAAAACCTAAATATTAAAATGGTCATAACTTGTTCATTTTAAGTCAGAATGAGCTCATTTTTGGACAGGAGGTACTTTATAACATATATTTTCATGTCCCAAAAGGCCAGAATTTTTCACATAAATTTAGTGGCCTAAACAGCCCCTTAAAGTTTCTGGGTAGTGGAGTTTTTGTAATTTGCAGCTTTGGACTCTTTTGCTAAATTCAAATTACACGAAAATCTGACACCTTTTCCAAAGTGATTCCACTTGGATAAGCTACAAAACTCATAGATCTAACTCTAGGACTTGACCACACTCAAAAATTCAAAATATAATAGGAGATATGGTCAATTGAATTTCATGTTACGTTTTTACCAAAATCTGATTTTCAACCCTTTGTGATTTCTAAGAAACTTTCATGTTTTCACATAATAACCACATAACTCATCATAACACTTACTAATACTTCATATACCCATGATTTTCATTAGTCCAATGCTTTTATTATGACTTTCATCATAATCCTCGTAAATAGAACCTTTTAGTTGAAGAAATATTTGAGGGTTTAAGAAATGGGTTTTTGTACTCGGGTCAATACAAAATTCGATTTCACGCTCTAAGGTAGGCTAGGAAATCTTCAAGAATACGTCAAGAAATTTATTAATGATAGAAATATCATTCAAAATTGCTACTCTTGGCCAAGACTTGGATAGTACGTTACATTGATACCAACTATGACTTCTATCCTTTAACCCAGATAGCACCTCACAATGATACCTATCAACTTGTCATCGTCATTCACGATGTCGCCTACAGAAAGTCTGGCTTTGGTGCATTCCACACAAGGAAGTCAACAACGAAAGGATCGGGGCTCTTTACTTATGGCTCGATATAACAGTGACTAACTTTAAGGTTTGGTTACTTTGAATTCGTATAACAGGTTGGTTAGGAATATGAAAGCTAACAACCTTACAAAAAGAATAATAAGTAGTTAATCAATCGTTTTCAAAAATTACCTCAAAGGCAAGTATTTTCAAAGAGATAAGATAATGAAAGTGTTTATTTGAAACAACAAGATTAATAAACAGTGGAGGTAACAAAGGTTTCTCCCAACGAAGTTTCAATAGATAAATCAAAGTCTAATTTTTCCGGAGTCAAATTTAAACATTGAACACAACTAGGTAGAATAAAAGAGTGGGTAGAACTTGTATTGAATAAAGTATAGACTTCGCAATAATTTATAATTAATTTACCCGTAATAACTTCGTTCGGGTTTCTCGGCAAATGCTCTCGCTTAAATTACCGTGTTTGACTTTACTATAGGGTACATTACACCCTTAAGTGCTTCTTCACATTCCTGATCCATGATTTGAATCATTATTCTCCGATCCATATCGAATTCGGGTTGACCTCTATGCACAGGGTAATTCCGAATTCGATGTTGGGTTCTCCCAATTGCTGTCCAAAAAGCAAAGTTCATTTCATCTATTTTGGCTTTATTGGATCGGACGTCTTTTTCTACACTATCAACGAGTTGTGCAGCTTTTACCCATGCATCGTCTATTTTCCTTCGTTCAGTTGTTTCTTCTTTCAGCTGATCTTTGATTTTTAAATTCTCAGATTCCAACTTTAATATCTTACACCCTGCCAAAGCGTGATTTTGTTCGAGCATCACATATCGGGTAACCCAATTTTGAATTGTTGTATCCCTTTGTTCCACGACCGTTTGTCGTTCTTCAACCTGTTCTTCTAGCTCACGAACACGATTTTGTAATTCTAAGTTTTGATCATAAATTTCTTCTAACCAATTCTCCTCAGGTTCCTCTTCTCCCTATTCTTCCTCTTTTTCCTCACTCGCAGCTGCTACCTCTGCAACTAGCTCGGGTGCAACAATTAGTTCTTCATTCACTACGTGGATATCTCTAATTTATTCCTCGTCTGACACTGCATTAACCTGATTAGTGATTATAGGTGTCACAACGGTCACATTCACTCCATTGTGAATATTTTTAGCTGCCATTTCCAAACACTGCCACAACACAAGGGTTAATTAATATATCAAATATTATCCCTATACTCTGACCGACCAATTAAATAACAAATAAACTTAGGTAGGTCATACTAGCGAAGGAATTCCCCGTCTCTCCCCTCCTAGTTCTTATCTCGCATCTTAGCCAGGGATCATATCCCTAAGCTCTGATACCAACTGTGACGCCCCCAAAATTAGGTATACGTTACCCATCTTGGGTCGCCACTTTCATGGTACATAAATTCAAATACAAACTTAATTATACATCTGTCGTATAACATACGACAATACATAAACTGAGAGTTCTAATAGGAATATTGTCATTTAGACAATATCCATACTCAAGGAGTCCTCATTACATTTATTGTCACACTATTTAATGTAATAGTGAGGACTACTAATACTATCTTCTGGACCATCACTCTTTTCCCGACTAGTCCCAAATATATTCTCATTTCACGAAGAGAATGAAAAAGAAAGGGTGAGCTTAACTAGCCCAATGAAGAAATATTATAACTAAGATAAAGCGAATAAATTATAAATAGTCTTCAACAATGTTAAACCGATAAAATACAATAGACAACCGGTTTAACTACGAATGAATATCTGATCCATTAAAAGAGTCAAGTAGAAAATAAAGTCTACTATCTTTTAGGTTTTAAAAGGTTTTCATCAATTTTTATCACTAAGACTCGCTTTAATGAATAAACCACAATATCTAATCATCCCCTCGTACTACTTGCCAAGGATTTTCATCAAATTATCAATGGTCATGACTATATCTTAAATCACCCCCGGTCATAATCATACCAAAACTATCCATCAACGCATTACAGTGCTTAATCGAGGACTTTTGTCACATCATTTATATCAAGCCATGATTATACCGAATGATCCACGGTCATAATCATACTAAGTTCATCTCTATGCACGTAAGCCAAAGATAACATAATATAACATGAGGATGATGACAATGACATAATAATTCAATAAAACAAGTTCACGAATTAATTTATTCAGGAACTAATAACGTCCAAATTGTCAACATGATACCGCTTTGTAGAGTAAAATTCAAGAATGCTCAGAAAAATATTTTCATTAAAAATACTGGATGAAGCGCAAATATCAAGGATATTCCACTAAATTCATTGAGTATAGAAGTCAAAATTTTAACCAACTGAGTATAATAACGAATGAAATAACAAAAGAAATCACCATGCATGCGGTACTTCGCATAGATAGGTTATTCAATGAATAATAAATACAGAATAATAAAAAACGGAACCAGTCCGGTGTAAAACACACGACATGGGAGGATATTCCAATAGAATAATAAACACGTAATAATAAAGATTTTAACCAGTCCGGCGTAAAAACATGAATGAGGATGTTCCAACTAATAATAAAATAATAGAAGAATGTCACCAAGTATAGGGGATTCCGCGTATACAGGTTATTCCAACAGAATAAATAAGAATGGAATAATATAAGGATTTCACCAAGTATAGGGTATTCCGCATATACAGGTCATGTATAGGGTATTCAACTTTTACAGGTTATTCCAACAGAATAATAAAGAATGGAATAACAGAAGTTCTCTTCATGAATAAAAAAAATAACACCCCTTACGAGTACAACAAATAATATTCCCTACCTTAGAAGAACTGAATATTGGAAAAGTGAAGTAGCAGAATACTTTTCTTCTTTCTCTCTATAGTTTCTCTCTCTAGAGTTTTAGTAAATTCGTAAGAAATAATGAAGGAATGAGCTTTCTATTTATAGAAAAACTGAGGGTGGCTCTTGGTCTTAACGAAGGTCAAAATGACTCTTGGTAATATTGAAGAGACAACTACTATTTCATGAAGGGTAATTAACCCTTGGAACAATCAAGAGGCGATTAACTTTTGGTAATATTGAAGGGACAACTACTATTTGCGAAGGGGTAATTACTATTGACGAAGGTAATTACTATTGAAGAAGGTAATTACTATTGAAGAAGGTAATTACTATTGACGAAGGTAAATACTATTGACGAAGGTAATTACTATTCACAAAGGTAATTACTATTCACAAAGGTAATTACTATCGATTTAAGGACTCTTAGATGATGACATATGGGCCCCCATAAAATAATCAAACTTACCACAAACGCCTCATATGAGACTCTTTATATACATCAAGGATTGAATAAATATTACCACAAATCATTTTATTTTTAATCAACACATATTTAATCATTCAACAATTATTAATCATTTATAACTTGTCGTCTCAATTAATAATTTAATACTATAACATATTATACGAGATGATCTTGTGACAATAATTGAATCAATAATATAAGAGATATGATGCGGCAATTACATCAGTAGTAATAAATGAGCATAAATTTGAGTGACTTCTCACGTAAGCATCAATAATCAATATCGTGTGCTACTATACAACTGACTACTGACATTCTTTGTTTTTTTTACTACCGGGTAGTTCAATGGTTTTACTGAATAACACCTCTGCCAAGTTATTTTTTATAGAAAAATAATTTTGTCGCTTTCTAACTACGACAATACTTCCGTTAGGGGTCCACTTAATGATTGAGTAGTCGTCACGAATATTCCCAAACAAAAAGAATATTCCCCACCAAACAAATATTTTATAACAACTTGTTTACTTTGCAAAATTTATAAATATTACCCACAACTATAACATTATATCAAATTTATTCCATAATATTCAAAAATAATATTTATAAAAAAATTCATCTGTATTTATAAAAGCTGGGGTCTTACAATATTATCTTAGTCATAATATTCTTTTATGGGCTAGTTGAGCTCACCTTTTCCTTGTTGTTCCATTTTTCTTCTCAGGAGGTGAGAATGTAGCGAGTACTAGTCGGAGTATGGAATGAATGTTCTAGAGAGAGTTATTTAGTAGTCCTCACCATTTTTGTAAAATAATGTATCAATAATTATGATGGGGATTTATTTGCGTGTGGATATTGTCTAGATGACAATATCTGTATTTAAACTCACAGTTTATATGTTGTAATAATAAAGTTGTAGTTATTTCTGTACCATGTATTTGGCGACTCAGAATGGGTTGGATGGAATGACCCTATTTTGGGGGCGTCACATGTTTGGTCACCTAATTTCGCGCCAATAGGGAGAAATCCTTATTTGAAAGCCCCCTCTTTCCTGGGAACGACCTGGTCAACTAATATTGTGAATTATAATAATAATGATAAATGTTGTTAAAAATATTGAGGTGATTTTTATGAGGTATTTGTTGTATTTTTGGACCCCTCATTTATCCATTTTCAAAATAATCGGTAGAAAATTTTTCAGTATTTTTGTGGGGGCCACATGTGGGGCCCACGTGCGACTTTAGAAATCTGATCATTTGGGGGGGAGTCACGGGAATGTTTATATATATATATATATATATATATATAAATTTGGTTTTATTATTATTATAAATATAATAAAACAGAAAACTTTTTATATAAAACGGAATACTTTTTATAAAGTTTTGTTTTATTTGATTATAAATAGAATATATTACATTTTATTATGCATAGTGTTTGCATAGTGCCTGCATAGTATTTGCATAGTAAAACCTTTTGATATAAAATAGAATACTTTTATAAAGTTATTTATTTTATTAGATTTTAAATAATATATATATATTATAAATTTTGTTTTATTATATAATTATAAATAGATTATATTATATTCTATTGCATAATAACCTTTTCATTCTCCTATAAATAGGATGCTTAGTTAGAATTGAAAATCACACCAGAAGTTCAGAGAATTCTTCTTCTATAATCTTGAGCGTATTTCTTTAGAGTTTAAGGAAGCTTTGAGTGTAGATAATAGTGCAAGTTTTCTTCAAGTATATCCCCGCCCTACCTGTCGGAGTACTCTTCTTTATAAGGTAAGGGGTATTATTCTTTCATATTCATGAAGAGAGTTATTTTCTTTCAATACTCGTAAGGGTTGTTATACCATTCTTTATTATTATGTTAGAATAACCTGTATATGCAAAGTATTGCATACATGGTGAAATTCTTCTATTATTCCATTATGTATTATTCTGTTAGAATAACCTGTCTGTGCGGTCTATCGTATGCCCGGTGAATTCTGTTGTTATTCCATTCTTTATTATTCTATTGGAATAACCTATCTGTGCGGTCTATCGCATGCCTGGTGAATTCTGTTGTTATTCTATTCTTTATTATTCTATTGGAATAACCTGTCTGTGCGGTCTATTGCATGCTTGATGAATTCTGTTGTTATTCCATTCTTTATTATTCTGTTGGAACATCATGTCTGTGCGGATTACGCATGACCTAGTTCCATTCTTTATTATTCTATTGGAATATCTTGTCTGTGCGAATTACGCATGACCTAGTTCCATTATTTATTACTCTGTTGGAATAACCTGTCTATGTGGATTATCGCATGCATAGTAAAAGTAACGGCAGAAGTTTTACCTTCAAAACTGTTGAACTACTCGGTAATAAAAGTACAGTAATGTGCGTGGTTGCATAGTAGCACACGGTATTGATTATTGATGGTTACGTGAGAAGTCACTCAGTTTTGTTCAATTATTGCTACAGTAATTGCTGCATAGTATCTCACGTTATTTGATTCAATTATTGTTAATATTTTATATATTATTAAATCAATAATTGAGATGGCAAAGTTATTAATATTATTATTTGCAATATTAACGATGTCTAGAAGTTCGGTCATGGAGAGGTTTGGTCACCTAATTGCGCGCCAATAGGGAGAAATCCTTATTGGAAAGCCTCCTCTTTCCTGGGAACGACCTGGTCAACTAATATTGTGAATTATAATAATAATGATAAATGTTGTTAAAAATATTGAGGTGATTTTTATGAGGTATTTGTTGTATTTTTGGACCCCTCATTTATCCATTTTCAAAATAATCGGTGAAAATTTTTCAGTATTTTTGTGGGGGCCACATGTGGGGCCCACGTTTGACTTTGGAAATCTAATCATTTGGGGGGGAGAGTCACGGGAAAGTTTATATATATATTATAAATTTTGTTTTATTATTATTATAAATGTAATAAAACAGAATATTTTTTATAAAGTTTTATTTTATTTGATTATAAATAGAACATATTATATTTTATTATCCGTACGACGGTACAATCATTGGTGGACCCCATAATGTAATTATTGTGGGATTGAGAAAACGACAAAAATATTTTTATGAAAATAACGACGGAAGTTTTACTGTTAAAATTGTTGAACTACTTTCGGCGGTAAAAGTACGATGTCTGGTGATTGCATAGTAGTACACGGTATTGATTATTGATGCTTACGTGAGAAGTCACTCGGTTTTGTTCAATTATTGCTACAAGAAATTCTTTGCGTAGTATCTCACGTTATTTGATTCAATTATTGTCAATATTTTATATATTATTAAATCAATAATTGAGACGACGAAGTTATTAATATTATTATTTGCAATATTAACGATGTCTAGAAGTTCTGTCAAGGAGAGGTTTGCTCACCTAAATGCGCGCCAATAGGGAGAAATCCTTAATGGAAAGCCCCCTCTTTCCTAGGAACGACATGGTCAACTAATATTGTGAATTATAATAATAATGATAAACGTTGTTAAAAATATTGAGGTGATTTTTATGAGGTATTTGTTGTATTTTTGGACCCCTCATTTATCCATTTTCAAAACAATCGGTAGAAAATTTCTCAGTATTTTTGTGGGGCCCACATGTGGGGGCCACATGTGGGGCCCACGTGTGACTTTGGAAATCTGATCATTTTGGGGGAGTCACGCGAAAGTTTATATATATTATATATATATTTAAAATTTTATTTTATTATTATTATAAATGTAATAAAAGCAGAAAAAACTTTTATATAAAATAGAATACTTTTTATAATATTTTGTTTTATTTGATTATAAATAGAATATATTATATTTTATTATGCATGGTATTTGCATAGTGCATGCATAGTGTTTGCATAGTAAAACTTTTGATATAAAAATGAAATACTTTTATAAAGTTATTTATTTTATTAGATTTTAAATAATATATATATATATTATAAATTTTGTTTAATTATATAATTATAAATAGAATATACTATATTTTATTGCATAATATCCTTTCTATTCTCCTATAAATAGGATGCTTAGTTAGAATTTAAAATCACACCAGAAGTTCAGAGAATTCTTCTTCTATAATCTTGAGCGTATTTCTTTAGAGTTTAAGAAAGCTTTGAGTGTAGAAAATAGTGCAAGTTTTCTTCAAGTATATCCTCGCCCTACCCGTCGGAGTACTCTTCTTTATAAGGTAAGGGGTATTATTCTTTCGTATTCATGAAGAGAGTTATTTTCTTTCAATACTCATAAGGGTTGTTATTCTATTCTTTATTATTATGTTGGAATAACCTGTATATGTGAAGTACCGCATACATGGTGAAATTCTTCTGTTATTCCATTCTGTATTATTCTGTTGGAAAAACCTATCTGTGCGGTCTATCGCATGCTTGTCGAATTCTGTTGTTATTCCATTCGTTATTATTCTGTTGGAATAAACTGTCTGTGCGGTCTATCGCATGCCTGGTGAATTCTATTGTTATTCCATTCTTTATTATTCTGTTAGAACATCCTCATGCAAGGATTACGTTCGACGACTCAGTTCCATTCTTTATTATTCTGTTGAAATATCCTGTTTGTGCGGATTACGCATGACCTGGTTCCATTATTTATTACTCTATTGGAATAACCTGTCTATGTGGATTACCGCATGCATGGCGAATGATCCTTTATATTCATTCCTTATTAACTTGTTGAAATGATCTGTCTACGTGGATTATCGCATGGCAGGCGAAAATCCATTTGCAGTTTCATATATACTATTATACTCAGTTGGTTAAAGTTTTGGCTTCTATACTCCATAAAATTAGTAGAATATCTTGGATATTTGCGCTTCATCCAGTATCTTCTCATGGAAATATTCTTCTAAGTATTCTTGAATTTTACTCCACAAAGCAGTATCATGTTGACAATTTGGATGTTATTGGTTCCTAGATAAATTAATTTATAAATCTTTAAAATTTATTCTTGAACTTGTTTTATTGAATTGCCATCATCCTCATGCTTATATTATGTTGAAAGTCATCTGTGGCCTGTAGTGCATAGATGGACTTGGTATGATTATGACCAGGGATTATTTGGTATAATCATGACCGTAATGTTACAAATGATGTGGAAAAAGTCCTCATTGGCCCATAGTGCATTGATGGACAATTTTTGGTATGATTATGGCTATGGATTCTCTTCGGCCAAGGGTGCAAAGATGAATTATTTTATGGCATGACTAGGACCATAGATGAAAACACGATTATCTTTGGCCCGTAGTGCATGGATAATTCGTGGTCGTGATACTATAGAATATCCTTGGCATGTAGTGCAGGGATGATTTGGTGATGTGGATTATTTAAGCTGAGTCTCAGCGATAAAACTTATGATAAATCTTTTAAATCATAGAAGATAGTAGGTTTTATGCTCTACTTGACTCTTCTAATGGATTGCGTATTCCGCTGTAGTTGTTGATCTAAAACTTGTTGTCCATTATATTCTATCAGTTGTATATTGTTGAAGGCTAAGGATAATTTATGCTGCATTATCTTAGTCATAATATTTCTTACTAGGCTAGTTGAGCTCACCCTTTTTCTTTCATTGTTCTCTTCAGGAAATGAAAACGTAGCAGAGACTAGTTAGGGAACGGAGTGATGGTCCAGATGATAGCATTAGTACTCCTCACTATTTTATGAAGTAGTGTGATAATAAATGTATTGAGGAGTACTTATTTTGAGTTTGAATACTGTCTAGAAGACAATATTTGTATTAAAACTCACAGCTCATGTTGTATATTTAAGGTTATATTTGTATTCTGTACCATGTATTTGGCAACTCAGAACAGGTGATGTATACCTATTTTGGGGGCGTCACAAATAAAATTAACCTTATCCGTAAAATTATAATTTCTATTCAACTATTATAATCATAACATTATTTAAAAAATTATCACTCCTCTAATTTAATTATTTAATTAAATTAGAATATCACCATTATACTCGCGTAATAAAATACGTATAAATCTCATCTATTTTATCACACTTAAATAAACTATCCTATAGCAATTTTCATCAAATATTTATTTAATACCATAAATATTCATTTTATTCCATAAAGTTTCCAACTAAAATATTTAATGTACTTAATAAATATTTTACTCACATTATAATTGACATTTATATTTTCATGCAATATATCACCTTCTCACTTTATTAAATCAATTATACTTGTATTAATTCACTATTTTAATTAAGTGAATTATTCACACTATTTATGAAACTTAACTCATAATAATTTCCATTGCCCATGGCATAACAATTAAAATTATATTATCTCATAACATAATTTTAACTTAATTCAATTAACTAATATTATTTAATTTCTTTAATAGTTTAATTAACTATTAAATCTCACATTCTCCAACATATGAATATATAATTCTCTTCACACAAAATCACATAATTCAAAATATATACACATCATAATAAGAATTTTAATTATACAATTCTTATTTTAATAACTTATGAAAATTCGGGTTGTCACATCCTTCTCTCCTTATAAGGATTCCGTCTTCGGAATCAATGAAATCTCCTTTACTTGGTTTTCACCAAATCTCTTTTTAAAATTTATCGTTGAATATCTTCAACACATTACCTTAATATAGGTTTTATATTCCTTACTACATTCATTACTTCATCAAATTCTAGGTTTTATTTCATAACTTTCACTTGAACTCAATTATATTTTGAGTATTATATATTCTTTAACACATTTATTTTCTTCTCTAAGGATCGTTATCATAAACACTCGGGATATTCTATTCACCCATTCTTCTAAGAATTTCATCCTCGAAATTTTATTTATTAATCTTCATTCAATCAATCTATCAAAATAGATTTTATGTTAATACTTTATTCATTCATTGGGTTCTATAACCACTTCTTTCCACAAAGATCTTTCTACAATTATTAAACTTTTCTATTAAAAGTTTTACTTTTTTTTGATAACTCATTTCCTTCTCATTTGAAAATTTCTTTTCTCACTTATTCAATATATTCATCATTCAGTGTCGCATTCTATGACTTACTTCTTTCTAAGGAATATCATCCTTACCATATTCACTTCAGAATAACATTAATCCTCCACAATTGCTCAATAATTGGGAAATAGTATGAATAACTCAGGATTTTAAAAGATTATCCAATCATGTTGAGGGGTCACAAGACCATGAACTCATCTCTAGGTTTTATAGTGCTTCACCCCCGGTTCTTCACACTTTAAACCCTTTTAACAAAATGCTCATCAATCACAAAGACTAAAAACACCCTCTGAAAGTACTCTAGGTGATCAGCCTATCGTACCACTACGTCGTGCATAATGTATTACATCTTAACATCGTAACGACTATATGCGTTACTTTCGGAACCATTGTCTCCGATAACATGTCCCCTTTTATAGGGTTATTCACCTCAGCTTCTTAATATCTTAATCCGCACCAAAACAATTTGGTTTGGTATAGTTTGACAAAGAACGCTTGAATTTCATGAACATCTTTCAATATTCGTCTAGCTGAATCAAATAGCATAGACTTCTACAACAACTCAGTCATCAATCAAAACATACATATACATATATATATATATATATATATATATCTTATATCTTAAAGAAATCTCAAAAATTCGTTTATGGCGTAATGATTATGACGTTGTCATACTACATCTCACCATAGTGGTCTGACGATCATATGATCACATCCAACACCAGGTTCCATTGCATTGATGACTCCATCGTTTATCATAACACTAGATACATATAATTAAAAATATTTTGAAAATTTAAAAATCATATATATTTATATATATATTTTTATCTAGCTGAAACAAATAGCATAGATACGCGAATAATAGCATTGTTTTAAAAATTCTTTTTATTTCTAGCACCACTAATGCTCTTATACTGAATATTCTTGTATTTTAATTTACAATCTACCCCCAGTATAGTTCATCAAACTTACCGCACATTGGAAGTTCAAGAACTTGCCACAATAATATAAGTTTATGAACTTATCCTAGTCAGACCATAGTCGTCCATTCCCTGAGGGGTTCAAAACATACCATATTATTATGAGTTATAAACTTACCATATGTATTAGTTTTAAGAAATGCACCTAATCCTAATAATATCTAACTAATCTTAATAGTTTCTATCTATCAAATATACACATGAGAAAAGAATCACCTTTTCGCCACATATACATTGATAGTGCGACACCAACATTCCAATGATTATCAATGTGATAAACTGAGTGTAAGCACAAAACCCTCGCCCATACAAAGGTTTGTACAACTCAGCCATCGCATGAGTCCTCAATTGAAATCCTACCTAACTTTATCTTGCGTATAACTTGCTCTTTACTCAATATGAATTTTTCGTACCTCATCATTTATAACTCCTCGTGAGTTTATCACGTACTATTTCATAGTACATTATCTTCATATCATCAAGCTATAATTATTCAAACATTATAGACCATCTTTCTTTTATAACTTAAACAGATCACATCGTGATCTTATTCTATAATCATGTTCCTTAAAAAAAATTTCTTCACTCGTGATAGTTTTATTTTACGATCCTCTTTATTTCCTTTTTCATTATTTACGATTTCATTTATGCTTTTAATCTTACATATTTTGTCTATTCATCATTATTCGTTATCTTGGCTATTGGAGTTAGGTAACTCCCATTTCTTATCTTTATATCTCTTTAAGATTCTTCTTTTAATTTTCTTGTTTATATAACAATTCTTCCTTTAGAAATTTCCAACTTCATTTACATTGCTTAACATTTCATTCGGGTTCCACATTTTCATCATACGTATCCATTTTCTACACTTGGCACACATCGATTCTCTAATAGTTTTAATATAGTACGCTGAGTAGTTTCCCACAAACAACCAACAAACTAGGTTCCGAGTTGCTAATTCGTATATACCTTCGCTCTATGAAGGAATCGTTTAGCAAAGATACCATACATCAACTATTAAAGAGTACGATTGTACCATACTTAAATATAACTTTTTATTCTTAACTTCTTTATCATTCTCTTCTTATAGACATTGTCTATTTATTATCATCTTACATCCTTATTATTGGAGTTGGGTAACCCCACATTCATATTCCTTATAACTCTACGAGATTCTTCTTTGAATCCTCTCACGTATGTTTTAATCCCTTCTTTATAAATTTCTTAAATTACTTCTTATTGTTCAAACTCTATCTGAGCTCATTCTTTATCATCTTCTCCTTTCATCTCTAAGGTTATAGCCTAGGGTACTCTTACCTAAGGTTTATAACCTACAGCTTTGATACCAACTATAACGACCCCAAAATTCATACATTTTAATTCTCGATTTCGGTCGTTAATAATACAACTTTAATCTATCTTTACATCATTATTCGATATTAAAATCACTAAAAATGCGGAATATTTAAAACTTGTATACATTTCCTTCTATATTTCCCTAAATCACAACCTTTACATTACATCTCTTCGATTCAAATTTATATCATGAATCATTACAATAAAATGACTATGCAAAGTCTTACATCATAAATAGATATCCATAGACACCGGATAGCCCAACTTATAATTCAACAACATGTTACATTCAAGATATTACATTCATTTCTCATAAAATATAAGTAATCTTCGTGAATATGGATCTCTATCATTCACTTAGCACATATCCTTACCTTGAAATATTGACCTACAAAAATTATTATTTGCAAGAGTGAGCTCGACAACTCAGCAAGTTCTAACAGTTTTCATGCATCACATAACACATAATAATATGTTCAACATACATATCCTAATAATTAAAGTAACATGGCATACATGCTTTAATTCACATAACAAATATAAAGTTTGAGTTCCTTACTCAATCATCATTATTTAACCAAAATAATGTAGTCATAAATTTTCCTTAACATTTCATGATTACAACATGTATAACATATCATGCTCGCTTACAACACATATATCATATCATGCAATTTAAAACAGTTCATCAAGTCCACGTAGAAAATAGGAACCGAAAGACTTGCCTTGATCGTTGTTTACCAATAACAGTTTAACATTTTATAGTTATCTGCACTTCACGTGCCCTACACAATTATATAATCACACACATCAACTATTAGTCACGCAGCAATGCATAGTAGTTGTAATGTAAACTTTACTCTATATCTCATAAGTCTGATGACATCCAACTTTGGATATGCTTTAAACATCATATTAACCTATTTTTAAAAGTTATTGGACACCCATTTCGGAAAAGATAGACAGTCCAAAACAGTGTTCATAAAGGGGCGTTCAAAACTATTTTTCATTCTTTCCCAGCTTTACCCTCTCTCGCTAAAAAAATCATAACTTTTCCATTTCAAAACATTTTTGAGCGATACTTAAGCCCACGCGAAGCTAACTTCTGAGACTACAACTTTTATTCTTTGACCTTTTCCAATTCTAAACATAGAATTCCAGAAAATTTGTTCAAAGTGACTGCCCCGAGTTGGTTAGACAGTTTTGATGCGACTACTTTGAATGATCATAACTCTTTGCTCCGAAGTCAAAATTAGTCCGTTCCGGAGTCTATGGAAAGTTTATTCAGTGAACTAAAACATACCAAAAGCCCATAATTTTCTAAATAATTTAGCTAACCCTGAATTTTCATTTTTGGATCAGCAGTCCACTAGTTTTTCGGACTTCTCGTTTTGGCATCCAAAACTCGCCTCGACTCGTTCCAACCCAACTTTCTTTACAAATAAGTCTTATTTAACATAATCAGACTCGTCTAAGGTCTCGGCTCCATATCTCTAATTACAATTATTAGAACTCATTTACATAATCAATTCCAAGCAAAAATAAATATAGTAAACCAACTAGTTTACTAACAAAACTAACAAAACTTCCAAAATTCAAACTTTAACTAACAAACTAAATACAATATTTAAAATAATAACATTATCAAAAATTAAATAAGAAACATACCCAAAAATACAAATTCCACAAACTGAATATGTACTCGACCAAGATTTAACTAAGGAGATCTTTATAAAATGTCCTCCCACAACAAAGTCTTTCTCAAAATTGGAGGCCCTATTGTTAGTGAATGAAATAAAGAGCCAAGCCCTCTTATTTATAGGTTTAGAAAAGGTGTAAAGTTCTCAATTTAGTCGATGTGGGACTTGGTTTATACTAATTCTAATTGGTTTATACTAATTTTTTATATTTTTAACATGTTAAGTGTATTCATTCATCACAAATTCGTTTCGTAACCAATTTGATCTGTTCAAGTTTCGTTGTTTTTGTTTTATAGAGGAGAACAACAATCATCCATCAATTTAAAGTTTCAATCACGAATTCATCATCAATTTTAGTCTCAAAGTACACCAAAACACACATTACCATCAAAACCGAAATTCCTCTTCTTTAGCATAAATAGATGAATTTGATTTCTGAAAAATCATTTTTTAGATGACCATTATAAAATTATAAAATCTAATTACATATATAACATCATAACCCACAAATTCATTAACCAAAACCCAATTTTAAAAGAAACTCAAGTACACATAAAGTAGAAATATAAACTAGATTATGTACCCTTAATTCCTTAAGAAATAAAATTAACATTATCAAGAAAATTATAATTTCTATTCAACCATTATAATCATAACATTATTTAACAAATTCTCACTCATCTAATTAATTATTTAATTAAATTGGAATATCACCATTACACTAAAGCGTAATAAAATACGTTATAAATCCCATCTATTTTATCACATTTAAATAAACTATCCCATAACAATTTTCATCAAATATTTATTTAATAACATAAATATTCATTTTATTCCATAAAGTTTCCAACTAAAATATTTAATGTACTTAATAAATATTTTACTCGCATTATACTAACATTTATATTTTCATGCAATATATTACCTTCTCACTTTATTAAATCAATTATACTTGTATTAATTAACTATTTTAATTAAGTGAATTATTCACACTATTTATGAAACTTAACTCATAATAATTTCTATTGCCTACAAGGCATAATAATTAAAATTATAATATCTCATAACATAATTTCAACTTAATTCAATTAATTAATATTATTTAATTTCTTTAATAGTTTAATTAACTATTAAATCTCACATTCTTCAACATATGAATATATAATTCTCTTCACACCAAATCACATAATTCAAAATATATACACCTCATAATAAGAATTTTAATTATTAAATTCTTATTTTAATAACTTATGAAAATTCGGGTTGTCACAAATTGTTTTTGAAAGCTCAATGCCAATTATTTTGGCTAGATCGGTATAGGTATTAGAGGTTAAAATCATAGCATTTCTTTAAATCCAAACTATGTTGTTGCAATATGAACTTTTGGTGTAAGACTTAGGTGAACAACCCTTTTATAAAGGGGACTTTGTGGTCGGATATACGGCCATTGTGCGCGTGTGAGTATTATGCATAATATAAGGTACAATGAAGCTGATCACTTTATGTACTTGTGGAGGGGTATGATTTAATCTTTATAGTTATCTGATACACCTGGGCAATTTCAGCATTAAATATATGTTAATTACTCGATCGGTTCATGATCCATTGTGATCACTCAGCATAAAATCTGGGTATATCCCACTTTGTTATTAAATTATTATTATCTCTTGTCAATTAATTGAACATTATTGAAACTTCATAAGAGTTTTACTCTTTCATTATTGAATTGTTGTTTAGCATGAAAGTCGATAAAGTCTTGTTATTGATAAACAATTTATCCAACTACTTCGAAATTTGTTCAGTATTATTTAATCCTTATCGAATCTAGACTTTAATATTCTTGATTCATATTTCTTATTATATGTTTTAACTTGTGGAGCAAACTCGTTGCTCACCCTTGCTTAAATTTATCATTTCAGCTAAAAACGAAGTAGCCGGAGGGTTAGAGAAGGACAAGGGCAATGGCAAATTGCAGGAATAGTTAATATAAACTTTACTTATTGTATTGTTATAAGTAAACCTTTTTGTATATTTAAATGTATATAAGCTATGTTAAGGTTAGATAACTTGGGATGATGTTATAAAGATATTAATTAATGATATGTATGTGTGTATTCGTAAATGAATGGGTAGTTAGATGTTATTTATATGATGGATCATGAGCACCAAACTCAGGGGTTAGGTGACCCGAATTTTGGGGCATCACACGGATCCCCTAGATTAGTTGGAAAAAGACGGTTTGCAATATAAATTTGTTAAATGTTTTATGAAAAGAAAAAGTTTAAGATCGTATGACCGCTCAATATGTCATTTCAAAAATGTTAAATTACAAGAATCTTTTATTATTATTCCTATTTATTCAAAATATTTTCACAACTATTGTTTAGTTGTTGAAATGGTAACATGATTCTTAATTATATTATTTATTCAACTATTTATACTTGCTAAACATTTTGGCTTATCATTGCTTTAAATTAAATATTTTCAGCTAAGCCCGAGCGGGCCAAAAGTTCAGTAAAGAAAGATAAAGGAAAGGGAAAAGTTTTCGAGCAGAGAACTATTTGTAATAATTTATATTCTATGGATTATGTATTACTTAGAATGATGTAATATTTATTCATATTGTGATGTTTTTAAAAATGTAAAGGTCGTAGAACTTGAGAATTTAGAGTAAGATATTTTGTAATAATTTAGTAACTACATTTATGCCTTTAAGATTATGTTGAATGGATAGTATCGTGTAGCACCATATTTAAGGTTTAAAGGTACTCGGATCTAAGGGCATCACATGAATGATGGTGGGTGGGGGTTGGTGGTGGTGGGTGGTGGATGGTTGTGGTGGTGAATGGTAGTGGGTGGTGGTTGGTGATGGTGGTGGATGGTGGATGGTAGTGGTGGGTGGTGGTGGTTGTGGGTGGTGGATGGTAGTGGTGGTGAGTTCTAGTGGGTGGTGATGGATGCTGGGAGTTGGTGATGGTGATGGTGGGTGTGTAGTAGTGAGTAGTAGTTGGTGATGGTTGTCACGCCCCAAATTTAGGGGCGTCATATAGATGATGGTGGATGGTGGGTGGTGGTGGTGGATGGTGGTAGTGGTGGTGAGTGCTATTGGTGGTGATGGATTGTGGTAGTTGGTGATAGTGGGTGTGTGGTGGTGAGTGGTAGTGGGTGGTGGTAGTTGGTGATGGTTGTCTCGCGCCCGAAATTTGTGCACTTGCCACAACGGACCTGGTGCTGACTTCCCATCATCTTTCTTAACATCTACCAATAAATCTATTAGTTTAACTTGTCTATTATAGACATTACATCAATTATTTACCTTCATCCCCGGATTGCAATATCTTTCCTGTCGACGTCGGAATTTTTATTGTCCCTTTTCTATTCTTGTCTTTTGGTGTTCTCGTGTTAGGTGAAATTTATTTCAAAAAAATAATTTATGAAAATGTCCGACATGTATATGTCAACGTTTGGACTGTAAGAGTCGCCAGTTGGTATTTTTAAATGGCTGCACTAACTCAAACGAGAAAAGGTTTGCACATTGACACAGTGATGTGACACTGTTTAAATGGTCTATGAAACTGAGATTTGTTAGGGTTCGAGGACTTGATTATGCGTAGGGAAGGTGTTAGGCACCCCCGACATCTGTGTTACCACGTCGACCGCCACTTTTTAATAAAATTATTATATGAATATGTGTGTGTGTGTGTGTGTGTGTTGATCAATGTGCAATTATTTGGAAGTAGTGACATGCCTCGTTGGCACCTATATACAAAGGGTTTGAATTTCTATATTAAAATTTAGTTTTAACAAGATATAGCAGTGATGTTGTGTAAAAGAGGTTTTTCAAACCCCTATGCTCAATAGTAATTGAGGCCTTTGATACTTCCATTTTATTATATGTTCGGCTTGATTACTATTATTTTCGAGATGCGAAGCATCTTCGATAAAATAATCTAAATAGCAATGCCGAATTCCTTGTGGGCATGAGAGCCATCTAAGGAAATTCGAACACCGTAAATAATGTACAAGCTAATTACAGCCGAAAATTCCATCACAGGAACCGAATCTAGATTCAGGAGACTGAATCTGTGATCACATGATTCCTAGGCTCACATGATGTAGCAGTTTGTATTAAAGCTGTAAGCAGTTATATATATAAAAGCTATAAATATATATATATATATATATATATATATATATATATATATATAAGATCAACCACCACGAAGAAAACTTCATGGGGGATTAGAAATGTAAATATATAAAAGCGGTAAATATATATATATATAGACGATCAACCAGCACGAAGCAACTCTATAGGGGATTAGAAATGTAAATAAAGAAGTAAAGATGATCAACCGCCATGGAGTAAACTCTAGGTGGGACGAAATATAAATAAACCAGTAAAAACGATCAACCGCCATGAAGTAAACTCAAGGCGGGACAAAATGTAAATAAAGCAATAAAAGGCCACGAAGTAAACTCCGAGCTGACAGAAAACTTATATATATATATATATATATATATATATATATATATAAGCAGTAAATACACCAAATATTATATCAAGGCCCAATCAAATAGAGCTTGATGGTAATAATATATATATATATAAGTATTTATATATATAAAAGAAGTAAATGCTCCGGATATAAAATTCAGGCTCATCGAACAGATTTCGATAATAGTTTATATATATATATATATATATATATATATATATATAAGTAATAAACGCTGCAGATATGAATCCAGGCTCATCGAACAGAGTTCGACCACAGTTTATATATAAGTATATATATATAAGCAAAAAATGCTCCAGACATGAGTCCAGGCTCAATCGAGGCATAACTCGATAATGTTAGTCCATATATATATATAAATATATATATAAAACAAGAAATAAAAAACCAGGGACTGAAGTCCGGGTATACACGCGCAACACGACTCTCAATGTGAAGAACGGTGTGTGCACATTAGTGGAGAAAGGCTTTAAAAAGTGTAAGAAGGCTTATAATGGACTGCCAAAGAAGACTTCAATGGCTTTAAATGGATGAACACTCGGTTCCCGTCGGTAATATATAGCAATATATAAGCTCACAAGTGTTTAAAATGAGAAAGCACTCATTTATAGTGTGTACAAAGCAAATTGGGCAGGACTTTCTCGCCTTTTCTCTTGCTAAAATAGCTTTTTTTCCTTGTAATTGGTACACCTACGGCTGCCCAAGGTGCCCTGGGCAATGTCGGTCCCATCGTCTCGAAGTTTGTACACTCAGACAACGCTCTATTCACTCGAATCTTTGTAACTTTCAATCCGAGAGTCCGATGGAAGCGTGCCATACCATTCCAGAAAGCTTTTTCTAAGAGCAATGCAATGACATAGGATTTACCTTTTTTTATTCCATGAAGATGGGTCCATGACCGAAATAGCATTTCTGGGTCTCCGTTAGGCAGTCCGTTGAGCTATTTTGCGTAGTTTACGCTCAGAAGTTAAGATATGGTTCTCGTGGGACTTCTTTTGAAGAAATTTGAGTTGAAATGAGTGTATTTGATTCAAGTTAAAGTTAAGTTAGAAAAATGACCATTTTGCCCTTCTCAGGGTTATCTCTAGTTTTTGCACAGTTGTAGCAGTCTTTTTCTCAAGATTATCTCTGAGGTTGGTCTGCTATTGACTCTGACTGTCCTCAGGGTTATATCTGAGTTTGGATTGACCTCCCAGGGTTATCTCAAGGCTTTGAACTTGATCCCCTGAGGTTAATCTCTGGGGTTGGACCCTGATTTCACGGGGTTATATCCGGGGTTGGATACTAGATCTCCTGGGGCTATCTTCGAGATTAGAATTGATGTTGAGGTCCTCCAAGGTTATCTCTAGAGTGTGAAAAGATGTTTTTGTCCTCCTGCGTAGTTAGTAATAGGAAAATGAATTTTTGAGTGTATACAGATGCTCCTCTTTATCATGTTCATTCAATAAAATGGAATGGACATGATAAAGATTACTAGACACTTGAAATATGACAAGGTATTTTTAATGATGCAAATCGTAATGTAATGAATATTATGATGAATGTTAAAATGTTTTTTCAAATCGCAGTTCAGAAATCGCACATCGCATTTCGCACTTCACAGTTCACTTTTGGCCAATCGTACTTCGCAACTTGCACATCGCATTTCGCATATCGCATATTGCAAATCGCAATTCGTACATCCCAAATTGCTTTACCTTTACAGGTTATTACTGATGCCTGTGCTGGTGTTGACTGCAACTATTTGGCTTTTTGTCGGTGTCGTCGATGCCTGTTTGATGAAGAAAAATTGAGATGTTTTCTACATCTCTACTGGGGATGATGTTCTGAAATCATCGGACCTTCCCGATGTATACGCTTGGTAGTTTACAATGGTGCCTACCTTGATGGTAGTTTGACAATAGATCCTACCCTACTGGTAGTTGAATACACTGACATCGCCAAACTATTTCGGTTTCCACTCGAACGGTGGTATACAAAGCTTTCATCGCTGAATTGTCTTGATGTTACGCTGAATTAATGCCAATGGTTTAGAATACCGGATCTTTTGATACCTTTGCTGAAGTAATATTTAACGGCTTAATTCACCAGACTCTGCGTGATGGTACGCTAGATTGATGACAACCACCAGATGTCTCACCCTTTTTGAGGTGATTTGGAGTTTACTTTCGCTGTTGGGTGCTTCTGCCCCATTTCTTTGAGCATTTGATTCGCAACCCGGCTGAACTGATGACCTAAATTCCGCTGACATCCCTGGAGGGTGCAGCTCATTCTTTTGTTGCACAGATTTGAACTTCGGTGTAGAGGCTTCGACTTGTGAGGACTCGACATCGGTTGGCACATTTGATGATAAGGATTTCATTCCCTAGACCTTTTGTCATTGGGCTTTTGCTTTTGAGTTAAGGACTTTCTTGAGAATTTTCCCCTTCTTTTGTAGGGGTAAGCTAATGTTGCCATGATTTCTTTCAGGAGTTCTCCTATTTCTTTTGATGAGAGGCTTGATCTCACCTTAAAATACTTCCCTTTCTTGGAATCAGAAAAGTGCCCCAGTCCTTTCGCATGTTGATGTTGAGGATTCATATGAGAAACTCTCTTTGTTGACCAAATCGCGAGTGAGCAATATCTGAATCGCTAGTGAGATGATATGAGGGAATCTCTGATGATGATGATGATGATAGACAATGCTGATAGTACTGATTGGTGCATTTTCGTAGGATGGTTGATAAATGCTCCAGTGTTGAGTTGTCACTGTTTTTGAGATTGCCCCAGTCTTGTTGTAAGGGTCCCAATATCAGGTTGTCACTAATTTTGAAATTGCTCCAACCTTGCTTGTTGTCTGGGATAGTTGCTTTGATAGATGGGCTGATAAGATGCTGAGATCGTAATAGGCTTTTACTTCTGTACCGGATGGTGAACATGTAGTGGATTTAAGCTTTGATGCCCTCAACATTGTTCCTGACTTGTTCGTGAAATCTCCTTTGATGGTTTTCTTATGATTTGATGAAGACTTGTGATTGAGGGTGTCGGCTCTTTGAAGGTCCTCGTTGTTGGTTGTCTTAGTGTATGATGTTTCTTTCTTTATGGTATTTTTGCCAAAATTAATGGAATGACATTGAAGAGTTGTTGGTTCTTCATGACATGTGTCGCTGACTTAGAAGGTTGTTCTTTGGTGTCTTGGGATTAATGTCTAGGCTTGGATGTTTCTTTTGATGGTTAGACCGCACCACTAATGGCTGCCTATGTACTCCCATTGATGAGAGGAGATCAGGTCTGCGTAGTTCTTGCTTGATAAGATAAACAGTTTGAGAAATGTTTGTTTAGGGATTTTGGATTTTTGTTTAGTTTGACCGCACCATAAATGGTTGCCTACGTACTCCCATTGATGAGGGGAGATAAAGTCTTTCGTAGTTCAGGCTCAATGAGCTGAAACCTATTTGATTTAATTTTTGATTTTTGATTTTTGATTTTCTTTTTCTTTTTCTTTTCTTTTCTTTCTTCTTTTTTTCTTTTGTTTTTATTTTTGTTTTTCTTTTTGTTTGTTTTTGTCAATATTTACATGCAGGGAAAATAAAAGGCATACTGTAAAGAAAGTGATACCGTCTCAATATCTCCTAGAATTCCCCACTTTATCCTCTGGATCTACATCTTCTTGGCTAGTTGAGGCCTGATAGTCTAGTTTTTAGTGGTTATGTTGCCTTCGAGGCTCGCGATAAAGGTTACCCTTGATTCTGAATATCTTCACTTATAGCCATAACTTAATTGATTCCTGATTCAGTACATTCCTCAGGGACTCTTGAACTGGACCCATCACAAAAAGGTATGAACTACTGATTCTTTGATGGGTTGGTTTCCCCGGTAACCTCACCACCTTTTCCTTCATTTGTTCCTTCACCTTTTTCTTGGGCTTGAGAGGATTCGACCATGAAATCTCCCTCGAACTGTTGTCGCATTTCTTGCAAGGAACTTTCCTTTCTGGCTTTTTCTTCCTTGGAAAGGATTAATATTTCCTCTGCATCATCCAAGGTTATAAAATCAAGAACGTGGTTGCTATCTTTGAACCACAGGATGTTTGATGTTGGCGGAGGAATCTCCCTTTGGGATTCCCTTGTCTCCTTTGTCATTCCCCGTATTAGGATCTATCCATCTTGTGTTTTGCCAGGATTGGTGTTCATAGCCTTCACTTCCTTTGAACTGCATGTCTCGAGTGGACATCTTAAGCTTTTTATTTCCTCTTCGCTTTTTCTGGTTATGGGGAATTCTATCTTTAGCTCTTCCTTTTCAATGAGATCCTGGATTTTATATTGCCAAGACCATCATTCTTTAGTCGCATGTCCAAGTGAGTTAGAATGATAGAGACACATCTTGGTGGAATCATAACTCTTTATCTTGGGATTTATAGGAGGCAACAACTCAGTAATCCTTCCTTTGTTTATTAGAAAGTGTAGCATTTCTTTATTTGATTTGTTCAGAGGGGTGAATTTTCAGACTCTTCTGGAGGTTGTTTGATCTTTCTTCTTTGAGAATTTGCATTCCCCCGAGCGATTTTTCCGTTGGCGAGGTGTTCTAGCAATTTTATCATCCCCCTTTTCTTTTCCTTTCAGCATGCTTTGATCCTCTTCATTTAGCTGGGTCATCCTGGAGAGATATGGGTTTGCATTATGGTTAACCTCTTTTTTCTCCTAGCTTTCTGATAGTTGAGTGAAAAACTACCAAATATCCTGATGTTGGCGCACTATAAGCTTAGCTAGCAAATTTACTTGATTCTGGATCGTCTCTAACTTTTGCATTACTATCACACCCTCCTCTGAGTTTTTCCACTCTAGGACATTTGATATGTGCCTTTGGGGGTATTCCTCTATTCTTCGTATGTACTTATGATTTGGATACATTTCATCGCTTCCTGACCCGATCTTATTTACTTCCTCCGTAACATGCTGCAATGGAAGGTTGGTGTTAACATTTTATTGGTCGGGTCGTTGAACCATAATACTGCCACTTTCGATCAAATTTTGAATTTTATGCTTTAAGGACCAACAATCTTGTGTATCGTGGCCTGGAGATCTTGAGTGGTAAGCACATCTTTGGCTTGGATTGTATCTTTTGCTCCCTGGTTCCAAAGGTGGAGCCAGTTCAGTAATTTTCTTGTGATCCATTAATATCGCCAATACATTTTTAAGGGAATCGCCTAGTGGAGTGAACACCCAATTTTTCGTTCTCTCAAATTTTCTTTTTCTATCTTGGTATTGGTTGAATGCAGCCTGTTATTGAGATGACAGATTACCTTGCTTTTTCCAAATGGGGGGACTGTAGGTTGGTCTCCTATCTTGCCCCTGTACAACAAGGGATACGTCTTCAGTGCCTTTATCGGGTACCCCATTGGGATCGCTCCCATACTTGCTAGTCTTTATATGCTTGGCGACTGCTTCCAAAGAAGTGAAGTTTTTTATCTTGCCTGCTTTCAGGCCCATCTCTGTCATTTCGTCATGTTTACTCATTTATGAGAATGGCTTTCCTATGCCTGCTAGGTTCCTCTCATAGTAAGGAGCTTCTTGGATATCAATAAACGTCATTACCATCTCAGTTTCTGTCATTGATGGAATAACTTGCGCTACTCGATGTCTCCACCTTTGGGCATATTCTTGAAAATATTCAGTACTTTATTTTTTGACTTTAGTCACTTGGTATCGATCCGGTGCCATTTGTGACTAAAAATTGTACTGATTTAGAAAGGCGTGGGCCAATTCTTCCCAGTTGTGGATTTTTGCAATGTCAAGTCGGGCATACCAAACTTTAGCCTCTTCAGTGAGACTCTTTTGGAAAAGTTACATTCTGAGGCTTTCATCTTTAGCATAAGACCCCAGCTCACAAATATATACTTTTAGGTGCGTATAGGGATCACCTGCCCCATTGTACTTTTCAAACTCTGGGACTTTGAATTTGTCAGGATATCGAGCCCCTAGGAATATGCAGAGATCTGAATAGGTCACATTACCATAGTTTCCAGTCCCTTTGATTGACCGGATGGTTTCCTCCATTTGTTGCACTTTCTTTCTTATATCCCCAGTTTCTCGATCATCCCTGAGTTTTGTGATTTCAGGGGTTTTGTTGGTTCCTTTATTGGAACATGGTTCAGGTATCTAGGTTTCCATCTTTTTGCCAATACCCTGACTGCATCTTGGTGTGAATGACTCTAGTTGAGTAGGCATTGTCTGGCCTTGAGTATTTTTACTTTGTTCTTTTAGAAAAATAGCTAATTCTGCTAGCTGATTCCTTAATCCTTCAAACTCCTCTCGAGAGACAGAAGTAAGATCAGGTAGGGCACTTGTAGCCATGTCTGATGGTGGGCTTAGTAGTGCCTTTTTGGATTTTGAATGGGCAACATGACCAATGGCTTATGAAAGACCCCAACTTTTATGAATAAAGATTAATTTTTCTCGAAATATATATTTTTGAATATTATGGTATGGATTTAATATAATGTCATAGTTGTGGGTAATAATTACAAATTTTGCAAAGTAAGTAAGTGGTTATAAAATATTCGATTGGTCAGGGAATATTCGTTTTAACAGGGAATATTCATACGATGGCACAATCATTGGTGGACCCCATAACGAAAGTATTGTCGGAGTTAGAAAACGACAGAAATGTCTTTTTATAAAAATAACGGCGAAAGTTTTACCGTTAAAACTGTTTAAATACCTGGTGGTAAAAGTACAATAATACGTGTGGTTGCATAGTAGCACATGGTATTGATTATTGATGCTTACGTGAGAAGTCACTCAAGTATACTCAATTATTGCTACAGTAATTGCTGCATAATATCTCTCATATTATTGATTCAATTATTGTCACAGTATCATCTGCATAATATTTTATATTATTAAATCAATAATTGAGATGACAAAGTTATTCATATTATTATTTGCAATATTGATGATGTTTAGAAAGTTCTGTCGAGGAGAGGTTTGGTCACCTAATTGCGCGCCAATAGGGAGAAATCCTTATCGAAAAGCCCCATCTTTCCTAGGAATGATCTGGTTGTTAAATATTATGAGTTATAATATTAATGATGAATATGTTCGTGTTGATTAAAGATGAATTTGATATTTCCATTGTGTTGGGATTATTAGTGTTGGTGAAAAATCGACAATTATTTCGATAATAATTGATTTTTAGAGGTTAAATTGACCAATCGGGTAATTAATCGGATTCACATGCATATAACTATTGATTCATATGCATGTACTATTAGGGGAGGTGGTACAAGATTGATAATACTTGCATGACTAAATTAAAAATGGAGGTACAGATGAAGGTACTATACTGTAACTATTTTTTTTACATGTATAGAACTATTAATTCACATGACTGAACTATTGATTCACATGATGTACTATTAGGGGAGGTGGTGCAATTTTGATAATACTTGCAGGACTAAATTAAAAATGAAGGAAAAGATGAAGGTATTATACAGTAATATTTCGAGCCCCAAAACGTGCAATTATCGAAACTATATTTTCCTATAAATAGAAGCTCATTCTTCTTTCATTCTCACCAATTCACTTAGACTCATAAGAGCAATTATAGAGAGAGAAGCTATAGAGAGAAAGAAGAAGAGAAGTCTGCTACTTCACTATTCCAGTATCCAGTCTTCTTGTGAGGTAACGGATATTATTTTTTTCAGTATTTGTAGAAATAATATTTTCTCCACACTCTGTAGTATGTGAGTAATATTATTTCGTTTCGTATTCCTAATTCTACACTCATTCTGTTAAAGTATTGCTTCTATACTCCGTGAAATTAGTAGAATATCCTTGATATTTGCGCTTCATCCAGTATCTTTTCATGGAAATATGATTCTGAGCTTTCTTGATAATTATTGATCTTCTCATACAGGAATACTATTCATGAGTTACTATTTACGGGTTACTATTCACTCGATTACTATTTACTCAAATATTATTCACTCGGGTATTTGGGGTACTTTTCATGTCAGAGTACTATTGACAAGTTACTATTCACGGGTTACTATTCACCTGGTTACTATTCACTCGAATATTATTCACTCGGGTATTTGGGGCATATTTCATGCTGGGGTACTATTCACAAGAAACTATTCCCGAAGTACTATTCATAGGGTACTATTCACATGGTACTATTCACCCAAAAAATATATTTCTTTTCTGTCCAAATTATTTTTGATACATGAATATTATTCTTGAATTTTACTCCACAAAGTAATATCATATTAACAATTTGGATATTTTTAAACTCTAGATAAATTTAAAGTCTTTAATATTTATCCTTGATTTCGTTTGATTAATGCTTATATCATTGTCATCATCCTCATGCTTATATTGTGATGAAAGTCATCTTTGGCTTACGTGCATAGATGGACTGTTGATTGGTGTGATTATGACCAGGGATCATTCGGTATAATCATGACCCATAATGTTACAAATGATGTGGTAAAAGTCCTCATTGGTCCGTAGTGCATTGATGGACAGTTGTTGGTATGATTATGACCAGGGATTATTCGGTATAATCATGACCATTGATGATTACTTGAATATCCTTGGCCCGTAGTGCAGGGATGATTCGATGATGTGGTTTATTTATTAAGTTGAGTCTCAGTGATATGTTCGTGTTCTACTTGACTCTTCTAATGGATTGCTTGTTCCGCTGCAGTTAAACTTGATGTTTATTGTATTTTATCAGTTTAACACTGTTGAAGGCTAATGATAATTTATTCTGCATTATATTAGTCATAATATTTCTTACTGGGCTAGTTGAGCTCACCCTTTTGCTTTCATTGTTCTCCTCAGGAAATGAGAACGTAGCCGGGATTAGTCGGGGAATGGAGTGATGGTCTGAGATGATAATTTTAGTAGTCCTCACTACTTAGTGTGATAATAAGTGTAATGAGGATTGAATTTGAGTTTGGATATTGTCTATGAGATAATATTCATGTAAAAACTCAGCTATGTTTTGTCGTATTTTTACACGACAGTTATATTAAAGAAGTTTGTTTTTGATTTCTATACCATATATTTGGCTACTCAAGACGGGTAATGTATACCTATTTTGGGGGCGTCACAGTTGGTATCAAAGCTTAGGGATATGATCCCTGGCTGTGATGTGAGACAAGAACTAAGAGGGGAGAGACGGGGAATTCCTTTGCTAGTATGACCTACCTTAGTTTATTTGGTATTTAATTGGTCAGTCAGAGTATAGGGATAATATGTGACATGTTAATTAACCCTTGATTTATGGCAGTGTTTGAAAATGGCATCTAAAAATGTTGCGATCAACAATGATGCACATGAGATCGTTGAGTCACCAACGATCAATACCTAGGATAATGTGCAACAGGAAGAAAATAATCCTCCGGTAAACAACAACACCGATCAAATGATGAATGATGGGATGTTTAGAGGCTTTATGCAATTCATGCAACATTAGGTGAGAGCGGCTCCTGTTCAAAATGCAGGTGGAAACACTGGCAATGTGACACCCCCAAATCCAGGTACTTCATTTCTACGAGATTTGGTGTTCACTTTCCATTCATTTATATCTATCTACCCAAAAATAATAAAAATTAAATCAGAAATCCTCCTTTTAAAAAGGTTACAACATTAATCAAAAAGGTTTTCCCAGGTTGTCTAACCTTAAACATCATACAACTGCAGAAATAAAATTATTACATAACATCTAGTTAAAAGTCTATCATCATAACAATAAATGAAATTACAAGTCTTCATCACTTGTACATTTTTCCCTTTCCTTTACTAGTTGTAGGTTAGTCGACCTTCTCAACTTTAGCTGCAATGATTATATTTATGCAAGAGTGAGTAAAATAATTGCTCATTAGATATAATAATAAATCAACAAAAGAATAATAACTGCTAATGAATAGGCTCATCAAAACTGAATAGTACTCTATCAACGGTAACTAACAACTGGAATCAAAATATGAAATATATCTAAGGGTCATAAGACCACGAACTATGTCCACGGTTACAAGTAATCTTTTAACTCTAACCTTAACAGTTATACTGTAGGGACTTCACGTACTTAGGGGGATCAGCCCTTCGTACCATGTATTGTGCACAAACATCTTAACACATTGCGTATCCCCTACAATAGGGTTGTTCTTCTCAGTTTTAGAGTACAAGTCTGCACTAAAGAACGTTTGGTTTTGATAAGCTTTCAAGGTAATTTAGAGTTTAACGACCATCAACTAAAGGATTAGTTGAACCAAAAAAGTTTGACAACTCTACATTTGATTACTAATAACATAGTATGGAACAACAAATAATCATAGATAAACTAACTATTTATTAAACTTATGCTTAAAAATCACTAAACATAAGTATTGAATGAAATAGTAAACCTTACTTGAACAATAATAAGCTAAGGTTAGGATTTTATAACATTAGAAATGAAATTACTGAACATACATTAACTGATAGCAAGCTGAAAACTAAAAACTTGCTCAACATGGTAATAACTCATGCAAAGTAATAAAACAGCTCAATAATAGAGACGAGATTTCAAAAAACTATGTTCCTTATACAGGAATAGAACTGAAGAAACTTGCTTAACTATAAACAAGTTAGAATGAATCAACCATAATGAGAATTCCAATAAAATTAGAGTTAAAGCTTGCTCAAATGAAATTTAGAAACAAATAACTTGTTCAATAATAGTTTAAGATAGGAAACTTGCTCAATCATAAGAATAAAGTTGCACAATGTAATAATAGAACAAGCTCAACAAAAGTGTAGAGTTAGAAAACTTGCCTTAAGCGTAAGCTATAATATTAAAACTCACGTTCACCTACGCATTTTAGTGGAATCACAATATCTATTAGACATGTTAACATCCACTTACAAAATAACACCCATTTCTAGCTAAACTTGTTATTTTAGAACAAGTCTTATCTTAACATACATATTTCAGAATCGCAAGTGTACATTTCACAACACTTATTCATTGCTCACTAAGTTTCTTAAATCATACATATCATTTTCACAACTTACTAACTTTATATTTTAGAGTTACTAACCACATGATACTATCCTGTTTTAACCCTTACATTGCATGGCTCTCACATTAACATAACATTAAGCTAAGTTACAATGAATGTCCAAAGTCTGCAGAAGTAGCAGACTTCACTGTCTGTGACTGACTACTGGCGTGGCTGAGCCAGTATTACCTTAGGTTACTGTGCTCCCATGCCAAGAGGTTGCGCGCCCACGCTACTCACCAGTTCCAGTTTTGCAGAACATGATTTCGGCACTATTCTTAAGCCAATTAACACGAAGTTCACCCACAAAACAGTGAAGTTAACATACACAATTGGTATAAAACTATAATAAACATGTTTCCTCACATATTCAACCACTTAGAACAATTTAATAACAACTTTAGCTAATTTAGATCCTTAAATTTCATATTTTCATACAAAAACTTTATTTTGACATCCTTTACAAAAATCATCACTGTAATCTCAGTTTTATACCAAATCACTTCGTTCAAACTACGTTCTCTTTGTTTCTTAACAAACTAGCATAAACAAAACTCAATTAACAGTTTATCATACAAATTGACCAATGAATTTTGTACTTTTATAAGCCATATGAAAAATATTCACTGTAAACACTTTTCTTACTTATTAACCGTAATTAGCATAACAAATTCTTATCTAAATGCAAACTCTAACATCGCCAACATATATAATCACAATTACTAGTTACACATATCAACAGTTCAATAAATTGAATTCACAGACTTAGAAGGTTTATGCCATAAAATACATGTATATACATTCATATACATATATATATACATATACATATATATATATAATCAAGGTGTTAGAGAAAATACCTTCAAATTGCTTGGTAATCCTTGCTTAAACCACTTAAATTGCTTTGGAAATTCTTAGGTTTTCTCTCAATCTCTCTCAACTTCTCTCTAAAACTCTCAGTGTTCTTCTCAGGCTTAGCAACTAGTTAATGCGTAAAACAAAATATAACTCCAGCTAACACACACTTTTAAACATCTAAAAATCGACGTCTACTAATTATCCCTAATAAATCACCAGTTATGAATATATATTTATATTATTTATTTTATTTATTATAATAAAATTCATAATTTAAAAATTCAAAAGCCATAAGGCTTTGTTTGGCAAAAAGTCTTTAAAATAAAGACTTAATATTTTAAGCTTTGTTTGGGTTAAATCAATTTAAAACTACTTTAATTGTTTTAATAAACAATTTAGTTTATAATTTATAATCACATATTATTTATTTGGATTTCCATATCCAACATTAATCAAATAAATTAATTATACATACTTTATTTTAAATAAATATTACACTTAAACAAATATCACAAAATTATAACTTCATCATAATTTTATTTAATAATTTAACATACCATTTTAAATTATTAAATTAAAACAACAATATAACATCTCATGTTATATTACAACTCTTTAAATTATAAATTAATTTAATTTAGAATATTATCTAATAAGTTTACGTATTTTACTAATAATAACCACATCAATAAAATATTTATTCAACAATAAACGCCTCAAATAAATATTTATATAATTCAATAAATATTTAAAATTACAATTTGAAATTCTGGATTGTTACAGGCAACTCGCAGATGGTCACCGCTAAGCAATTCAAGGAGCTGGGACCATCAGAGTTTTGGGGAAAGCCAGAACCACTTAAGGCGGAGACGTGGATAAAGCAGATCACCAAGATATTTGAAGTCTTGGGATGCTCCGAGGAGCAAAAGGTTCCTTTTGCCACCTTCATGTTGAGAGGAGAAGACGATTACTGGTGGGAATCAGTAAAGCGTACTCAGCCTGCGGCACTCAAAATGTCTTAGGAGAAGTTCCAAGAGTTGTTCAACGACAAGTACTTTCCTGAAAGTATTCGTCACATGAAGGAGATGGAGTTTATCAAGTTGGAGCAAAATAATATGACCGTGTCGCAGTACGAGGCTAAGTTTGCCGAGTTGTCCCGGTTTGCAACCCATTTGGTTGATAATGAGGAGAGAATGATGCGAATAGTTTTGCGAGGTTTGAGACCCAAAATACGTCAATACCTCATTTCTCACAAACTGTGTTTGTATTCAGATATTGTAAATAGGGCTTAGTTATTGGAGCGCGATAATGAGTCAACCCAACCAAGAGAGAACAGCTAGCAAGTCGATAATACCAGTGGTAGCAGTCATCGAAGCGGTGACAACAAACGTGGAGGGAATCAACATGCCAAAAATGCTAACCACTTCGGTGGTAATCATGGCCAAGATAATAGAAGTGGAAATTTCAAGAAGAAGAGATTCAATAATGATAGAAAGACGTCAGCACCAGCACCTGTTGTTAAGGAAGGAGAACAACCATCGGTCGTATGTTACAAATGCGGAGGGGAGGAACACATCAGTCCAAACTACACGATGCAGTCCAAAGCGTGTTATAATTGTGGAAGAGAAGGTCACCTAGCCCAGTTTTGTCGTGCAGCGAAGACAAGTCCAACTAGGACGGAGGCACCAAAGGCCGTCCCAGAGAAGTCAAAGCCAGTAGTTCAAGGGAGAGCATTTGTCGTAACATCCCAAAAAGTGAGGAATCTGAATGTGGTGATCACGGGTAAGCTAATCATAAACTATACCGAAGTCTATACCTTATTTGATACCGGTTCTACCCATTCTTTTATTTCTCCTACTTGCACTCAACGTGTAAATTTAACTCCAGACAAATTAGACTTTGATTTATCTGTTGAAACTCCGTTGGGAGAAACCTTCATTACATCCACTATTTATAAGTCTTGTTTGAATCAAATCGGTAACCGCATGTTACTTGTCGATCTTATCTCTTTGAAAATACTTGCATTCGATGTTATTTGAGGGATTGATTGGTTAACTACTCATCACGCTAAAATCGATTATTTTCATAAGGTTATTAGCTTTCATATTCTTAACCAACCTATTATGCGAATTCAAACAACCAAGCCACTAAAGTCAATCACTTTCATATCAAGCCATAAAGCTATTCGTTTATTAAAAAATGGATGTCAAGCTTTCTTAGCCCATGTCATGGATTTAAATAAAAATATGTCAGATTTGAATGATATTTCTATTGTTAATAAATTTCCTGACGTATTCCCTAAAGAACTTCCTGGCCTACCCCCATAGCGTGAAATCAAATTTTGTATCAACCTTGAACCCGATACAAAACCCATTTCTAAAGCCCTATATCGAATGGCTCCTATTGAACTTCAGGAGTTAAAAACCTAACTGCAGGAGTTATTAGACATCGGTTTCATTCGTCCTAGTACGTCTCCTTGGGGTGCTCTTGTTCTATTCATAAAGAAGAAAGATGGAAGTATGCGACTTTATATTGATTATCGGGAGTTGAATCATGTCACCATCAAAAATAGGTACTCGTTACCTCGTATTGATGACCTATTTGACTAGTTGCAAGGCGTCAAATTCTTTTCAAAGATTGATCTTCGTTTTGGATATCATTAGTTAAAGATTAAAACTGATGACATTCCAAAGACTGCTTTCACACTAGATACGAGCATTATCAATTTCTAGTCATGTCTTTTGGATTGACTAATGCTCCAGTTGCCTTCATGGATATGATGAACCGAGTATTCATAGAATATTTGGATCATTTCGTGGTTGTCTTTATTGATGACATCCTCATATACTCAAAAAGTCGTGAAGATCATGAGCACCACTTGAGGCTGATACTCCAAAAGCTTCATAAAAACAAGTTATATGCCAAGTTAAAGAAATGCAAGTTCTGGCTTGAGGAAGTATCATTCCTTGGGCACGTGATATCAAATCATGGAATATCAGCGACCAAAATACGTAGCTTTCTCGGCTAAGCTGGTTATTATCGGAGATTCGTAGAAGGGTTTTCTCAAATCGCTACCCCATTAACTCAGCTAAGTCGAAAAGATACAAAATTTGGTTGGAACGAGGAATGGGAGAAGAGTTTTCAAGAACTCAAGAGGACACTCATTTCAGCACCTATTCTAACAATACCATCTGGTTCAGAGGGATTTGTCATCTACAGCGATGCTTCAGGCATAGGGTTAGGATGTGTTCTCATGCAACATTTGAAATTAATAGCCTATGCCTCACAACAACTCAAAGAATATGATAGGAATTATCCTACTCATGATCTAGAGTTGGCAACATTCATTTTCGCGCTTAAAATCTGGAGGCATTACCTGTATGGGGAGAAAGTGGAGATCTATACTAATCATAAAAGCCTCAAATATTTCTTCACCCAGAAGGAACTCAACAAGCGGCAACGACGTTGGCTCGAGATGTTGAAAGATTATGATCATACCATTCAATACTATCCTGGAAAAGCGAACGTCGTAGCAGACACGTTGAGTAGAAGATCATATGCGGGTATGAGTGCGATATTGTCAACGCAAAGGCCCATTTTGTATGACTTGCAAAGGATGGAGATAGAGTTAAAGACTCCAGGGACCCACGTAATGATGGCAAAGTTAAAGTTGCTCAAGCTAAAGACCTGGAGCTGATTCGTATGAGGAAGAAAGTACAAGAAGGTGCTATTCCGGAAGCAAGAATCGATGAAGAAGGAATACTTTGAGTCAACTCCAGACTTTGTGTTCCTAACGACCCTGATTTAAAGTATAAAATCATGATGGAGGCACACAACACACCGTTTTCAAACCATCTTGGGAGTACCAAAATGTATCATGATTTTTGACATATATTTTGGTGGAGCAATATGAAGAGAGAGATCGCAGAGTTTATCTCAAGGTGTTTAACTTGTCAATGAGTCAAGGCGAAGCATCAAGTGCCAACAGGTCCATTGCAACGACTTGAAATTTAAGAATGGAAGTGGGAGCACATTACCATGAATTTGGTTACTGGCCTTCCCATGGTTTCTCAAGGCATAGATACGATTAACCAAGTCTGCTCATTTCTTACCTATACGAGAAACTTATTCACTTGAACGTCTTGCTCGTATATACATAAATGAGATTGTAAGACTTCATGGTATACTAGTATCCATAGTTTCTTATCGAGACCCAAGATTCACTTCACGATTTTGGGTTAGTTTGCAAAAAGCTATGGGAATGGATTTACGATTTTGTTCGGCATATCATCTTTAAACGGATGGGCAGTCGGAGAGGACTATTCAAACTCTTGAGGATTTATTAAGACTCTATGTCCTTGACTTCAAAGGAAGTTGGGACAAGTTCTTTCCATTAGTGGAATTTTCCTACAATAATTGTTATCAAGCAAGTATTGGCATTGCTCCATTTGAGGCGTTGTATGGAATCAAGTGTCGTTCTCCAGTATGCTGGGATGCGGTGGGTGAAGCAATGTTGTTGGGACCGAAATTGGTACGCATGACAATGGAAAAGACTCAAATGATCCGACAACGTATAAAAACCTCACATGATCGACAAAAGAGTTATGCTGATCTTCATCGAAGAGACATGGAATTCAATGTTGGAGAGCGTGTTGTTACATATTGCTCAATGGAAAGGAGTTACAAGATTTGAAAAGAGAGAAAAGCTCAAACCTCGATTCATTGGGCCATTCAAAATCCTCGATCAAGTAGGAACAGTGGCCTATAGATTCGCCTTACCGCCAAGTATATCTCGTGTTCATAACATTTTTCACATATCTATGTTACGTAAATATGTGAAAGACCCGAACCACATTATTAAATTAGAACCGGACGAGATAGCGGAAGATTTAACGTATGAAGAGGTACCTATTAAAATCTTGGATAAGAAGGAGCATATTCTACGCTCCAATGTTATACCTCAAGTCAAAGTTTTGTGGAAAAACTACGATGTTAAGAAAATGACCTGGGAGTTAGAATCTGAAATGAAGTCAAGGTATCCTCACCCATTAGGGGAGGTGGTGCAATTTTGATAATACTTGCAAGACTAAATTAAAAATGAAAAAAAGATGAAGGTATTATGTAAGACCCCAGCTTTTTATAAATAAAATTGAATTTTTCTCTAATTATTATTTTGAAATAATAAGGTGTTAATTTGATATAATGTTTTGGTTATGGGTGAAATATGCAAATTTTGCAAAATAAGCAAGTGGTTATAAAATATTCATTGTTGTCAGGGAATATTCGTTTAGTCATGGAATATTCTTTTTGTCGGGAATATCCGTATGACGGCGTGGCCATTTGTGGGCCCCATAACAAAAAACGGTTGGATGAAGGAAACCGACAAAGTATGAGTTTTTATAAATAACAACAGAATTGTTACCGAGTAATAACACTTTGTTGGATTACACGGTGGTTAAAATACGAAGAATCTGCGTTGCACAATAGAACACGATATTACGCAAAGATTTTGAATTATTGATTCTTACGTAAGAAGGCACTACTTAATAATTGTTACAGTAATTATTGTTTAATATTTTATTTTATTGATTCAATAATTGCTTCGTTGATAGTTTATATTATTGTTGTTTCAATAATTGTCACTACACAGTATTTCCCATTATCAGATCAATAATTCATATTATTTGAATAATATTATTAGATAGCATTATTGGCAATGTCTAGAAAGTTCTGTCAAGGAGAGGTTTGGTCACCTAATTGCTCCTCAGTAAGGATAAATCCTTATCAGAAAGCCTCCTCTTTCCTGGGAACTACCTAGTTGTCATAATTTTGTAATATTATTTTTGAATAATTAATTAATGATTTATATGATAAGGAAATATTTATTTGATGTGGATATAAATGATGTATTTATTTATATGGTTATAAATGAAAGAATTAATGTGGAGGTGTTTTATCAGTATTTTGTCGGATTGGAGGTATTAAAAGATCAAACCAGTGTTCTAAAGATATATTGTGTGAGTTATAATTTTTAATCCGACTGTTGGATCGTGGTGATTTTTGGATATGTTATACATATATAAGTTGAGTATATGTCCACAAATTTTGAACCGTTAAAAATGAACGTATGATTTGTTATGAATTTTAAGAGGTGACTGATTCAGAAATTGTTGAGGTTTCTGAATTTATCATTTTGGTAGAAAATTCTAGAATTGGTGGACCCCACTTTTGGTTGGTGAGAAATGTGCTCAAATTGAATTTCAACTGTGGTGGGTGGCAATAGTAGCAGGTAAAGCCATCAGGTAGCAGGTCAAGTCTGCTTCGGCGTGCTAATATTTTCCTATTTAAATAGAGGGCTAAGTTAGAATTGAAAATCACGCCAGAAACAAGTTTTCTTTCTCTCTATATTATCGAGCGTATTATGTGAGTATTTAGATACTTTGAGAGTTGCTATTCAGTGCAAGTTTCCTTCAGCATCATATCCAATATTCCATTCCGAAGTGCTGTTTCTTTGAGGTAAGGGATGTTATTTTTTTCGTAATGATGTTATTCTTTCAATATCATTATATCGAAATATTGGTAGGGATTTTATTGTGGAATTTCTACCTTTTTGTGTCTGGTTTACTATTCACATATACGACACTATTCACGTATACGATACTATTCACGAATACGGTACTATTCACCAAAAAATGAAAATTTTCCTTTTTGTCCAAGATGTCTATTATGGTTACTATCTTTGATTGTATCCATGTTTTGATCTTTATTTTTGAATTCTACTTCACAATTGGTTATTATAAAGTATTATTGATCTTGGATAAACTGTTATATGAATCCTTAATATTTGTCCTTCTGTCTCACTGGATTCATTTTCTTTAAAATATTTTTCATCATCCTCAGTCTTAAATGATGATGTTACTGAATATCCTTGGCCTCAGTAGTGCAAAGATGAATGATTAATCGATGGATGGACTTTTAAAATAGGTATACATCACCCTCTCTTGAGTCTTCTAATACATGGTACAAAATTCAAATACAACTTAATTATACATCACCCATCTTGAGTCGCCAAATACATGGTAAAATAATTCAAAACAACTTAATTATACAAGTTTTAATAAGAATATCCAAGAGTTTTAATCATCTAATGACATCTAGATCCATATCCACACTCAATGGAGTCCTCATTACATTTATTGTCACACTATTTAACAGAATAGTGAGGACTACTAATGCTATCATCTGGACCGTCACTCCGTTTCCCGACTAGTCCCGGCTACGTTCTCATTTCCTGAAGAGAACAGTGAAAGAAAGGGTGAGCTCAACTAGCCCGATGAAAAATATTATGACTAAGATAATGCAGAATAAATTATCATTAGTCTTCAACAATGTTAAACTGATAAAATACAATAGACATCAAGTTTAACTGCAGTGGAATAAGCAATCCATTAGAAGAGTCAAGTAGAGCATGATATCTACTATCTTCTATGATTTAAAATGTTTTCATCAATTTTTATCATTGAGACTCGACAATAAATAAACCACATCATCGAGTCATCCCTACACTACGGGCCAGGATATTCATTAAATCATCAATGGTCATGACTATCTTAAATAATCCACAGGTCATAATCATACCAAAAAACTGTCCATCAATGCACTACATGCTACTGAGGACTTTTACCACATCATTTATAACATTACAGGTCATGATTATACCGAATAATCCCTGGTCATAATCATACCAAGTCCATCTATGCACGTAAGCCAAAGATGACTTTCATCATGATATAAGCATGAGGATGATGACAATGACATAATAATTCAATAAAACAAGTTCAAGATAAATTTTAAAGATTTATAAGTTAATTTATCTTGAAATCAATTACGTCCAAATTGTCAACATGATACTTGCTTTGTGGAGTAAAATTCAAGAATGCTCGGAAGAATATTTCCATGAAAAGATATCTTGATGAAAGCGCAAATATCCGGGATATTCTACTAATTTCATGGAGTATAGAAGCCAAAACTTTAACTAAATGAGTATCATAGAATATATGAAAGCTGCAAATGGATTTTCACCGCCATGCGGTAATCCACGTGAAGATGATCATTTCCACAATTTAATAAGGAATGAATCTGAAGGATCATTCACCATGCATGTGATAATCCACATAGAAAGTTATTCCAATGAATAATAAAGAATGGAACCGGTCATGCGTAATCCGCACGCAGATGGGATATTCCAACGAATAATAAAGAATGGAATAACGAAAGAATTCACCATGCATGCGATAGACGCATATTCCAGACGAGTTATTCCAATAGAATAATAAAGAATGGAACCCGGTCATGCGTAATCCACACGAATGAGGATATTCCAACGAATAATAAAGAATGGAATAACAAAGAATTCACCATGCATGCGATAGGCCTTACAGACGAGGTTATTCAAATGTAATAATAAAGAATGGAACCGGGTCTAGCGTAATCCGCCAATGAGAGATATTCCAATTCAATAAAATAATAAAGAATAGAATAACAAAGAATTCACCATAATGTTATTGATCGCATGCATGTGATTATTCCAACGTAATAATAAAGAATAACAAAGAATAACAGTAAGTGTAATAGCTGCATGCATGAGATGATTATTCAACAATAATAATAAAGAATGGAATAACGAAAGAATTTCACCATGTATGCGGTTGCTTCATTCATATAATGAGTTATTCTAACATAATAATAAAGAATGGAATAACGAAGCTTCTCTTCATGAATCTGAAAGAAATAATACCCTTACCTTACCTTAGAAAAAAGCTGGATCTTTGGAGTAGAGAGGTAGCAGACTTCTCTTCTTCTTTCTCTCTATAATTTCTCTCTATAATAATTGCTCTATAGCTTTAGTGAATTGGTGAGAAATGAAGGAAGAATGAGCTTCTATTTATAGGAAAATATAGTTTCGATAATTACACGTTTTGGGGCTCGAAATATTACAATACAATACCTTCAACTTTTTTTTCATTTTTAATTTAGTCCTGCAAGTATTATCAAACTTGCACCACCTCCCCTAATAGTAAATAATGTGAATCAATAGTTCAATCATGTGAATCAATAGTTATAATCATGTGAAAATACGAATTACAGTATAGTACCTCCATCTATACCTCCATTTTTAACTTAGTCATGCAAGTATTATCAATCTTGCACCAACTCCCCTAATAGTACAAGAATGTGAATCAATAGTACACACATGTGAACAAATAGTTATAATCATGTGAATTAATAGCAATTAATTGCTCATTTATCCGATTAATTACCCGACTAGTCAGTATAACTTCCAGACATCAATTAATATCAAAATAAATGTCGATTTTCACTAACACTAATAATTCCAACACAATGGAACTATCAATTTCATCTTTAATCAACACGAACTTATTCATCATTAATATTATAACTCACAATATTTAACAACCAGGTCGTTCCCGAAAGAGGGGCTTTCAGATAAGGATTTCTCCTTATTGGCGCATGATTAGATGACCAAACCTCTCCTTGATGAACTTCTAGACATTGTAAATATTGCAATTTAATAATATGAATAACTTTGTCGTCTCAATTATTGATTTAATAATATATCATATTATGCGAGATGATCTTGTGACAATAATCGAATCAATAATATGAGAGATATGATGCGTGAATTCTTTGTAGCAATAATTGAGTATAAGCGAGTGACTTCTCACGTAAGCATCAATAATCAATACTGGTGTTACTTTATGCAACCCGCAGTATTCTTTGTACTTTTACTACCGGGTAGTTCAACGGTTTAACGGTAAAACTTTCGCCGTTATTTTTTAAAAAGATAATTATATCATTTTCTAACTACGACAATACTTAGTTGTGGGGTCCACCAATGATTGTGCTTATCGTCGTGATGAATATTCCTGTTAAAACGAATATTCCCGACCAATCGAATATTATATAACCACTTGCTTACTTTGCAAAATTTGTAAATATTACCCACAACTATAACATTATATTATATCCACACCATAATATTCAAAAATATATTTCGAGAAAATTAATCTTTATTCATAAAAGTTGGGGTCTTAAAACCTCCCCTTCTTATGAAATTTCATCCTCGAAATTAGGGTGCGTACCTGGTATATCGAAGAGGTGAGGATACCTTGATTTCATCTCAGATTCTAACTCCCAGGTCATTTCCTCCACATCGTGGTTTCTCCACAAAACTTTGACTTGAGGTATAACTTTAGAGCGTAGAATATGATCCTTCTTATCCAAGATTTTAATAGGTAACTCTTCATACGTTAAATCTTCCTCTATCTCGTCTGGTTCTAATTCAATAATGTGGTTCGGGTCTTTCACATATTTACGTAACATAGATATGTGAAAAACGTTATGAACACGAGACATACTTGGCGGTAAGGCGAGTCTATAGGCCACAGTTCCTACTCGATCGAGGATTAAAAATGGGCCAATGAATCGAGGATTGAGCTTTCCTCTCTTTCCAAATCTTGTAACTCCTTTCCATGGAGCAACACGTAACAACACATGATCTCCAATATTGAATTCCACGTCTTTTCGATGAAGATCAGCATAACTCTTTTGTCGATCTTGTGAGGTTTTTATACGTTGTCGGATCGTTTGAATCTTTTCCGTAGTCATACGTACCAAATCCGGTCCCAACAACGTTGCTTCACCCACCTCATCCCAACATACTGGAGAATGACACTTTCTTCCATCTGGCGCGCCTCAAATGGAGCCATGCCAATACTTGCTTGATAACTTGTTGTTGTAGGAAAACTCCACCATGGTAAGAACTTGTCCCAACTTCCCTTGAAGTCAAGGACACACGAGTCTTAATAAATCTTCAAGAGTTTGAATAGTCCTTTCCATTGCCCATCCGTTTGAGGATGATATGCCAAACTAAATCATAAATCCGTGCCCATAGCTTTTTTTGCAAACTAACCCAAAATCTTGAAGTGAATCTTGGGTCTCGATCGAAACTATGGATCTTGGCATACCATGCAATCTTACGATCTCGTTTATGTACATACTAGCAAGATGTTCAAGTGTAAAAAGTTTCTCGTATCGGTAAAATGAAATGAGCAGACTTGGTCAATCTATCAACAATGACCCAAATCGCATCTATGCCTTGAGAAACCTTGGGAAGACCAATAATGAAATCCATGGTAATGTGCTCCCACTTCCATTCTGGAATTTCAAGTGGTTGCAATGGACCTTTTGGCACTTGATGCTCCACCTTGACTTCGTTGACAAGTTAGACACCTTGAGATAAACCCCATATCTCTCTCTTCATATTGCTCCACCAAAATGTATGTCGAAGATCACGATACATTTGGTACTCCCAGATGGATTACCAAATGGTGTGTTGTCGCCTCCATCATGATTTTATACTTCAAGTCGAAATCGTTAGGAACACAAAAGTCTAGAGTTGACTCAAAGTATTCCTTCTTCATCGATTCTTGCTTCCGGAATAACACCTTCTTGCACTTTCTTTTTCATACGCGCATCGGCTCCAGTGCGTAGTTTGAGCAACTTTAACTTTATCGATTAAAATCGGTTCCACTCGTATATTCGCCATCATCACATGGGTCCACTGAGTCTTTAACTCTATTTCCATCCTTTCCAAGTCATACAAAATGGGTCTTTGCGTTGACAATATTGCACTCGTGCCGCATATGATCTTCTACTCAATAAATCGACTACTACGTTCGCTTTTCGAAGATGGTATTGGATGGTATGATCATAATCTTTCAACAACTCAAGCCATCGTCGTTGCTTGCGCATGTTGAGTTCCTTTTGAGTGAAGAAATATTTGAGGCTTTTATGATCCGTATAGATCTCCACCTTCTCTCCATACGAGTAATGCCTCCAAATCTTAAGCGCAAAAAGGCTATTTGCTTGACTCTAGATCATGAGTAGGATAATTCCTCTCATATTCTTTGAGTTGTCGAGGCATAAAGCTATGACTTTCCCATGTTGCATGAGAACACATCCTAACCCTTTGCACGAAGCATCCTTTGTAGATGACAAATCCCTCAAGCGGATGGTATTGTCGAGCAGTCTTTGAAATGAGTCTCCTCTTGAGTTCTTGAAAACTCTTTTCACATTCCTCGCTCCAACCAAATTTTGTATCTTTTTTGAGTCGGTTTGAGTTAATGGAGTAGCGATTAGAAAAAAACCTTCTACGAATCTCAGATAATAACCACTAAGCCAGAAAAGCTACGTACTTGATCATTGACTTAGGTTGCTCCCACTTTGAATTGCTTCAATCTTTGTTTGGGTCAACGGATATTCCATGATTTGATATCACGTGCCCAAGGAATGAACTTCCTCGAGCGAGAACTCGCATTTCTTTAACTTGGCATAAAGCTTGTTTTCACGAAGCTTTTGGAGTATCGACCTCAAGTGTTGCTCATGGTCTTCACGGGTTTTGGAGTATATGAGGATGTCATCAATAAAGACGACCACAAAGTGATCCAAATATTCCTTGAATACTCGGTTCATCATATCCATGAAGGCAAGCGGAGCATTAGTCGATCAAAAAGACATGACTAGGAATTCATAATGCCCGTCTGGGGTTAAAGCGATCTTTGGAATGTCATCGGTTTTAATCTTCAATGATGATATCCGGAAGCGATCGATCTTTGAAAAGAATTTGGCTCCTTGCAAGCTGGTCAAACAGGTCATCAATGCGAGGCAATGACGGGTACCTATTTTTGATGGTGACATGATTCAACTCCGATAATCAATACAAAATCGCGCATACTTCCATCTTTCTTCTTCTTCTGAATAGAACAGGAGCACCCCAAGGAGACGTCTTTAGGGACGAATGAAACCGATGTCTAACAATTCACAGGTTGGGTTTTAACTCCACGAAGTTCAATAGGAGCCATTCGATATGGGGCTTTGGAAATGGGTTTTATCTTAGGATTCAAGGTCGATACAAAATTTAATTTCACGCTCTGGGGTAGGCGGAAGTTCTTGAGAATCGTCGGAAATTTATTAACAATAGAAATATCATTCAAATCGGCGTATCTTTATTTAAATCAAGTGACATGGGCTAAGAAAGCTTGACATCCGTTTTCAATAAATGAATAGCTTTATGACTTGATATGACGATGATTGATTTTAGTGGTTTGGTTGCTTGAATTAGCATAATAGGTTGGTTAGGAATATGAAAGCTAACAACCTTACGAAAAATAATCGATTTTAGCATGATGAGTAGTTAACTAATCAACCCTAAAATCACATCAAATGCAAGTATTTTCAAAGAAATAAGATCGACGAGTAACGCGATGCGATTCTGGATTTGAATCAAACAAGACTTATAAACCATGGATGTAATGAAGGTTTCTCCCAACGGAGTTTCAACGATATAAGTCAAAGTCTAATTTCTCCGAGTCAAATTTAAGCGTTGAGCGCAAGTAGGAGAAATAAAGGAATGGGTAGAACCGTTATCAAATAAAGTATAAACTTATTTAGAGTTTATGATTAGCTTACCCGTGATCACCTCGTTTGGGATTCCTCGCTTTTTGGGAGGTTTCGACAAACGCTCTCCTTGAACTACTGGTTTTGTCTTGTTTGGGGACACCCTTTGATGCCTCCATCCCATTGGACTTGACTTTGGTGCATGACAAAAAATCGGGCTAGGTGACCTTCTTTTCCACAATTATAACACGCTTTGGATTTGCATCGTGCGGTTTTGGACTTATGTGTCCTTCCCTCCATTTGTTTGTAACATCGACCGGTGGTCGTTCTCCTTCCTTAACAACAGTCTTTGGTCTTGGCGTCTTTCCATCCTTGTTGAATCTCCTCTTCTTGAAATGTCCACTCTTATTGTCATGGCCATGATTACCACCGAAGTGATTATCATTTCTGGCATGTTGATTCCCTCCACGTTTGTTGTCACCGCTTCAATGACTGCTACCACTGGTATTATTGACTTGTCGGTTGCTCTCTCTTGGTTGGGTTGACTTATTATCGCTCTCCAATAATTGAGCCCTATTCACAACATCTGAATACAAACACAGTTTATGAGAAATTAGGTATTGACGTATCTCGGGTTTTAAATCTCTTAGAAACATCCGCGTCATTCTCTCCTCATTATCAACCAAGTGGGACGCAAACCGAGATAACTCGGCAAACTTAGCTTCGTACTGCGCCACGGTCATATTGTTTTGCTCAAGCTTGATGAACTCTACCTCCTTCATGTGACGAATACTTTCAGGAAAGTACTTGTCGTTGAATAGCGACTCTTGGAACTTCTCCCAAGACATTTTGAGTCGGCGGGTTGAGTCGCTTTTGATTCCCACCAAGAATGTCTGCCTCTCTCTCATGACATGAAGGTGGCAAAGGGAACCTTTTGCTCCTCGGAGCATCCCAAGACATCAAATATCTTGTTGATCTTCTTTATCCATGTCTCACTTTAAGTGGTTTTGGCTCTCCAAAAAAACTCGGTGGTCCCAACTCCTTGAAGCGCTTAGCGGTGACCGTCAGAGAGTTGTCGGTGTTTCCACACATGCATTTTGGGCGAGGCCGCTTTTTTTCTTTGATGTTGCATGAATTGCATAAAGCCTCTAAACATCCCATCGTTCACCATTTCATCGGTGTTATTGTTTACATGAGGGATTATTGTCTTCTGTTGCACATTATCACAGGCATTAATCTGTGGTGACTCAACGGTCTCATGTGCTTCATTGTTTATCTCAACATTTTTGGATGCCATTTTCAAATACTGCCACAAAACAAGGGTTAATTAACATATCACATATTATCCATATACTCTGACCGACCAATTAAATACCAAATAAACTTAGGTAGGTCATACTAGCGAAGAATTCCCCGTCTCTCCCTCTCTAGTTCTTGTCTCACATCTCGGCCGGGATCATATCCCTAGCTTTGATACCAACCGTGAAGCCCCCCAAAATAGGTATACATCACCCATCTTGAGTCGCCAAATACATGGTACAAAATTCAAATACAACTTAATTATACAACAGTCGTGTAAAATACGACAAAACATAATCTAAGAGTTTTAATAAGAATATTGTCATCTAGACAATATCCACACTCAATGGAGTCCTCATTACATTTATTGTCACACTATTTAATAGAATAGTGAGGACTACTAATGCTATCATCTGGACCGTCACTCCGTTCCCCGACTAGTCCCGACTACGTTCTCATTTCCTGAAGAGAACGGTGAAAAAAAAAAAGGTGAGCTCAACTAGCCCGAAGAAATATTATGACTAAGATAATGCGAGAATAAATTATCATTAGTCTTCAACAATGTTAAACGATAAAATACAATAGACATCAAGTTTAAGCTGCGGTGAATAAGCAATCCATTAGAAGAGTCAAGTAGAGCATGATATCTACTATCTTCTATGATTTAAAATGTTTTTCATCAATTTTTATCATTTGAGACTCGACAATAAATAAACCACATCATCGAGTCATCCACTACACTACGGGCGAGGATATTCATTAAATCATCAATGGTCATGACTATACTTAGAAATAATCCACAGTCATAATCATACCAAAAAAAAATTTCCATCAATGCACTACTGAGCTCTTGAGGACTTTTACCACATCATTTATAACATTACGGTCATGATTATACCAATAATAATCCATGTCATAATCATACCAAGTCCATCTATGCACGTAAGCCAAAGATGACTTTCATCACAATATAAGCATGAGGATGATGACAATGACATAATAATTCAATAAAACAAGTTCAAGAATAAATTTTAAAGATTTATAAGTTAATTTATCTTGAAATCAATTAACGTCAAATTGTCGACATGATCTTTGCTTTGTGGAGTAAAATTCAAGAATGCTCGAAAGAATATTTCCATGAAAAGACTTTGGATGAAGCGCAAATATCCAAGATATTCTACTAATTTCATGGAGTATAGAAGCGAAAACTTAACCAAATGAGTATCATAGAATATATGAAAGCTATAAATGGATTTTCACCCGCCATGCGGTAATCCACGTAGAACAGATCATTTCCACAATTTAATAAGGAATGAATCTGAAGGATCATTCACCATGCATGTAATAATCCACATAGACAGTTATTCCAACAATAATAATAATAAAGAATGGAACCGAGTTATGTGTAATCAATGTAAAGAATGCAGAGAATTCCGAGGAATTCAATAATAATAAAGAATGGAATAACGAAGAATTCACCATAAATGCGATAGACCACAAACGAGGTTATTCAACGAATAATAAAGAATGGAACCGGTCATGCGTAATCCATACAGACGGATATTCCAATAAAATAATAAAGAATGGAATAACAAAAGAATTCACCATGCATGCGATAAGCCGCATGACAGACGAGTTATTCCAACGAAATAATAAAGAATGGAACCGTGTCTAAGCGTAATCATACACAGAGGATATTCAAATAGAATAATAAAGAATGGAATAACAAAGAATTCACCATGCATGTGATAGGTACCATGCATGACGAGTTATTCAACGAATAATAAAGAATGGAACCGAGTGTCTAGCGTAATCACATCAATATTCAACAAATAATAAAGAATGGAATAATGAAGAATTTCACCATGTATACGGTGTTGCCAGCATTATTCACATAAGTTATTCAACATAATAATAAAATAAATGGAATAATAGAAGCTCTCTTCATGAATACGAAAGAAATAATACCCTTACCTTAGAAAGAAACTAGATACTGGAGTAGAGAGGTAGCAGACTTCTCTTCTTCTTTCTCTCTATAATTTCTCTCTATAATAATTGCTCTATAGCTTTAGTGAATTGGTGAGAAATGAAGGAAGAATGAGCTTCTATTTATAGGAAAATATAGTTTCGATAATTGCACGTTTTGGGGCTCGAAATATTACAGTACAATACCTTCAACTTTTCTTTCATTTTTAATTTAGTCCTGCAAGTATTATCAAACTTGCACCACCTCCTCTAATAGTAACTAATGTGAATCAATAGTTCAATCATTTGAATCAATAGTTATAATCATGTAAAAATATGAATTACAGTATAGTACTTCCATCCATATCTCCATTTTTAACTTAGTCATGCAAGTATTATCAATCTTGCACCAACTCCCCTAATAGTTCAAGAATGTGAATCAATTGTACACAAATGTGAACAAATAGTTATAATCATGTGAATTAATAGCAATTAATTGCTCATTTATCCGATTAATTACCCATTAGTCGATATAACTTCCAGACATCAATTAATATCGAAATAAATGTCGATTTCCACTAACACTAATAATTTCAACCTGAATGGAACTATCAATTTCATCTTTAATCAACACGAACTTATTCATCATTAATATTATAACTCACAATATTTAACAACCAAGTCGTTCCCGGAAAGGGGGGCTTTAGATAAGGATTTCTCTTTTGTTGGCGCATGATTAGATGACGAAACCTCTCCTTGATGAACTTTCTAGACATTGTAAATATTGTAATTTAATAATATGAATAACTTTGTCATCTCAATTATTGATTTAATAATATATCATATTATGCGAGATGATCTTTGTGACAATAATCGAATCAATAATATGAGAGATATGATCACGTGCAATTCTTGTAGTAATAATTGAGTATAAGCGGTGACTTCTCACGTAAGCATCAATAATCAATCTTCCGTGTGCTACTATGCTTGCAACCACGCATCGTATTCTTTGTACTTTTACTACTGGGTAGTTCAACGGTTTAACGGTAAAACTTTTCGTAGTTATTTTTATAAAAGATAATTATGTCGTTTTCTAACTACGATAATACTTACGTTGTGGGGTCCACCAATGATTGTCTTGGTCGTCATGAATATTCCTGTTAAAACGAATATTCCCAGACCAATCGAATATTATATAACCACTTGCTTACTTTGCAAAATTTATAAAATTTGTAAATATATACCACACCATATATAACATTATATTCATAAAAGTCCACACTTGTTGTCTAATATTCAAAAATATATTTTGAGATAATATTCTTTACTTGGCTATTATTCTTTATTCTTCTCGGGATAAATTTAGTTGAGGAATAAAAGTTGTATGGAGTGAGTAGATGATAAAACTTTTTAACCATAGTTGCAGTGGAACGAGCTATCCATTAGAAGAGTTAAATAGACCATCAGGTCTATTATCTTCTCCATGTTAAAAGTCCACCAATAATGTTTTATCCCTGTAACATCAATCAACAATTCCTGTCCACAATCATATGAATAACTCATAATCATAATTGTGATTCTAAATTCCTCTTCGCACCCAGGACAAAGATAATTTTCATCCCTTGTCTCTACCTGAAACATCAAAAATCATGGTTATATCAAATCACAATTCTTGTTCATAATCATACTAATAAAGTCATCTTTGCACTACGGGCCAAAGATATTCATTAACAATTCATCTTTGCTCTACGGCCAAAAAGATATACAACCAGTATTATAGAAGAGTCAAGTAGAGCATGATATCTACTATCTTCTACGAATTAAAAGTGTATTATCAATATGTTATCGCTGAGACTCAGCTTAATAATTAATCCACATCATCGAATCATCCTTGTACTACGGCCAAGGATATTCATTAGTATTACGACCATGAATTATCCATGCACTACGGGCCAAGGATATTCATGTTTTCAATTACAGTCATGATTATACCGAGTAATCCCTGGTTATAATCATACCAAGTCCATCTATGCACTACAGGCCAAAGATGACTTTTACCACATCATTTGTAACATTATGGTCATGATTATACCGAATAATCTCTGGTCATAATCATACCAAGTCAATCCATGCACGTAAGCCACATATGACTTTAAACACAATATAAGCGTGAGGATCATGACAATGATATAAAGAATCAATCAAATGAGATAAAGGATAAATATTAAACATTTATAATATAATTTATCCAGGGTTCAAGAATATCCCAATGTTATCAATCACTTAATAATCTCATAATCTAATATCATTAATATTATAACAATATTTTAATCATTTCTTAAACTTATAAACAATTTATTTTAATTGTTTACACTTTACCAAATAATGCATTTAATCATTCAAAAATGCCATACTCATAAGATTTCATCACCAATGATCAAATCCCTCATCAAAAATCTGCATATACCTTATATAGGATTCTCAAGCCATAAATTCCTATTTACCAAATTTTCAACTTCACATAACATATTTAACTCATATGTTCGTAACTAAACCATTTTTATAAAAAATTACCAAATCAACTTATTATTTTCTATCCTTTGTCCAAACATATATACATATATTTCATACACAACAAGTATTTTTTTATAATTTTTCAACTCCTTTAAGTATTTTTCAAAAATCAATTTCTAATTAATTCCTTAAGAAATTAGCTACCTCAAGTTTAACTCAAGAAATTCTCAAATCTTGACAATATCTTACACATGTTAACGTGAGCTTCCAGTTTAAATTTCATGGTCATCAGAGTTATAGAACTCCGGTTATAGCGTTTTTCGTCGAAAAAACATAAATATTGAAATAGTCATAACTTGCTCATTTTAAGTCGGAATGAGCTCATTTTTAGACAGAAGGTACTTTATACAATATATTTCCATGTCCCAAAAGGCCGGAATTTTTCTCACAAATTAAGTGGCCGAAACAGCCCTTACAATATTTTGGGCAGTAGCTTTTTTTCCTTTTCCACTTTTTCGTGCTTTGTTAAAAATAGTGCATACAAAAATCTCCAACTCCTCTTTTAGTGATTCCACTTGGAGATGTTAGAAAACTTATCATAATATCCTCTTAAATTTTTTCACAATTTTTGAGGGTCAGAAAAATTACAAAACTGCAAATGGATTTTCACCCGCCATGCGGTAATCCATGTAGACAGATCATTTCTACAATTTAATAAGGAATGAATACAAAGGATCATTCACCATGCATGCGGTAATCCACATAGATAGGTTATTCCAACAGAATAATAAAGAATGGATTAATAGAAGAATTCACCATTCATGCGATAGACCGCATAGACAGGTTATTCCTAATAGAATAATAAAGAATGGAACCAGGTCATGCGTAATTCGCACAGACAGGATATTCTAACAGAATAATAAAGAATGGAATAACAACAGAATTCACTAGGCATACAATAAACCGCATGCATGAAAGTTATTCAACAAATGTAATAATAATAAAGAATGGAACCAGTCATGCGTAATCCGCATGCATGTGATATTCCAACGTAATAATAAAGAAGCGGAACTCAGTCGTCATGCGTAATCCGCATGCATAAGATATTCCAATGAAATAATAAAGAATGGAACCGAATCATGCGTAATCCGCACGCATGTGATATTCCAATAGAATAATAAAGAACAGAACCAGGTCATGCGTAATCCGCACAGACAGGATATTCCAACAGAATAATAAAGAATGGAATAATAGAAGAATTTCACCATATATGCAGTACTTCACATAGACATATTATTCCAACATAATAATAAGGAATGAATACGAAAGAATAATACCCCTTACTATAATAATAATATCCCTTACCTTAGAAGAAACTGGATACTGGAATCGTGATATAGCAGACTTCTCTTCTTCTTTCTCTCTATAATTTCTCTCTACAGTAATTGCTCTATAGCTTTAGTGAGTTGGTGAGAATTGAAGAAAGAATGAGCTTCTATTTATAGAAAATTATAGTTTCGATAATTACACGTTTTGGGGCTCGAAATATTACAGTATAATACCTCCCTCTTTTTCTTCATTTTTAATTTAGTCCTGCAAGTATTATCAAACTTGCACCACCTCCCCTAATATTAAATAATGTGAATCAATAGTTCAATCATGTGAATCAATAGTTATAATCATGTGAAAATACGAATTACAGCATAGTACCTCCATCCATACCTCCATTTTTAACTTAGTCATGCAATTATTATCAATCTTGCACCAACTCCCATAATAGTACAAGAATGTGAATCAATAGTACACACATGTGAACAAATAGTTATAATCATGTAAATTAATAGCAATTAATTGCTCATTTATCCGATTAATTACCCGACTGGTTAATATAACCTCCAGACATCAATTATTATTGAAATAAATGTCAATTTCCACTAACACTAACAATCAAAACACAATGGAAATATTTTTCTCAAAATTTTATTTTTAAAATTTTGAAGTTTGACTTTTTCCTGAAAAAGTCAACTGTTGACTTTTTTGACCAAGAAGTTAACCCTGGCAAATTTTGTGTTTATAGTCTATTTCTACTAATTTCATCGTTCCGGACTCAAATATCGCGTCCGCGTCTCCAAATTTAACTCCGAACTCAAATTCGATTTTTAATAACATTCATTATTAATATTATAACTCACAATATTTAACAACCAGGTCGTTCCTAGGAAAGAGGGGGCTTTTCGATAAGGATTTTTCATTATTGGCGCGCAATTAGGTGACCAAACCTCTCCTTGACAGAACTTCTAGACATTGTCAATATTGCAAATAATAATATGAATAACTTTGTCGTCTCAATTATTGATTTAAGAATATATAAAATATTATGTAGATGATACTGTGATAATAATTGAATCAATAATATGAGAGATATGATATAGCAATTATTGTAGCAATAATTGAGTATAACTGAGTGACTTCTCACATAAGCATCAATAATCAATACCATGTGCTACTATGCAACCACGCATATTACTGTACTTTTATCAATTTAACCATTTACTAAATAGAATAATAATTATAAAAATTGAATACTTTCATTTCGTAAAATTTGGGGTCTCACAATCTCCCCTCCTTATAAAATTTCACCCTCGAAATTTACGTACCTGGTAGTTCGAAGAGATGAGAATACCTTGCTTTCTTTTTGGATTTACCTTCCCGGTTATATCCTCTGTATCATGATCTTTCCATTGCTCATCTCCTGTATTTCAGATATCATTCCAGAATATATCTTCAAAACAAAGGTCAATTGACATATCACAAATTGTCAAATTATCAAGTAAAAAATTTCAGCTTAGGTAAGTCACACACTAACGAAGTATATTACTTGTAAGACCCCAACTTTTATGAATAAAGATGAATTTTCTATAATTATTATTTTTGAATATTATGGAATGAATTTGATATAATTTTATAGTTGTGGGTAATAGTTATAAATTTTGCAAAGTACGCAAGTTGTTATATAATATTCGATTGGTCGGAGAATATTCGTTTTAACAGGGAATATTTGTAAGACCCCGAAATTTTTTAAATAAAAAGGAATTTCCTTTATTTATTATTTTGAAATAGTAAGGGTGGATTTGATTAATGTGGTTAGTTATGGGTAAAATGCGCAAATATTTCGAATAAGCAAGTGGTGATAAAATATTCATTATTGTCGGGGAATATTCGTTTGGTCGAGGAATATTCTTACTGTCGGGGAATATTAAATGCGACGGTAGCGACCATGTGTGGGCCCCATAACTGAAAGCGATTGGATGAAGAAAAGCGACAAATATAAGTTGTTTTTAAATAACTGGCGTAGTTGTTGCAGATTAATCTTTGTTGGAATACCCGGTGGTTAAAACACACTAATCTGCGTTGTTGAATAGTAGCACGGTATTGCACCAATTATTGATTCTTACGTGAAGGCACTACTCAATAATGGTTACGATAATTCTTTATCGATTATTTTATTGAGTTAATAATTGCTACGTTGATATTTTATATTCTTTGTTGTTTGATAATTGTCATTACACGGTATCTTTCATTATCGAAGCAATAATTCATATTATCTGAATAATATTATTAGATAACATTATTGGCAATGTCTAGAAAGTTACATCTAAGGAGAGGTTTGAATCATCTAATTGCTGGCCAGTAGAAGAAGAAATTCTTATTGGAAGCCCCCCTCTTTCTGAGGAACGCTCAGTTGTCAATATTGTGATTCTGTAGAATATTATTTGTGAATAATTAATTATTGATTTATATGATGAGGAAAATATTGATTTTATGTGGATATAGATGGAAAAATTTTAAAATGACAATTGTTGAAAATTAATATTTTATCTTTTTCGATAAAATAATTCATTTAAATATATTATTTTAATAATATATTAACGGTGATATTTTTACAATGAATGTGGGATATATGAGTATATGAGGAGGAAGAGTATTTTTGTGGCATTAAATGTTTAACACATGTTTTGTGTGTTGGTGGACACAATTATTGACCAAATTTGATTATAGCTTTGTAAAATCGCTTGCTTGTGGATTTCTGGTCAATTTCTATTTGGAATTTGGAAAAACTTTCTTCTGCAAAGTTGTAGAGAATTGAATTTCCTATAAAAACTCGTGTGATTCGAATTTTCTGATGAAAGGGCTATTTATTATGAATTATTGAAGTTCCAAAGTTCCGAAATAATTGATTTTTGGGAGTTTTAATTAATTATTTTGAGAAAAACGTTTTTGGTGAGTTTGTGAACCTCATTTAACATGTGTGGCTGGTGTTTTTGACCAAAAGGTGGGCTAAGGAAAATTTGTATAATTATAATATATTATATTATATTTCTACGCTTTGGTGTTCTAAGCATTTTCCTATAAATAGGTGCTTAGGTTAGAATTGAAAATCACACCGTAAACTCAAGTTTTCTCTATTTCTCTCTCGATATTTTGAGCGTATTCTTGTGAGTATTTTGAGTATACTTTGAGTATTGCTAGATGATTGCAAGTTCCTTGAAAGACTATACCCGTATTCTAGCTGAAGTCTTGATCTTCTTTCGAGGTAAGGGATATTATTTTTTTGTAATGATATTATTTCTTCAATATCATTATCTTTGAAATGTTAATCTGAAGTTTTATCAAATTTGGAACTTTTTCATGTCGGGTTACTATTCACGAGTTACTATTCACGAGTTACTATTCATGAGTTACTATTCACGAGTTACTATTCACGAGTACTATTCATGAAGCGTGAAGATGTTTTTTGTGAATTTCTATCTTTTGGTGTCTGAGTTACTATTCACGTATACGACCTTATTCACGTGATACTGACACTATTCACGTGTACTGGTACTATTTCATAGAAAAATAAAATTTCTTCTTTTCGTCCAAAACATCTATTCTCGGATACTAACTCGATTGTATCCATGTTTTGATCATTCTTGAATTTTACACCACTATGATTATTTTTGAGGTATTTTTGGGGCGTGGATAAAACCAAGTACGAATCCTTAATCCTTAATCCTTGTCATTTTGTTTCACCGGATTCGTTTCTTTAAAAATATTTTTCATCATCCTCGGTCTTAAATGATGATATTATTGAATATCTTTAGCTTTGTAGTGCAAAGATGAATGATTTCAAGAATATCTTTTGGCACAGTAGTGCAAAGATGAATGTGTGTTGAGATGAACATGATGGATTGATGAATATCTTTGGCTTTGTAGTGCAAAGATGAACAGTGTTTAAATGAACATGACCAATGATGAATATCTTTGGCTGTTGTGCAAAGATGAATATTTGATTCGGATGTATATTGATTGATGTTACGAGGATAAAATATTGATGATGGACCTATTAAATTCATAGATTATAGTAGATTTCATTCTCTACGTAACTCTTCTATGAATTATTATTTCAATTAAAATATTGATCTCAAACTTGTTGTCTATTGTATTCTATCGATTTTTCCTGTTGAAGACTAACGATAATTTGTTGTATATTATCTTAGTCATAATATTCTTCTTCGGGCTAGTTGAGCTCACCCTTTTCCTTGTTGTTCCATTTTTTCTTCTCGGGAGGCGAGAATGTAGCGAGTACTAGTCGGGGTATGGAATGAAGATTCTAGAGAGAGTTGTTTAGTAGTCCTCACCATTTTGTAAAAATAATGAATCAATAATGTGATGAGGATTTATTTGAGTATAGATATTGTCTAGAAGATAATATTTGTACTCAAACTCACGCTTTCTTGTTGTAATAATAAAGTTGTAGTTGTTTACATACCATGTATTTGGCGACTTTCGTAATGGGTGTTGTGTATACCTATTTTGGGGCGCGTCACAGTTGGTATCGAGCTTAGGGATATGATCTCTGGCGGAGATCGGGAATAGAACTAGGAGGAGAGAGCGAGTAAATCCTTCGCTAGTGTGTCCTACCTAAGCTTATTTGTTAGTTGGTCAAGTATATAGGGATATTATGTGATATATTGATTTCCTTAATTAACCCTTATTTTATGACGATTTTGAGAATGTCGACCGAGAATATTAACAATGGAGTAAATGAGACCGTGGAGATGCTGTACTCACCAACGAGGAGAAACGTGCAACAGTAAGCAATGTTCCTCCCGTGAACAACACCACCGAAAGCGAGATGATGAACGAGGGGATGTTTAGAAGCTTTTTGCGATTCATGCAAAATCGATTTAGGAGAGACTCGTGTTCATATGAGAGGAAATGATAGCAATTCACGGTGGTCACAAAGCGAGTTCAAAGAGTTGGGACCACGAGTGCACTGGGAAAGCGATCCGATTAAAGGCGAGACGTGGGTCAAACAAATTACCAAGATATTCGATGTCTTGGGATGCCGAGAGAACGAAAGTTCCATTCGCTACCTTTATGTTCCGTGGCGAAGCGATTCATCGTGGGAATCATGAAGCGTACCCATCCAAATTTTCGGATGTCATGGGAGACGTTTGAGAAGCAGCTCAATGACAAGTACTTCCACTGAAAGTATTCGTCATGAAGGAAGTGGAGTTTATTAGACTAGAGCGAGAATAACATGACGGTGTCCCGATGACGAGGCGAAGTTCGCGGAGTTATCGAGTTTGCACCTCATTTGGTGGAGAATGAGGAACGATGACGCGATGTTTACGAGAGGTTTGAAACCCGACATACGTCGATATCTCATTTCTCATAAATTTTCTCTCTATTCAGATGTTGTCAATGAGGCTCGAGTTGTTAGAGCGAGATAACGAGTACGTTCAACCGAGGGACCATAACCGAGGATCATCACCAAGAAGATAGCGATCATCGAATAACTATAACCAAATGGAGAAAGAAGAATACGAGATAAAGGCGGTAACCACTCTCGGTGGTAATCGTGGCCATGAAAATAGAAGAAGCGAGTCGGGAGGAGATTTTAAAGAGAGAGATTCAACAACGACCATGTGAAGACGTCGGTACTTATAGCAACTAGTTTTAAGGAGGAGAACGACCACCGTATCGATATGTTACAAATGTGGGAAAGAGGACATATCAGCCCAAACTGCCCACAACAGTTTAAGGTATGCTATAGTTGTGGAAAGGAAGGACATATCGCTCGAGATTGTACGGTAGCGAAACCTAGTTCAGCGGGGACGGTGACTCAAAAGACTGTCCCAGAAAAGTCAAAGTCAACGATTCCGGGAAGAGCGTTTGTCGTGACCGGTCAAAATGCGAGGAACCCGAACGAAGTTAGCACGGGTTAGTTAATTATAAATTCTTGCGAAGTATATACCTTACTAGATATCGGTTCTACCCATTCTTTTATCTCTCTTACTTGCGCTCAACGTTTAAACTTGACTCCGGAGAAATTAGACTTTGACCTATCTGTGGAAACTCCGTTAGGAGAAACTTTCATCACATCCACTGTTTATAAATCTTGCTTGATTCAGTTGGCACTATCACATTACACATTAACCTTATTTCTATAGAGATATTTGTTTTTGATGTGATTTTAAGGTTAACTACTCATCATGCCAAATTGATTACTTTTGTAAGGTTGTTAGTTTTCATATTCCTAAGCAACTTGTTATTCGAATTCAAGCAATCAAACCATTGTAGTCAAACATTTTCATATCAAGCCATGAAGTCATTCGTTTATTACGGATGTCAAATTTTCTTAGTCCATGTTATGGATTTGAATAAAGACACGTCAGATTTGAATAATATTCCTGTTGTTATTGATTTTTCCTGACGTATTTTCTGAAGAATTTCTTGGCTTACTCCCAAAGCCTGATATTAAATTTTGTATCGACTTTGAACCCGGTACAAAACTCATTTCTAAAATCTCATATCGAATGGCTCCTATTGAACTTCAGGAGTTAAAAATTCAACTATAGAATTTGGTACCTGAGCCTTTATTTTGTGACTTCCTTTGTGGAATTCACCTAAGCCAGACTCTCTGTAGGGGACGTCATATTCGTGCGATAGTAAACTGATAGGTGTCATTGTGACGTGCTATCCAAGATTGGGATATGAGTCACAGTTGAGAGCAACCTAAGTCAGTTATCGAAAGACGTAGCTTTCTAGGCTTAGTTGGTTATTATCGGAGATTCGTTGAAGGATATTCTCGAATCGCTATTCCGTTAACTTAGCTGACTCGAAAAGATACAAAATTCGTATGGAGCGAGGAATGCGAGAAGATTTTCCAAGAGCTCAAGAGGCGACTCATTTCGGCACATATTCTAACCATACCATCTTGGAAAAGCGAACGTGGTAGTGATGGCGTTGAGTAGAAGATCATATCTGGAACGAGTGCGATGATGTCAAGTATACGACAGAGCCAACTTTAATAGAAAAAGTTAAGGTTGCTCAAGCCACCCAATCTTGAGTGATCGCGAAGAAAGTACAAGAAGGAGCTATTCCTAAGCGAGAATTGATGAAGAAGGAATACTTGAGTCCACTCTGACTTTGTGTTCCTAACGACTCGATTTGAAGAACAAGATTATGATGGAGGCACACAATACACCATTTGCAATCCATCTCAGGAGTACCAAAATGTATTATGATCTTCAACATACATTTTGGTGGAGCAATATGAAGAGAGAGATTGCAAAGTTTATCTCGATGTGTTTAACTTGCCAACGTGTAAAGGCGGAGCATCTTGTACCTAAGGGTCCGTTGCAACCACTTGAGATTTTGAAATGGAAGTGGGAACACATTACCCTGAATTTCATTACTAATCTTCCCAGGGTTTCTCAAGGCATAGATGCGATTTGGGTTATTGTTGATAGATTAACCAAGTCTGCTCATTTCTTACCGATACGAGAGACTTATTCCCTTGAACGTCTTTCTCGTATGTACGTAAATGAGATTGTGAGATTGCATGGCATGCCAGTATCCATAGTTTTGGGTTAGTTTGTAGAAAGCTATGGGCACGAATTTACGATTCAGTTTGGCATACCATCCTCAAACGGATGGGCAATCAGAAAGGACTACTCAAACTCTTGAAGATATATTAAAACTCTGTGTCCTAGATTTCAAAGGAAGTTGGGATAAGTACTTGCCATTGGTGGAATTCTCATACAACAATAGTTATTAAACAAATATAGGCATGGTTCCATTCGAAGCATTATATGGACAAAAATGTCGTTCTCCAATATGTTGGGATGAGGTGGGTGAAGCAACATTGTTGGGACCCGAGTTAGTACGTATGACTAATGATTCGACAACGTATACAAACGGCACAAGATCGACAAAAGAGTTATGCGGATCTTCATCGAAAGGACGTGGAATTTAATGTAGGGGATCATGTATTGTTGCGAGTTGCTCCATGGAAGGGAGTTACAAGATTTGGGAAGAGAGGAAAGCTCAATCCACGATTTATTGGTCCATTTCAAATTCTTGACCGAGTAGGAAATGTAGCCTATAGACTTGCGTTACCTCCGAGTATGTCTCGTGTTCATAATGTGTTTCACATATCTGTACTTCGTAAATATGTGAAAGACCCGAACCACGTTATTGAGTTAGAATCGGACGAGATAGCCGAAGACTTAACGTATGAGGAGGTACCGTCAAGATGTTGGATAGGAAGGAGCATGTCCTACGCCAAGAAAGGTCATACCACAAGTTAAAGTTTTGTGGAGAAATCATGCTATATAGGAAATGACACAGGAATTGGAAATGGAAATGAAAGCGAGGTATCCTCACCTTTTCAAACACCAGTACATACGTCAATTTCGAGGACGAAATTTCATAAGGAGGGAGGTTGTAAGACCCAAATTTTTAAATAAAAGGAATTTCCTTTATTTATTATTTTGAAATAGTAAGGGTGGATTTGATTAATGTGGTTAGTTATGGGTAAAATCGCAAATATTTGAATAAGCAAGTGGTGATAAAATATTCATTATTGTCGGGGAATATTCGTTTGGTCGAGGAATATTAAATCGCTTCGAGGGAATATTAAATGCTGCACCTGTAGCAACCATGTGTGGGCCCCATAACTGAAAGCGATTGGATGAAGAAAACGACAAATATAAGTTGTTTTTAAATAACAGGCGTAGTTGTTGCAGATTATCTTTGTTGGAATACCCGGTGGTTAAAACACACTAATACGCGTTGTTGAACAAGATAGCACCAGATTGCACCAATTATTGATTCTTACGTGAAGAAGGCACTACTCAATAATGGTTACGATAATTACCGTTCGATATTTTATTGAGTTAATAATTCTTTGCGTTGATATTTTATATTCTTTGTTGTTTCAATAATTGTCATTACAAAGTATCTTTCATTATCGAAGCAATAATTCATATTATCTGAATAATATTATTAGATAACATTATTGGCAATGTCTAGAAAGTTACATCTAAGGAGAGGTTTGGTCATCTAATCAATTGCGGCCAATGAAGAAGAAATTCTTATTGAAAGCCCCTCTTTCTGAACCGCCTGGTTGTCAATATTGTGATTACGTAATATTATTTGTGAATAATTAATTATTGATTTATATGATGAGGAAAATATTGATTTTATGTGGATATAGATGGAGAAAATTTTTAAAATGACAATTGTTGAAAATTAATATTTTATCTTTTTCTCGATAAAATAATTCATTTAAATATATTATTTTAATAATATATTAACTTGGTGATATTTTTACAATGAATGTGGGATATATGAGTATATGAGGAGGAAGAGTATTTTTGTGGCATTAAATGTTTAACACATGTTTTGTGTGTTGGTGGACACAATTATTAATAGAAATTTGATTATAGCTTTGTAAATCGCCTGTTTGTGGATTTCGGTCAATTTCTATTTGGAATTTGGAAAACTTTCTTCTGCAAAGTTGTAGAGAATTGAATTTCCTATAAAAACTCAAGAGATTCGAATTTTCTGATGAAAGGGCTATTTATTATGAATTATTGAAGTTCCAAAGTTCAAATAATTGATTTTGGGAGTTTTAATTAATTATTTTGAGAAAAACGTTTTTGGTGAGTTTGTGAACCTCATTTAACATGTGTGGCTGGTGTTTTTGACCAAAAGGTGGGCTAAGGAAAATTTGTATAATTATAATATATTATATTATATTTTACGCTTTGGTGTTCTAAGCATTTTCCTATAAATAGGTGCTTAGGTTAGAATTGAAAATCACACCGAAACCAAGTTTTCTCTCTATTTCTCTCTCGATATTTTGAGCGTATTCTTGTGAGTATTTTGAGTATACTTTGAGTATTGCTAGACGATTGCAAGTTCCCTTCAAAGACTATATACCCAGATTCTAGCTAAAAATCTTGATCTTTCGAGGTAAGGGATATTATTTTTTTTGTAATGATATTATTTCTTCAATATCATTATCTTTGAAATGTTGATCTGAAGTTTTATCAAATTTGAAACTTTTTCATGTCGGGTTACTATTCACGAGTTACTATTCATGAGTTACTATTCACGAGTTACTATTATTCACAGTACTATTCACGAAGCGTGAAGATGTTTTTTTGGAATTTCTATCTTTTGGTGTCTGAGTTACTATTCACGATATCTCGGCACTATTCACGATATCTGACACTATTCACGTATACGGTACTATTCACCTAAAAATAAAATTTCTTCTTTTCGTCCAAAACATCTATTCTGGATACTAACTCTGATTGTATCCATGTTTTGATCATTCTTGAATTTTACACCACTATGATTATTTTTGAGGTATTTTTGGACGTGGATAAAACCAAGTACGAATCCTTAATCCTTAATCCTTGTCATTTTGTTTCAATCGGATTCGCTTTAAAAATATTTTTCATCATCCTCGGTCTTAAATGATGATATTATTGAATATCTTTAGCTTTTGTAGTGCAAAGATGAATGATTTACAAGAATATCTTTGGCTTTGTGGTGCAAAGATGAACAGTGTTGAGATGAACATGACCGATTGATGAATATCTTTGGCTCAGAGTGCAAAGATGAACAGTGTTTAAATGAACATGACCAATCGATGAATATCTTTGGCTGTTGTGCAAAGATGAATATTTGATTCCGATGTATATTGATTGATGTTACAGGATAAAATATTGATGATGGATCGTTAAATTCATAGATTATAGTAGATTTCATTCTCTACGTAACTCTTCTATGAATTATTATTTCACCATGAATATTGATCCGAAACTTGTTGTCTATTGTATTCTATCGTTTTTCCTGTTGAAGACTAACGATAATTTGTTGTATATTATCTTAGTCATAATATTCTTTATTGGGCTAGTTGAGCTCACCCTTTTCCTTGTTGTTCCATTTTTCTTCTCGGGAGGCGAGAATGTAGCGAGTACTAGTCTTGGGTATGGAATGAAGATTCTAGAGAGAGTTGTTTAGTAGTCCTCACCATTTTGTAAAATAATGAATCAATAATGTGATGAGGATTTATTTGAGTATAGATATTGTCTAGAAGATAATATTTGTACTCAAACTCACGATTTCTTGTTGTAATAATAAAGTTGTAGTTGTTTCTGTACCATGTATTTGGCGACTCAGAATGGGTGTTGTGTATACCTATTTTGGGGGCGTCACAATATCCGTACGACGGCACAATCATTTGCGTCGGATTGAGAAAACGACAAAAATATTTTATGAAAATAATGGCGGAAGTTTTATCGTTAACTGTTGAAACACCCGGTGTTAAAAGTATAGGAATACGCGTGGTTGCATAGTAGCACACGATATTGATTATTAATGCTTACGGGAGAAGTCACTCATTTTTGTTCAATTATTGCTTCAGTAATTGTTGCATAGTATCTCACGTTAATTGATTCAATTATTGTCGATATTTTATATATTATTAAATCAATAATTGAGACGACGAAGTTATTAATATTATTATTTTAAATATTAACGATGTCTAGAAGTTCTGCCAAGGAGAGGTTTGGTCACCTAAATGCGCGCTAATAGGGAGAAATCCTTATTGGAAAGCCCCCTCTTTCCTGGGAATGACCTGGTCGATTAATAGTGTGAATTATAATAATGATGATGAAGTTTTGTTTTATTAGTATTATTAATATAATAAAACAGAAAATCATTTTATATAAAATAGAATACTTTTATAAAGTTATTCGTTTTATTAGACTATAAATAGAATATATTATATTCTATTATGCATAGTGTTTTTTGATAGTAAATTTTTTTTATATAAAATAGAATACTTTTATAAAGTTATTCATTTTATTAGACAATAAATAGAATATATTATATTTTATTATGCATAGTGTTTGCATAGTGCCTGCATAGTGTTTTACATAGTAAAATCTTTTTATATAAAACAGAATATTTTTATAAAGTTATTCATTTTATTAGATTATAAATAGAATATATTATATTTTATTCAAAAGATTTTGTTTTATTAGAATATTTTATAGTAAACCAATCTGGACCGTCCATTTAAAATTAATCTGGACCATTCAGAAATTAGTTACTATTCAGTCCATTCTCCTATAAATAGAAGCTCATTCCTTCATTATTTCTTATGAATTCACTGAAACTCTAGAGAAAGAAACTATAGAGAGAAAGAAGAAAAGTATTTTGCTACTTCACTACTCCTATATCCAGTTTGTTCTAAGGTAAGGGGTATTATTTCTTTCGTATTCATGAAGAGAGCTATTGTTATTCCATTCCATATTATTCTTTTGGAATAACCTGTCTATGCGGATTACCGTATACATGGTGAAATTCTTCTGTTATTCCATTCTTTATTATTATGTTGGAAAATCCTGTCTATGCGTTTAGGCATGACCTGGTTCCATTATTTATTATTCTGTTGGAATATCCTATCGGTGCGTATTATGCCTTACCTGGTTCCATTAATTATTATTCTATTGGAATAACCTATCTGTGCGGTCTATCGCATGTATGGTGATTTCTGTTGTTATTCCATTCTTTATTATTCTCTTGGAATATTCTGTAGGTACGAATTTCACCTGACCTAGTTCCGTTATTTATTATTCTGTTGGAATAACATGTCTGTGCGGTCTATCACATGCCTGGTGATTTTTTTTTGTTATTCCATTCTTTATTATACTCAGTTGATTAAAGTTTTGACTTCTATACTCTATGAAATTAGTGGAATATCCTTGATATTTGCGCTTCATCCAAAGATCTTTTCATGGAAATATTCTTCCGAGCATTCTTGAATTTTACTCTACAAAGCGATCATGTTGACAATTTGGGCGTTATTGAATTACGGATAAATTAATTCTTGAACTTGTTTTATTGGATTCTTATATCATTGTCATCATCCTCATGCTTATATTATGTTGAAAGTCATCTCGTGGCTCATTGTGCATAGATGGACTTGGTATGATTATAACCGAGATTATTTGGTATAATCATGACAAAGAATGTAATATTACAAATGATGTGGTAAAAGTCCTCATTGGTAGTAGTGCATTGATGGACAGATTGTTGGCATGATCATGACCATTGATGAATCTACGAATATCCTTGGCGTGAGTGCATGGATAATTTGTGGTTGTGATACAAATTAATATCCTTGGTCATAGTGCAGGGATAATGTGGATTATTTATTAAGCTGAGTCCCAGCGATAAAAGTGATGAAAAACCTTTTAAATCATAAAAGATAGTAGATTTTATTCTCTACTTGACTCTTTTAATGGATTGCTTGTTCCACTGCAGTTAAACTTGATGTTTGTTATATTGTATCAGTTTAACACTGTTGAAGGCTAACGATAATTTATTCTGTATTATCTTAGTCATAATATTTCTTACTGGGCTAGTTGAGCTCACCCTTTTACTTTCATTGTTCTCTTCAGGAAATGAGAATGTAGCAGGGACTAGTCCGGGAATGGAGTGACGGTTTAGATAATAGCATTAGTATTCCTCACTATTCTGTTAAATAGTGTGATAATAAATGTAATGAGGACTCAATTGAGTGTGAATATTGTCTAGATGACAATATTTGTACTAAAACTCACAGCATATGTTTTGTCGTATTTTACACGACTATTGTATAATTAAATTATATTTGAATTTTGTACCATGTATTTGGCGACTCAAGATGGGTGATGTATACCTATTTTGGGTACGTTACAGTTGGTATCAAAGCTTAGGGATATGATCCTTGGCTACGATGTGAGACAAGAACTAGGAGGGGAGAGACGGGGAATTCCTTCGCTAGTATGACCTACCTACATTTATTTGGTATTTAATTTGTCGATCAGAGTATATGGATAATATGTGATATGTTAATTAACCCTTGTTTTGTGCCAGTATTTGAAAATGACATCCGAGAATGTTCAGAACATCAATGGAGCACAGGAGACCGTTGAGTCTCCACAGATCAATAATCAGGATAATGTGCATCAGGAAGACGACAATCCTCAGGCAAACAACAACACAGAGCAGAGAATGAATGATGGAATGTACAATACATCAAGCTGGAGCAAAACAACATGACCGTGTCGTAGTACGAAGCCAAGTTTACCGAGTTATCCCGGTTTGCATCCCATTTTGTTGATAATGATGAGAGAATGATGCAAATGTTTCTAAGAGGTTTGAAACCCGAGATACGTCAATATTTTATCTCTTATAAACTGTGTTTGTATTCAGATGTTGTTAATAGGGCCCAGTTATTGGAGCGCGATAATGAGTCAACCCAACCAAAAGAGAGCAGTCGACAAAATGATAATACTAGTGATAGTAGTCATCGAAGCGGTGACAATAAGTGTGGAGGGAATCAACATGCCAAAAATGGTAACCACTTCGGTGGTAATCATGGCCAAAACAATAAGAATGGACATTTCAAGAAGAGGAGATTCAATAATGATGGAAAGACGTCAGCACCTGCACCCGTTGTTAAGGAAGGAGAACGACCACCTATCATATGCTTCAAATGCGGAGGGGAAGGACACATCAGTCCAAACTACGCGATGTCGTCCAAAGCATGTTATAATTGTGGAAAAAGAGAAGGTCACCTAGCCCGATTTTGTCGTTCACCAAAGACAAGTTCAGCTAGGATTGAGGCACCAAAGGACGTCCCAGAAAAGTCAAAGCCAGTAGTGCAAGGGAGAGTGTTTGTCGTAACCTCCCAGAAAGTAAGGAACCCGAACGAGGTCATCACGGGTAAGCTTATCATAAACTCTAGCGAAGTTTATACCTTATTTGATACCAGTTCTACCCATTCTTTTATTTCTCCTACTTGCGCTCAACGTTTAAATTTGACTACGGAGAAATTAGACTTTGACTTATCTGTTGAAACTCTATTGGGAGAAACGTTCATTACACCTACTGTTTATAAGTCTTGTTTGGTTCAAATCGGTACCCTCACATTACCTGTCGATCTTGTTTCATTGAAAATACTTGCATTTGACGTAATTCTAGGGATTGATTGGTTAACTACTCATCATGCAAAAATTGATTATTTTAGTAAGGTTGTTAGTTTTCATATTCCTAACCAACCTATTATGCGAATTCAAGCAACCAAACCATTAAAATCAATCACTGTCATCTCAAGCCATAAAGCTATTCGTTTATTGAAAAATGGATGTCAAGCTTTCGTAGCTCATGTCACGGATCTAAACAAAAATACGTCAGTTTTGAATAATATTTATATTGTTAATGAATTTCCTGATGTAGTCCCTGAAGAACTTCCTAGCCTACCCCCAGAGCATAAAATTGAATTTTGTATCAACCTTGAACCCGGTACAAAACCCATTTCCAAACCCCCATATCGAATGGCTCCTATTGAACTTAAGGAGTTAAAGACCCAATTGCAGGAATTGTTTGACATCGGTTTCATTCGTCCTAGTACGTCTCCTTGGGGTGCTCATGTTCTATTCGTGAAGAAGAAAGATGGGAGTATGCGACTTTGTATTGATTATCGGGAGTTGAACCATGTCACTATCAAAAATAGATATCCATTGCCTCACATTGATGACCTGTTTGACCAGTTGCAAGGCACCAAATATTTTTCAAAGATTGATCTTCGTTCTGAATATCACCAATTGAAGATCAGAACCGATGACATTCCAAAGACGAATTTCAGAACTCGGTACGAACATTATGAATTCCTAGTCATGTCTTTCGGATTGACTAATGCTCCTGTTGCCTTCATGGATATGATGAATCGAGTATTCAAGGAATATTTGGATCACTTTGTGGTTGTCTTTATTGATGACATCCTCATATATTCCAAAAGCCGTGAAGATCATGAGCAACACTTGAGGTTGATACTTCAAAAGCTTCGTGAATATAAGCTTTATGCCAAGTTGAAGAAATGTGAGTTCTGGCTTGAGGAAGTAGCATTCCTTGGGCACGTGGTATCAAGTCATGGAATATCTGTTGACCCAGCAAAGATTGAAGATATTCAAAGCTGGGAGCAACCTAAATTAGTGACCGAAGTACGTAGCTTTCTCGGCTTAGCTGGTTATTATCGGAGATTCGTAGAAGGGTTTTCTCGAATCGCTACTCCCTTAACTCAGCTGACTCGAAAAGATACAAATTTTGGTTGGAACGAGGAATGTTAGAAGAGTTTTCAAGAACTCAAGAGAAGACTCATTTCAGCACCTGTTCTGACAATACCATCTGGCTCGGAGGGATTTGTCATCTACAGTGATACTTCAGGCAAAGGGTTAGGTGGAGATCTTTATGGATCATAAAAGCCTCAAATATTTCTTCACTCAAAAGGAACTGAACATGTGACAGTGACGTTGTCTTGAACTGTTGAAAGATTATGATCATACCATCCAATACCATCCTGAAAAAGCAAACGTGATAGCTGATGCATTGAGTAGAAGATCATATGCGGGTACGAGTGAGATATTGTCAATGCAGAGGCCCATTTTGTATGACTTGCAAAGGATGGAGATAGAGATAAAGACTCCAGGGACCCATGTGATGATGGCGAATATACGAGTAGAACCAACTTTAATCGATAAAGTTAAAGCTGCTCAAGCTACAGACCTGGAGCTGATGCATATGAGGAAGAAAGTACAAGAAGGTGCTATGCTGGAAGGAAGAATCGATGAAGAAGGAATACTTTGAGTCAACTCCAGACTTTGTGTTATTAACGATCCTAAGTTAAAGTATAAAATCATGATGGAGGCGCACAACACACTGTTTGCAATCCATCCTGGGAGTACCAAAATGTATCATGATCTTCGACATACATTTTGATGGGGCAATATGAAGAGATTGATAGCGCTGTTTATCTCAAGGTGTTTAACTTGTCAATGAGTTAAGGCAGAGCATCAAGTACCAAAAGGTCCATTGCTACCACTTGAAATTCCAAAATGGAAGTGGGAGCACATTACCATGGATTTCGTTATTGGTCTTCCCAAGGTTTCTCAAGGCATAGATGCAATTTGGGTCATTGTTTATAGATTGACCAAGTCTTCTCATTTCTTACCAATACGAGAAACTTATACACTTGAACGTCGTACTCGTATGTACATAAACGAGATTTTAAGACTGCATGGTATGCCAGTATCCATAGTTTTTGATCGAGACCTAAGATTCACTTCACGATTTTGGGTTAGTTTACAAAAAGCTATGGGCACGGATTTACGATTTAGTTCAACATATCATCCTCAGACGGACGGATAATCAGAGAGGACTATTCAAACTCTTGAAGATTTATTAAGACTCTGTGTCCTTGACTTCAAGGGAAGTTGGGACAAGTTCTTACCATTGGTGGAGTTTTCTTTCAACAAAAGTTATCAAACAAGTATTGGCATGGCTCCATTCGAAGCGTTATATGGAAGAAAGTGTCGCTTCCAAAGATATCTTTGGGATGAGGTGGGTGAAGCAACGTTGTTGGGACCGGAGTTGGTACGTATGACTACAGAAAAGATTCAAACGATCCGACAACGTATAAAAACCTCACAAGACCGACAAAAAAGTTATGCTAATCTTCAGGCAAAGGGTTAGGATGTGTTCTCATGCAACATGGGAAAGTCATAGCCTATGCCTCTCGACAACTCAAAGAAAATGAGAGGAATTATTATACTCATGATCTAGAGTTGGCAGCGGTTATCTTCGCACTTAGAATTTGGAGGCATTACTTGTATGGGGAGAAAGTTGAGATCTTTACGGATCATAAAAGCCTCAAAAATTTCTTCACTCAAAAGGAACTCAACATGCGATAGCGACATTGGCTTGAACTGTTGAAATATTATGATCATACCATCTAATACCATCCTGGAAAAGCAAATATGGTAGCTGACGCATTGAGTAGATGATCATATGCGGGTACGAGTGAGATATTGTCAATGCAGAGGCCCATTTTGTATGACTTGCAAAGGATGGAGATAGAGATAAAGACTCCAGGGACCCATGTGATGATGGCGAATATACGAGTAGAACCAACTTTAATCGATAAAGTTAAAGCTGCTCAAGCTACAGACCTGGAGCTGATGCATATGAGGAAGAAAGTACAAGAAGGTGCTATGCTGGAAGGAAGAATCGATGAAGAAGGAATACTTTGAGTCAACTCCAGACTTTGTGTTATTAATGATCCTGAGTTAAAGTATAAAATCATGATGGAGGCGCACAACACACCGTTTGCAATCCATAATGGGAGTACAAAAATGTATCATGATCTTTGACATACATTTTGATGGGGAAATATGAAGAGAGAGATAGTGTTGTTTATCTCAAGGTGTTTAACTTTTCAACGAGTCAAGGCAGAGCATCAAGTACCAAAAGGTCCATTGCTCAAGGAACTGGGACCACCAGAGTTTTTTGGAGAGCCAAAACCACTTAAGGCGGAGACGTGGATAAAGCAGATCAACAAGATATTTGATGTCTTGGGATGCTCCGAGGAGTAAAAGGTTCCCTTTGCCACCTTTATATTGCGGACAGAGGCGATTCTTGGTGGAAATCAGAAGCGTGTAACTAACCGCCACACTAAAGATGTCTTGGGAGAAGTTCCAAGAACTGTTCAACGACAAGTACTTTCCCGAAAGTATTCGTCACATGAAAGAGGTAGAATACATCAAGCTGAAGCAAAACAACATGACCGTGTCACAGTACGAAGCCAAGTTTACCGAGTTGTCCCGATTTGCCTCCCATTTGGTTGATAATGAGGAGAGAATGACGCGAATGTTTCTAAGAGGTTTGAAACCCGAGATACGTCAATATCTTATCTCTCATAAACTGTGTTTGTATTTAGATGTTGTTAATAGGGCTCAGTTATTGGAGCGCGATAATGAGTCAACCCAACCAAAAGAAAGCAGCCGACAAAATGATAATACTAGTGATAGCAGTCATCGAAGCGGTGACAATAAGCGTGGAGGGAATCAACATGTCAGAAATGGTAACCACTTCAGTGGTAATCATGACCAAAACAATAAGAATGAACATTTCAAGAAGAGGAGATTCAACAATGATGAAAAGACGTCAGCACTAGCACCCGTTGTTAAGGAAGGAGAACGACCACCTATCATATGCTTCAAATGCGGAGGGGAAGGACACATCAGTCCAAACTGCGCGATGCCGTCCAAAGCATGTTATAATTGTGGAAGAGAAGGTCACCTAGCCCAATTTTGTCATTCATCGAAGATAAGTTCAGCTAGGATGGAGGCACCAAAGGATGTCCTAGAAAAGTCAAAGCCGATGGTCTGAGGAGGCGTTTGTCGTGACCTCCCAGAAAGCAAGGAACCGGAACGAGGTCATCACGGGTAAGCTTATCACAAACTCTAGCGAAGTTTATACCTTATTTGATATCGGTTCTACCCATTCTTTTATTTCTCCTACTTCCGCTCAATGTTTAAATTTGACTCTGGAGAAATTAGACTATGACTTATCTGTTGAAACTCCATTGGGAGAAATATTCATTACATCCACTGTTTATAAGTCTTGTTTGGTTCAAATCGGTACCCTCACATTACCTGTCGATCTTATTTCATTGAAAATACTTGCATTTGACGTAATTCTAGGGATTGATTGGTTAACTACTCATCATGCAAAAATTGATTGTTTTCGTAAGGTTGTTAGTTTTCATATTCCTAACCAACCTATTATGCGAAATCAAGCAACCAAACCATTAAAGTCAATCACTGTCATCTCAAGCCATAAAGCTATTCGTTTATTGAAAAATGGATGTCAAGCTTTCGTAGCTCATGTCACGGATCTAAACAAAAATACGTCAGTTTTGAATGATATATATATTGTTAATGAATTTCCTAACGTATTCCCTGAAGAACTTCCTAGCCTACCCCCAGAGCGTGAAATTGAATTTTATATCGACCTTGAACCCGGTACAAAACCCATTTCCAAAGCCCCATATCGAATGGCTCCTATTGAACTTCTGGAGTTAAAGACCCAACTGCAGGAATTGTTGAACATCGGTTTCATTCGTCCCCAAGACGTCTCCTTGGGGTGCTCTGCTCTATTCGTGAAGAAGAAAGATGGGAGTATGCGACTTTGTATTGATTATCGAGTTGAACCATGTCACTATCAAAATAGATATCCATTGCCTCGCATTGATGACTGTTTGACCAAATTGCAAAGGCGCCCGATTTTTTTTAAAGATTGATCTTACGTTAGGATATCACCAATTGAAGATTAGAACCGATGACATTCCAAAGACAGCTTTCAGAACTTTATACGGATATTATGAATTCCTAGTCATGTCTTTTGGATTGACTAATGCTCCTGCTGCCTTCATGGATATGATGAACCAAGTATTCAAGGAATATTTGGATAACTTTGTGGTTGTCTTTATTGATGACATCCTCATATATTCCAAAAGCTGTGAAGATCATGAGCAACACTTGAGGCTGATACTTCAAAAGCTTCGTGAATATAAGCTTTATGCCAAGTTGAATAAATGTGAGTTCTGGCTTGAGGAAGTAGCATTCCTTGGGCACGTGGTATCAAGTCATGGAATATCTATTGACCCAGCAAAGATTGAAGATATTCAAAGTCGAGCAACCTAAATCGATGATCAAGTCACGAGCTTTCTCGCTTAGTGGTTATTATCGAGAGATTCAGAGAAGGTTTTCTCGAATCGCTACTCCATTAACTCAGCTAACTCGAAAAGATACAAAATTTGATTGGAACGAGGAATGTGAGAAGAGTTTTCAAGAACTTAAGAGAAGACTCATTTTAACACCTATTCTGACAATACCATCTGGCTCGGAGGGATTTGTCATCTACAGTGATGCTTCAGGCAAAGGGTTAGGTGGAGATCTTTACGGATCATAAAAGACTCAAATATTTCTTCACTCAAAAGGAACTCAACATGTGACAGCGACGTTGTCTTGAACTATTGAAAGATTATGATCATACCATCCAATTCCATCCTGAAAAAGCAAACGTGGTAGCTGACGCATTAAGTAGAAGATCATATGCGGGTACGAGTGCGATATTGTCAATGCAGAGGCCCATTTTGTATGACTTGCAAAGGATGGAGATAGAGATAAAGACTACAGGGACCCATGTGATGATGGCGAATATACGAGTAGAACCAACTTTAATCGATAAAGTTAATGCTGCTCAAGCTACAAACCTGGAGCTGATGCATATAAGGAAGAAAGTACAAGAAGGTGCTATACTTGAAAGAAGAATCGATGAAGAAGGAATACTTTGAGTCAACTCCAGACTTTGTGTTATTAATGATCCTGAGTTAAAGTATAAAATCATGATGGAGGCGCACAACACACCGTTTGCAATCCATAATGGGAGTACAAAAATGTATCATGATCTTTGACATACATTTTGATGGGGCAATATGAAGAGAGAGATAGTGTTGTTTATCTCAAGGTGTTTAACTTTTCAACGAGTCAAGGCAGAGCATCAAGTACCAAAAGGTCCATTGCTACCACTTGAAATTCCAAAATGGAAGTGAGAGCACATTACCATGGATTTCGTTATTGGTCTTCTTAAGGTTTCTCAAGGCATAGATGCAATTTGGGTCATTGTTGATAGATTGACCAAGTCTGCTCATTTCTTACCAATACGAGAAACTTATACACTTGAACGTCTTGCTCAAATGTACATAAATGAGATTGTAAGACTGCATGGTATGCCAGTATCCATAGTTTTTGATCGAGACCTAAAATTCACTTCACGATTTTGGGTTAGTTTACAAAAACCTATGGGCATGGATTTATGATTTAGTTTGGCATATCATCCTCAGACGGACGGACAATCAGAGAGGACTATTCAAACTCTTGAAGATTTATTAAGACTCTGTGTCCTTGACTTCAAGGGAAGTTGAGACACGTTCTTACCATTGGTGGAGTTTTCTTACAACAATAGTTATCAAACAAGTATTGGCATGGCTCCATTCGAAGCGTTATATGGAAGAATGTGTCGCTTCTCGAAAGATCTTTGGGATGAGGTGGGTGAAGCAATGTTGTTGGGACCGGAGTTGGTACGTATGACTACGGAAAAGATTCAAACGATCCGACAACGTATAAAAATCTCACAATACCGACAAAAGAGTTATGCTAATCTTCATCGAAAGGACGTGAAATTTGATATTGGAGATCATGTGTTGTTACGTGTTGCTCCATGGAAAGGAGTTACGAGATTTAGAAAGAGAGGAAAGCTCAATCCTCAATTCATTGGCCCATTTTTAATCCTCGATCAAGTAGGGACTGTAGCCTATAGACTCGCTTTACCGCCAAGTATATCTCGTGTTCATAACGTTTTTTATATATCCATGTTACGTAAATATGTGAAAGACTCGAACCACATTATTGAGTTAGAACCGGACAAAATAGCGGAAGATTTAACGTATGAAGAGGTTCCTGTTCAAATCTTGGATAAGAAGGAACATATTCTACGCTCTAAGGTTATACCTCAAGTCAAAATTTTATGGAGGAACCATGATGTTGAGGAAATGACCTGGGAGTTAGAATTTGAAATGAAATCAAGGTATCCGTACCTCTTCGACATACTAGGTACGTACCCTAATTTCGAGGGAGAAATTTCATAAGAAGGGGAGATTGTAAGACCCCAACTTTTATGAATAAAGATGAATTTTCTATAATTATCATTTTTGATTATTATGGAATGAATTTGATATAATGTTATAGTTATGGGTAATAGTTATAAATTTTGCAAAGTACGCAAGTTGTTATATAATATTCGATTGGTCGGAGAATATTCATTTTAACAAGGAATATTCGTACGACGACACAATCATTGGTGGACCCCATAACGGAATTATTGTCGGATTGAGAAAACGACAAAAATATTTTATGAAAATAATGGCGGAAGTTTTATTGTTAACTGTTGAAACACCCGGTGTTAAAAGTACAGGAATGCGCATGGTTGCATAGTAGCACACGGTATTAATTATTGATGCTTACGTGAGAAGTCACTCAGTTTTGTTCAATTATTGCTTCAGTAATTGTTGCATAGTATCTCACGTTAATTGATTCAATTATTGTAGATATTTTATATATTATTAAATCAATAATTGAGATGACGAAGTTAATAATATTATTATTTGCAATATTAACGATGTCCAGAAGTTCTGCCAAGGAGAGGTTTGGTCACCTAATTGCGCTACCAATAGGGAGAAATCCTTATAGAAAGCCCCTCTTTCACAGGAACGACACAGTCGATTAATAGTGTGAATTATAATAATGATGATGAAGTTTTGTTTTATTAGTATTATTAATGTAATAAAATGTAAAAGCTTTTATATAAAATAGAATACTTTTATAAAGTTATTCGCTTTTATTAGATTATAAATAGAATATATTATATTTTATTTAAAAGATTTTGTTTTATTAGAATATTTTATAGTAAACCAATTTGGACCGGTCTGCTTAAAAAGTAAATCAATCTGGACCGTTAGAAATTAGTTACTATTCACCCCATTCTCTTATAAATAGAAGCTCATTCCTTCCTTATTTCTACGAATTCACTTTGAAACTCTAGAGAGAGAAACTGTAGAGAAAAAGAAGAAAAGTATTCTGCTACTTCACTACTCCTATATCCAGTTTGTTCTAAGGTAAGGGGTATTATTGCATTCATATTCATGAAGAGAGCTATTTTTATTCCATTCCTTATTATTCTGTTGGAATAACCTGTCTATGCGAAGTACCGCATACATGGTGAAATTCTTACATTATTCCATTCTCAGATTATTTTGTTGGAACATCCAATACGTGCATTTAGGCATGACTGGTTCCGTTATTTATTATTCTGTTGGAATATCATGCCCGGTGCGTATTACGCTTTGACTCAGTTCCATTAATTATTATTCGTTGGAATAACCTATATATATCGGCTTCTATCGCATGCATACGGTGATTTCTGTTGTTATTCCATTCTTTATTATTCTCTTAGAATATCATCGTATGCGTCTTAATTTACTTTGACACGGTTCCATTATTTATTATTCTGTTGGAATAACTTTTATACCGTGGGTCTATCGCATGCCCGGTGATTTCTTTTTGTTATTCCATTCTTTATTATACTCGCTTAGTTAAATTTTGACTTCTATACTCCATGAAATTAGTGGAATATCCTTGATATTTGTGCTTCATCTAGTATCTTTTCATGGAAATATTCTTCGAGCATTCTTGAATTTTACTCTACAAAGCGAAGATCATGTTGACAATTTGACGTTATCAATTTAGATAAATTAATTCTTGAACTTGTTTTATTAGATTCTTATATCATTGTCATCATCCTCGCTTATATTATGTTGAAAGTCATCATGGCTGTTGTGCATAGATGGACTTGGTATGATTATAACCAGGGATTATTCGTTATAATCATGACCGAAATTGAAAACACGAATATCCTTGGCCCGTAGTGCATGGATAATTCGTGGTTGTAATACTAATGAATATCCTTGACCCATAGTGCATGGCCCTGTACTACGGCCAAGTATATTCATTAGTATTACGACCACGAATTATCCATGCACTACGGGCCAAGGATATTCGTGTTTTCAATTACGGTCATGATTATACCAAATAATCCCTGGTTATAATCATACCAAGTCCATCTATGCACTACGGGCCAAAGATGACTTTTACCGCATCATTTGTAACATTACGGTCATGATTATACCGAATAATCTCTGGTCATAATCATACCAAGTCCATCTATGCACGTAAGCCACAGATGACTTTCAACACAATATAAGCATGAGGATCATGACAATGATATAAAGAATCAATCAAATGAGATAAAGGATAAATATTAAACATTTATAATATAATTTATCCAGGGTTCAAGAATATCCCAATGTTATCAATCACTTAATAATCTCATAATCTAATATCATTAATATTATAACAATATTTTAATCATTTCTTAAACTTATAAACAATTTATTTTAATTATTTACACTTTACCAAATAATGCATTTAATCATTCAAAAATGCCATACTCATAAGATTTCATCACCAATGATCAAATCCCTCATCAAAAATCTGCATATACCTTATATAAGATTTTCAAGCCTTAAAATCCTATTTACCAATTGTTCAACTTCACATAACATATTTAACTCATATGTTCGTAACTAAACCATTTTCATGAAAAATTACCAAATCAACTTATTATTTTTCTATCCTTTGTCCAAACATATATACATATATTTCATACACAACAAGTATTTTTTAATAATTTTTCAACTCTCTTAAGTATTTTTCAAAAATCAATTTTTAATTAATTCCTTAAGAAATTAGCTACCTCAAGTTAAACTCCAGAAATTCCTAAATCTTGGCAGGATCTTACACATGTTAACATGAGCTTCCAGTTTAAATTTCATGGTCATCGGAGTTATAGAACTCCAGTTATAGCATTTTTCGTAGAAAAAACCTAAATATTGAAATAGTCATAACTTGCTCATTTTAAGTCAGAATGAGTTCATTTTTGGACAGGAGGTACTTTATACCATATATTTCCATGTCCCAAAAGGCCAGAATTTTTCTCACAAATTAAGTGGCCGAAACATCCTTTACAAAATTTTGGGCAGTAGTTTTTTCTCCTTTTCCACTTTCTCATGCTTTGTTAAAAATAGTCCATACAAAAATCTACAACTCTTCTTTCAGTGATTCCACTTGGAGATGTTAGAAAACTTATCATAATATCCTCCAAAAATTTTCCAGAATTTTTGAGGGTCAGAAAAATTACGAAACTGCAAATGGATTTTCACTCGCCATGTGGTAATCCACGTAGACAGATCATTTCTACAATTTAATAAGGAATGAATAGAAAGGATCATTCACCATGCATGCGGTAATCTACATAGACAGGTTATTCCAACAAAATAATAAAGAATGGATTAATAGAAGAATTCACCATTCATGCGATAGACCGCACAGACAGGATATTCCAACAGAATAATAAAGAATGGAATAACAACAGTATTCACCAGGCATGCGATAAACCGCACATACATGTTATTCCAACAGAATAATAAAGAATGGAACCAGGTCATGCGTAATCCGTACAGTGACACCCCCAAAATAGGTATACATCACCTATTCTGAGTCACCAAATACATGGTACAAAATACAAATACAATCTTAAATATACCACATGAGCTGTGAGTTTTAATACAAATATTGTCTTCTAGACAGTATTCAAACTCAAAATAAGTCCTCAATACATTTATTAACACACTATTTCATAGAATAGTGAGGACTACTAATGTTATCATCTGGACCGTCACTCCGTTCCCCGACTAGTCCCTGCTACGTTCTCATTTCACAAGAAACAATGAAAGTAAAAGGTTGAGCTCAACTAGCCCAGTAAGAAATATTATGACTAAGATTATGCAGAATAAATTATCGTTAGCCTTCAACAGTGTTAAACTGATACAATATAACAAACATCAAGTTTAACTGCAGTAGAATAAGCAATCCATTAGAAGAGTCAAGTAGAGAATAAAATCTACTATCTTCTATGATTTAAAAGGTTTTCATCACTTTTATTATCGAGACTCGACAATAAATAAACCACATCATCCATGCACTACTACTGGCCAAGGATATTCATTAGTATCACAACCACAAATTATCCATGCACTACAAAGCCATGGATATTTATGTATTCATCAATGGTCATGATCATGCCAACAATCGCCCATCAATGCACTACGGGCCAATGAGGACTTTTACCACATCATTTGTAACATTACGGTTATGATTGCACTTAATAATCCCTCGATCATAATCATACCAAGTCCATCTATGCACTCAGGAAGCCACGAGATGACTTTCAACATAATATAAACATGAGAATGATGACAATGATATAAGAATTCAATAAAACAAGTTCAAGAATTAATTTATCCAGAAACCAATAACGTCCAAATTGTCAACATGATACTGCTTTATGGAGTAAAATTCAAGAATGCTCGTAAGAATATTTCCATGAAAAGATCCTGGATGAAGCGCAAATATCAAAGATATTCCACTAATTTCATGGAGTATAAAAGCCAAAACTTTAACCAACTGAGTATAATAAAGAATGAAATAACAAAAGAAATAACCAGGCATGTGATAGACCGCACAGACAGGTTATTCCAACAGAATAATAAATAACAGAACTAGGTCATGTGTTAACGCATAGACAAGATATTCCAACAGAATAATAAATAATAGAACCAGGTCATGCGTAAACGCACAGACAAGATATTCTAACAGAATAATAAATAATGGAACCAGGTTATGCGTAAACGCACAGACAGGATGTTCCAACATAATAATAAAGAATGGAATAACAGAAGAATTTCACCATGTATGCGGTACTTCGCATAGACCGGATATTCCAACATAATAATAAAGAATGGAATAATAGAAGAATTTCACCAACTATTGGGTAGTCAACGTATACAGGTTATTCCAACAGAATAATAAAGAATGGAATAACAGAAGTTCTCTTCATGAATAAAAAAGAAATAATACCCCTTACGAGTATTGAAAGAAAATAATTCTCATCATGAATACAAACAAAATTATACCCCTTATCTTAGAAGAAACTGGATATAGGAGTAGTGAAGTAGCAGAATATTTTTCTTCTTTCTCTCTATAGTTTCTCTCTCTAGAGTTTCAAAGTGAATTAAGTAAGAAATAATGAAGGAATGAGCTTCTATTTATAGGAGAATGGACTGAATAGTAACTAATTCATGAACGGTCCAAATTGATTTACTTTTAAACGGACGGTCCATATTAATTTACTATGCAGTATTAATAAAATATTCTAATAAAACAAAATCTTTTAAATAAAATATAATATATTCTATTTATAATCTAATAAAACGAATAACTTTCACTACAAAAAAAGGTCTATCTGCGACCAATAATATCAGCGACCGCCTATCCGGCTGATAATGGTAAATAGCGACTGATATCTACGACCGGGATGATCGGTCGCTGCTATGAATTTTCCCCTAAAAAAATTGGTGCAAAACTCACTATTTTTTTTTTCATGACCAATCTTTATCAAATAACAAGCACAATTAAATCATCCACATTAGTAAAAATTAACGACCGCATGCGGTTGCTGATGGCTGTCGCTGATTGTCTTAAACTTAATCGACTCAGAGCGCTCGTTCGATTCGTGACGGGAAGAAAAAGAGGAGAATGTAAGAGGGAGAAGAGGGAGAAGGGGGAGAAGATAAGAGGGAGGGATAAATTGATCATCGTCGCCGCCCGCCACCCATCTTGACAACTCAGGTTAGTTTTGATTTTGTTGAATCAAATTATAGATTTGAGTTGAGACTTTTTTCTCTATTTTAATAAAATTGGTCTAGTTGCAGATTTGAGTTGAGACTTTTTTCTAGTACTATCTCGGATTTTTTATGTCTATTATTTTGTAAATGAGAACTCACAATGAATTCCAGCAGTTAAAAAATTAACTACATTTTAACAAAATAAAAAACAATAGTAGTTTCTCTATATATCTTGTGATTGTGTTTCATATGTTTGGTTTATTTAAAAACCCAAAAAAAAGTTGTGATTGTGTTTCATGTGTTTGGTTCCATTAGTAGATTTTTCCTCTTTACCTTTTAGCTTTCACAAGGAGCTCACACACCAATTTGGTCTTAGCTTGATAGATAGTTAAGACTTTAAAAATTGAGGTTGAGTTAAGAATAAGGTTTGTCCTAGTTCAATTCTCATCAAATATGCTAATTGATGTTAATTATAAAATTCATTTATAATGTATGTTTGTTAATTTTAAAATTCATTTATAATTGTATATTGGTAATGTTTTGATTGATATTATATTGGTAATGTATATGGGTCTCAATATTAATGTCTCATAAGTGTTCAGTAATTAAGACATAAAATAGAGTCCTTTTTAACATCCTTATCTCAATAAAGAATTTGATTTGATTTGCTGAAGTTTTTACTGCTTTATGCATTCAATCATTATTGTTTTGGTCTTATTGTATTGGGAATTTGTATATTTCTCTCGGTTTGTGTCTTGGGTGCCTAGAAATGTCCATATATGCATGCCGTCGTGCATGTGGCTAGTCCATATTGTAGGGGAGACTCTGGCAATTTTTTTTAAGTATTATAAGTATAAGTCTGATAAATGTTCATAAGTATTATAAGTATAAGTTTGTAGTTGGATTTTTTTTACGTCTTTTATTGTGAACTGCCATAAGGTTTAAAATATATAATAGCTTTTTGTTATAGGAAAGCTATGCCCATTATTGAAATAAAATGAGAAATTGAATTGTTTGAATATGTGAGTAGCTTAATTTTAGTAATTCTCAGTAAATTGGGTTCTGTTTATATAGAGAGTCTGGGTCCTGCTTATCAATTGGATATAAATATATTGGTGATCCACTAGAGCCTATTAAGGGCCTGTTGGAGCTGATGGGCTGGGCTTGGGGCCGCGAGGCCACACGAGGCCACGCCAAGCTTAGCCAAGCCTTACGGGGCCAAGCCAAGCTTGGTTTGGTTGTCGTGATGGTAAGCTATTGAAATTTTTAAGCCAAAATAGGCGTCTTAGGGAACTATTAGTGCAACATAGAAGGTAACTAGACACACTTGGTCAATAAAGAGACTGTTTTGGCTATAACAGAAAAACAAGGGTATTTAACATTTATGTATACAAGAATAAAGCTACAAAATGTTATAGAAGCTATAAATTGCTCAACCAAGTTGTGACTATCCCAAAACATAAAAGATTATAGAAAGGGACCGTGAGGGGTATAATCTTAAAACATGAAGGCTTAATTGTTGACCTTCCCAAGTCTTAGCATTTTTTTATTTATTTTTAACTATTTAATTGTTGACCTTCTGACAGGACACTTATAAGGGCTTAATGAACGAGCGCTATCCTGAAGGCACCCCGCGTCCGTCGATTAATCAAGAATTGTGGGAGAGGGCGCCGTCGTGAAGAAAAAACTATGTTAAAGGCCAAGGACAAAAACGACGCCTCGACCATCAAGGTGCACAGCAAACTCTCTGCTACCTAATCTACATACGGTATCATCGTCATCCAAATTTTATCATACTCCCATTGATCGTGTGAGAGCGATCTCTTTAGAATCGTGATCTTCTTCAGATATCTTTGGCGGGCATCTGCATTCTCTTAGTCCCGATGAGTTAAGTGCGGGAAGCGGTGGCGGCAAAGACATCCAACATCAAGGTGGCGACCAGGTATATATATCGATATTGTTTAGCTTTTAATTCCCAAGTCATAGCAGTATCAACACATGTAACATATATGTTTTATTCTTTTGTTAATTACAGGGTACTGATTTGGATGATCCATGAAGAGCTAGAACAGTCATATATGTTAGATTTTTAAAGCTTTGCTAGACTTGTTTTTTAGATTTTTAAATCCTTGTACTCTTTTAGATTCATTCTTTGGACAATTGTTTTGATTTACGATTATATTATATGGATGTTTACGATTGTATTGTGTTGGTTTGCGATGGATGTTTATCATATAGTAGTTATCATGGATGAATGTTTATCATATGGTAGTTATTATAGATGGATGCTTATATATACTACTGTGTGTTGGGATAGAAAGCAGGTACAAAGCATGTTATTTTTGGGAAATAAATAAAACATTAGAAATATTAAAAAAAAAAAAAATCAGCGACCGCATGTGGCCGCTAAAACTGAAATGTGATCGTTGATAGCTACTTTGAATCTAGCGACCGAGGCGATCGCTATTGCCAGTCGCTGACATGTGTGCCACATCACATCTGACAAATGACTCAGTATGAGTCATAATAGCGATAGATTCGATCGCTAACAGTGGTCGCTGATAAGTTGGTCGCTATTGTTGGTGGCTAAATTCCATCCAGCGACCAGATTATTCGCGACTACTATCAGCGACCGCAGTCGGTCGCTGATAATCATCTCTAACCATATGCGGTCGTAGATATGCAGTCGCTGATAAGTCTTTTTGTTTTAGTGTTTATAAAAGTATTCTGTTTTATATAAAAATATTTTACTATACAAACACTATGCAGGTACTAATCAAACACTATGCATAATAGAATATTATATATTCTATTTATAGTCTAATAAAGCGAATAACTTTATAAAAGTATTCAATTTTATATAAAAAAAATTTACTATGCAGGCACTATGCAAACACTATGCATAATAGAATATTATATATTCTATTTATAGTCTAATAAAACGAATAACATTATAAAAGTATTATGTTTTATATAAAAGTTTTCTATTTTATTACATTTATAATAATAATAAAACAAAACTTATTACCTTTATTATAATTCACAATATTAATTGACCAGGTTATTCCTAGGAAAGAGGGGGCTTTCCAATAAGGATTTCTCCCTATTGGCGCGCAATTAGGTGACCAAACCTCCCCTTGGTAGAACTTCTAGCCATCGTTAATATTGCAAATAATAACATTAATAACTTTGTTATCTCAATTAATTATTTAATAATATATAAAATATCGACAATAATTGAATCAAATAACGTGAGATACTATGCAACAATTACTATAGCAATAATTGAACAAAACTGAGTGATTTCTCACGTAAGCATCAATAATCAAAATCGTGTGCTACTATGCAACCACGCGTATTACTGTACTTTTAACACCGGGTGTTTCAACAGTTAACGGTAAAACTTCTGCTGTTATTTTCATAAAATATTTTTGTCATTTTCTCAATCCGACAATAATTCTATTGCGGGGTCCACCAATGATTGTGTCATTGTACGAATATTCCCTGTTAAAACGAATATTCCCCGACCAATCGAATATTATATAACAACTTGCGTACTTTGAAAAATTTATAAATATTACCCACATCTATAACATTATATCAAATTCATTCCATAATATTAAAAAAAATATTTTGAGAAATTTAAATCCTTATTCATAAAATATGGGGTCTCACAATCTCCCCTCCTTATGAAATTTCGCCCTCGAAATTTACGTACGTACCTGGTATGCCAAATAGATGAGGATACCTTGACTTCATTTCAGATTCTAACTCTTGAGGTATAACCTTTGAGTGTTGAATACGATCTTTCTTATTCAAGATTTTAACACGTATTTCCTCATACGTTAAATCTTCTGCTATCTCTTTCGGTTCTAAATCAATAATGTGGTTCGGGTTGTCCACATATTTACATAACATCGGTACGTGATAAACGTTATGAACACGCAACATATTTGGTGGTAAAACGAGTCTATAGGCCACAGTTCCTACTCGATCGAGGATTAAAAATGGGCCAATGAATCGAGGATTGAGCTAACGCCTTCTTGAACCTTCTTCTTCACATTCATCAGATTCGGGTGTGTAGCTTGAGCGGTTGTAACTTTATCAATTAAAGTCGATTATACTCGTATATTCACTATCTTCACATGGGTCTCTAGAGTCTTTAACTCTATCTTCATCATTTGTAAGTTATACGAAATGGGTTTTTGTGTTAACAACATCGCACTCGTAAACGCATATGATCTTCTACTTAACGCGTCAGCTACCACGTTCGCTCTTCCACGATGATATTGAATTGTATAATCGTAATCTTCAACAGCTCGAGCCAACTTCTTTGGCGCATAATACATTTGTTCTAGGTGAAGAAATATTTAAGGGTTGAAGAAATGGGTTTTGTACTGGGGTCAATAAAAAATTCGATTTCACATTCTGGGAGTAGGCTAGGAAGTCTTCAAGAATACGTCAGGAAATTTATTAACAATATAAATATCATTCAAAACTGTGACCCTCGTCCAAAACTTGGATAGCACGTCACATTGATACCTATCAACTTGCCATCGTCATTCACGACGTCGCCTACAAAAAGTCTGGCTTCGGTACGTTCCACACAAGGAAGTCACCAAAAAAAGGCTCGGGACTCTTTACTTATGGCTTGATATGACAATGATTGACTTTAGTGGTTTGGTTGCTTGAATTCGCATAACAGGTTAGTTAGGAATATGAAAGCTAATAACCTTACGAAAACAATCAGTTTTAGCATGATGAGTAGTTAACCAATCAATCCCTAAAATCACATCAAATGCAAGTATTTTCAAAGAAATAAGATCGACAGGTAACGTGCGGTTACCGATTTGAATTAAACAAGACTTATAAACCGTGGATGTAATGAAGGTTTCTCCCAACGAAGTTTTAATAGATAAGTCAAAGTCTAATTTCTCCGGAGTCAAATTTAAACATTGAACGCAAGCAAGATGAAAGTAATATGCACACAAGCCAATCATGTTTGATGATAAAGCATATACTTTGTAACAATCTTATTCATTTATTAATAAAAAGTATTAATTTATTAAAGGCTTTTAATTATCTACATGATGCTGTTTTATAATATGTGATAAACCCATAGTTTTAAGCAATGCTGTTAGAATAATGATGATGATCATTCTAATGAGATCTAAATTCTTAGAAAGCTTAAAAACTAAAATAGTTCCCAATCGTTGGATTACTAAATTGGGGATTAGTGAATCCGGATAGATTGGTACATACGTTGCTTGCTCATTGGATGAGGATGATTGATCTCATGATCATTTGTGTGGAGACACTAAAGCAAGTATGTAGGTGCTTATTAGAGAATAAGTTCACTTTGAGCATGGCTCGCTAAGGAATACCTAATGGAGTTTTACTTACCTGTCAATAGGAATTCCTGTAGTGATAGTAGTACAAGTAATCCTTGGACTTGAGATCATCATAGTATCTTGTGTATGATGAGTTATACTTTGACTTATTCCTTAAGACCCTTAGGGTATATCAAAGGGTATGCTTGGGTATAATAAGTTGTACATGGAGATAATGTATGATCAATAAAGAATCTACCACTTCTAATAAAAGAAGAGAAATGTCCTATGTGATTCGATAAATGACAACCCAAAGAGTCCTTGGCCAAGTCGTAATGAAATTAGAAAGGAGTTTCTAATTTGCATTATTTGAGTTATGTATTTAAGGATCGAAATACATATAATTAAATAAAATAAGACTTGACAAGAATTCCATGTCTTATATTTAATTGGGACATCAGATGGTGGAAGGATTGAATTGTGCAGAACTATTTACTCAAAGGTTCTTTAATGATTAATGTTGAAATCTATATTATCCGGAAAGTCGTTGATCATAGAGGCTTATCCCTATTGTAGAATAAATATTATTTATTTAAATAAATTAATTTTTAATTTATTTATTCAAATAAGATTAGAATTGTTCTAATTGATTTATTCACAACCTAGTTTAATATGGAGAACCTAAAGGGTCACACCATAAAAGGAAGAATAATTATTTAAGAAGTTAATGGCATAATCGTAATAATATGTTATGTATATTTAATTTAATCTATGGTGATAGAATAAATTGAATAGCTTAATATTTATTATTTAATATTTTAGAAATATTAAATATAAATTAATAAGAGGAGTCTTATTAATATTATTACAATTATTATTATTTTAATTTCTAAAAGAGTTTAGGAATTAATTTAATATAAGTACTCTCATTTATTCCTAATAGGATTAGGAGGGAAAATTAATTAAAGGAGTTTAATTAATTATCCCTAATAAGATTAGGGAGCCCATTTAATTAAAAGAGTTTAATTAAAAATACCTTATTTTAATAGGGTTACTTGATATCTTTATAAGAGAAGTCTTATATCAGATATCAATGATACGCAATTCCAAAAGTTAGAGAGTACGCCCTTTTTCTATAGAGATAGGAAAAACTAGGGTTGAGCCAATATCCCTTCTTCTTGAATCATTATTATTCCTTGGTGGATCACCTCTAGAGGCCAAACATTTGGGTGGCTAACGTTGATCAAAGGAAGGAACCAAACCCGGTGGATTCAAGTTGAACGCGGAGAACTAGGAGGTGAACTCGTACCTGAGGAAGTTCGTTTCTACAAGGGTATGATTTCATAATTTCTTATTCTTCGTTTAATTAATAATTGTGCATAAAGGGTGATCCGGGTATATGGTTTGTATAAAATTTTAAACTCTGATTTTTACACGCTTCCGCTTATTTTGCAATTTGATTGCGTTCATGAATATTACAAACCTAACACAAGAGAGATAAAATAATGGGTAGAACTGGTATCTAATAAGGCATAGACTTCACAAGAGTTTATAATTAACTTATCCGTAATAACTTCGTTCAGGTTTCTCGACAAACGCTCTCACTTAAACTATTAGATTTGACTTTGCTATAGAGTACATTCCACCCTTAATTGCTTCATCACATTCCTGATCCATGATTTGAATCATTACTCTCCGATCCATATCGAATTTGGGTTGACTGGTCTGCATAGGGTAATTCCGAATTCGATGTTGGATTCTCCCAATTGTTGTCCAAAAAGCAAAATCCATTTCATCTATTTTGACTTTATTGGATCGGACTTCTTTTTCTAAAATATCAACGCGTCGTGCGGCTTTTACCCACGCATCATCTATTCTCCTTCGTTCAGTTGTTTCTGCTTTCATCAGAACTTTGATCATAGCATTCGTAGATTCCAGCTCTAATATCTTATACTCTGCCAAAGAGTGCTTTTGTTCAAGCATCGCACATCGGGTAACATAATTTTGAATTATTGTATCTCTTTGCTCCACGACTGCCTGCCGTTCTTCAGCCTGCTCTTTTAACTCATGAATATGATTTTGTAATTCTAAATTTTGATCATAAAATTCTTCTCATAAATTCTCCTCAGGTATCTATTCTTCCTCTTCTTCCTCACTCTTAGCTGCAACCTCTATAACTAGCTCGGGTGCAACTATTAGTTCTTCACGCACCACGTAGATATCTCTAATTTCTTCTTCGTCTGACATCACATTAACCTGGTTAGTGATTAAAGGTGTCTCAACGGTCTCACGTGCTTCATTCCTTATCTCAACATTTTCGGATGCCATTTTCAAATACTGCAACAAAACAAGGGTTAATTAACATATCACATATTATCCCTATACTCTGACCGACAAATTAAATACCAAATAACTTAGGTAGGTCATACTAGAAAAGGAATTCCCCGTCTCTCCCCTCCTAGTTCTTGCCTCACATCTTAGTCAGGGATCATATCCCTAAGCTTTGATACCAACTGTGACGCCCCCAAAATAGGTATACATCACCTATTTTGAGTCGCCAAATACATGGTATAAAATACAAATACAATCTTAAATATACCACATGAGCTGTGAGATTTAATACAAATATTGTCTTCTAGACAGTATTCAAACTCAAAATAAGTCCTCAATACATTTATTAACACACTATTTCATAGAATAGTGAGGACTACTAATGCTATCATCTGGACCGTCACTCCGTTCCTCGACTAGTCCCTGCTACGTTCTCATTTCCTAAAGAGAACAATGAAAGTAAAAGGGTGAGCTAAACTAGCCCAGAAGAAATATTATGACTAAGATAATGCAGAATAAATTATCGTTAGCCTTCAACAGTGTTAAACTGATACAATATAACAAACATCAAGTTTAACTACAGCGAAATAAGCAATCCATTAGAAGAGTCAAGTAGAGAATAAAATCTACTATCTTCTATGATTTAAAAGGTTTTTCATCACTTTTATTACGATACTCAAACAATAAATAAACCACATCATCCCTGCACTACGACCAAGGATATTCATTAGTGTCACAACCACAAATTATCCATGCACTATGGGCCAAGGATATTTGTGTATTCATCGATGGTCATGATCATGCCAATAACTGTCCATCAATGCACTACGGGCCAATGAGGACTTTTACCACATCATTTGTAACATTACGGTCATGATTATACCGAATAATCCCTGGTCATAATCATACCAAGTTCATCTATGCACTACAAGCCACAGATGACTTTCAACATAATATAAACATGAGAATGATGACAATGATATAAGAATTCAATAAAACAAGTACAAGAATAAATTTTTCCAGGAACCAATAACGTCCAAATTGTCAACATGATACTGCTTTGTGGAGTAAAATTCAAGAATGCTCAGAAGAATATTTCCATGAAAAGATACTGGATGAAGCGCAAATATCAAAGATATTCCACTAATTTCATGGAGTATAAAAGCCAAAACTTTAACCAACTGAGTATAATAAAGAATGGAATAACATAAGAAATCACCAGGCATGCAATAGATCAAGCAGAAAAGTTATTCTAACGAATAATAAATAACGGAACCAATTAATGAGTAAATGCACGTATATGATATTCCAAATGTAATAATAAATAATGGAACTAGGTCATGCGTAAACGCACAGACAGGATATTCCAACAGAATAATAAATAATGGAACCAGGTCATGCGTAAACACACGGACAGGATGTTCCAACAGAATAATAAAGAATGGAATAACAGAAGAATTTCACCATGTATGCGGTACTTCGCATAGACAGGTTATTCCAACATAATAATAAAGAATGGAATAACGGAAGAATTTCACCAAGTATAGGGTAGTCCAGTATACAAAGTTATTACAATGTAATAATAAAGAATGGAATAACGAAAGAGTTTTACCATGTATGCGGTACTTTGCATGACGGAGTTATTCCAACATAATAATAAAGAATGGAATAATGTAAGAATTTCACCAAGTATAGGTAGTCGCATTATACCTGGGTTATTCAAATGAATAATAAAGAATGGAATAACATAAGTTGTCTTCATGAATACAAAAGAAATAATACCCTTATATGAGTATTGAAAGAAAATAATTCTCTTCATGAATCTGAAAGAAATAATACCCTTACCTTAGAACAAATCGGATATAGGAGTAGTGAAGTAGCGAGAATACTTTTCTTCTTTCTCTCTATAGTTTCTCTCTCTAGAGTTTCAAAGTGAATTAAGTAAGAAATAATGAAGGAATGAGCTTCATTTATAGGAGAATGGACCTAATAGTAACTAATTCATGAAACGATCCAGTTGATTTACTTTTAAACAGATGATCCATATTAATTTACTATGCAAAGATTAATAAAATATTCTAATAAAACAAAATCTTTTAAATAAAATATAATGTATTCTATTTATAATATAATAAAACGAATAACTTTATGAAAGTTTTTTGTTTTATATAAAAAAGATTTTACTATGCAAACACTATCGCAGTATTTATCGTATATAGAATATTATATATTCTATTTATAGTCTAATGAAACGAATAACTTTATAAAAGTATTTTGTTTTATATAAAAAGATTTTACTATCTGCAAACACTATCGCAGCACTTATGTAAACACTATGCATAATAGAATATTATATATTTTTTATAGTCTAATAAAACGAATAACTTTATAAAAGTATTACATTTTTACATAAAAAGTTTTGTTTTTTTATTACATTTATAATAATAATAAAACAAAACTTATCACCTTTATTATAATTCTCAATATTAATCGACCAGGTTATTCCCAGAAAAGAGGGGGCTTTCTGTTGGGTAAAATCTAATTACGCACAACACGCAAGTATACGTGGTCAACAAGTAATAAAATGATGAGTAGAGTATCATTCCCACTGAGATAATTTAGTAAGAAACTTAACTTCACAATTATCAATTTCCTATTAATCCTAATTTTATTCAACTATCCAATTCAATGATTAAAAATTATAGAAACTAAATTAAAAACAAATAAACTACCACAAACCAATCACAAATATCAAAATTTGGAATTTCAAACAAATAATGGAGAATTAGACTTATGACTTCACCCTAAGCTTCACTTTGATTTTAACACCTTTATTCCAATTCAATTCACGATCCTAGTTTATTAATCAAGAACACGAACATAGTATTAACCACCTCTCGATGCACTAATACCGTATTAACGTAAATCCACAATTAAGATAGAAACACGTTAAACACCTTAATCAACTAACTCACTATATCTCTATGTGAATTACAATTAAAGAAGGTTTAAGAATAAGTTCTCTATCTAATTACATGCGATGTCAAGCATATCTCTACCTTAACATTCATCAAGACTCTGCTATTCACAAAATTCATGAACACATGCTATATCAACTAGGTCTAGATTTGAATATCCTCTCTCGATTACAAATAAATCCACAAAGAATTGTTGATCAGGCAATTCATAAATTCAAGCTCAAATACAAATATAGATAAACTGGAAATAGCTTATTAAATTGGAAATCAAAGTTTACAAAATCATAGATTCACTTAAAGATCCATCATAAGCCTAAAAAGTGAATTAGTTCATAATAAACGAAATAAACACTGAACAAATCATGGAAATCATTTTTTCAATTACAAATAATAGCATAAGACGAAGAATATTGAAAAACACCCTTCACGTAGCTTAGAATCGCAATCGTCTCGAAAATCTCCTTGAAATACTCCTCCAACGCTTGCTTAGAAAAACTGAGATTAATCTTAGTAATTTGCCTTGTGTGTCTAATCCCATTGTTTGTTGTTAATTATATACTTCAAAATGTATTCTGATTACCAATATGAATCCCAAATCATCACCATCACTTAAGCTCCAAGTTTGTAGCATTAGAAACCAACTAGGAGACTCTTCTATTTTCATACCCAAGCCCCAGCTTGGGTCTCTCCTTTGTAATAGCAAGCCCCGGCTTGCTAGTAGTCTGCTAATCATCCCAGGACCCAAGCCCCGACTTGCTTTCAAGGCCAAAATGAGCAAGCCCCAGCTTGCCTACCTTTTGTAAATCTGCTGCAATATCCTCTGCTAAAACTGCCATAACTTCTAATCCGAGAGGAGCTACGAGTCTCGCCACCTATCAAATCGAAGCTATCGACGAGCTCTACAACTTTCATTCTTTGAGTTTTCAGAAATAACAAACGGATGAAGGTCGAAATTTGACTGGAAGTAGCTGCTGTGTAAATGACAAACATAACAACTCTTAGCTTTGATAAAAAGGCAATAATCTCGCATCCGAACTTCCGATTGAAATGATTCAAGAAGTTCCGGAAAGCTAAGAAAGAGTTCTACAACATAGTCCAAGTTCCACGCCAAGAACATGAAATGATCATAAAAATGAACATGAAGGCCCAAACGATATCCAGATTTGCTTTTCCTTACGTTTTCATACCAATAGTTGCTCACTCAGCTTCCAAACATATAATTTACAAAATGAAAACAAAATGCATGAAAAGTAACTAAGAAACACGAGATTAAGCAAATAATTCAAGTAATAGATACCGGAAATATAGGTATAAAACCTACTTATCACTTTCCAATAAGGATTTCTCCCTATTGGCGTGCAATTAGGTGACCAAACCTCTCCTTGGCAAAACTTCTAGACATTGTTAATATTGCAAATAATAATATTAATAACTTTGTTATCTCAATTATTGATTTAATAATATTTAAAATATCGACAATAATTGAATCAAATAACGTGAGATACTATGCAACAATTATTATAGCAATAATTGAACAAAACTGAGTGACTTCTCACGTAAGCATTAATAATCAAAATTGTGTGCTACTACTATGTAACCACAGACATTCGTACTTTTAACAACAAGGGTGTTTCAACAAGTAATGGTAAAACTTCTTCCGTTATTTTCATAAAATATTTTTGTTGTTTTGTCAATCCGATGAATAATTACATTGTGGGGTCCACCAATGATTGTGCTTAGATTATACTGAATATTCCTATTAAAACGAATATTCCCAGACCAATCGAATATTATTTAACAACTTGCGTACTTTGCAAAATTTATAAATATTACCCACAACTATAACATTATATCAAATTCATTCAATAATATTAAAAAAATATTTCGAGAAATTTAAATCTTTATTCATAAAATCTGGGGTCTCACACGCGTGTATCGGGATATTCCAACGAGAATAATAAAGAATCGGAACCAATTCATACGTAATCCGCATGCATGTGAGGATATTCCAAATGTAATAATAAAGAATGGAATAATAGAATAATTTAACCATATATGCAAGATTGCTTCGCATTGTGTTTATTCCAACATAATAATAAGGAATGAATACGAAAGAATAATACCCCTTACTATAATAATAATATCCCTTACCTTAGAAGAAACTGGATACTGGAATCGTGAGGTAGCATACTTCTCTTCTTCTTTCTCTCTATAATAATTGCTCTATAGCTTTAGTGAATTGGTGAGAAATGAAGAAAGAATGAGCTTCTATTTATAAGAAAATATAGTTTCGATAATTGCACGTTTTGGGGCTCGAAATATTATAGTATATTACCTCCCTCTTTTTCTTCATTTTTAATTTAGTCCTGCAAGTATTATCAAACTTGCACCACCTTCCCTAATAGTAAATAATGTGAATCAATAGTTCAATCATGTGAATCAATAGTTATAAACATGTGAAAATACGAATTACAGTATAGTACCTCCATCTATACCTCCATTTTTAACTTAGTCATACAAGTATTATCAATCTTGCACCAACTCCCCTAATAGTACAAGAATGTGAATCAATAGTTATAATCATGTGATTCAATAGCAATTAATTGCTCATTTATCCGTTTACTTACTCGACTGGTCAATATAACCTCCAAACATCAATTATTATCGAAATAAATGTCAATTTTCACTAAAACTAACAATCCCAACACAATGGAAATATTTTTCTCAAAAATTTCATTTTTGAAATTTCAAAGTTTGACTTTTTCTGAAAAAGTCAACTATTGACTTTTTTGACCAAAAAGTCAACCCTGGCAAATTTGTGTTTATAGTCTATTTCTACTAATTTCATCGTTCCGGAATCAAATATCACGTCCGCGTCTCCAAATTCAACTCCGAACTCAAATTCAATTTTTAATAACATTCATCATTAATATTATAACTCACAATATTTAACAATCAAATCGTTCCTGGAAAGAGGGCTTTTCAGATAAGGATTTCTCCTTATCGGTAGCGTAATTAGGTGACCAAACCTCTCCTTAATGTAACTTCTAGACATTATCAATATTGAAAATAATAATATGAATAACTTTGTCGTTTCAATTATTGATTTAAGAATATATAAAATATTATGTAGATGATCTTGTGACAATAATTGAATCAATAATATGAGAGATATGATCGTTAAATTATTGTAGCAATAATTGAGTATAACCGAGTGACTTCTCACATAAGCATCAATAATCAATATCGTAATGTTACTATGCAACCACGCCAGACATCGTATTTCTTTTATCAATTTAACCATTTACTAAATAGAATAATAATTATAAAAATTGAATACTTTTATTTCGTAAAATTCGGGGTCTCACAGCGTCATAGTTGGTATCAAAGCTTAGGGATATGATCCCTGGCTGAGATGTGAGACTAGAACTAGGACGGGAGAGACGGGTAAATCCTTCGCTAGTGTGTCCTACCTAAGCTTAGTGATGGTCGGTCATAATATAGGGATATTATGTGATATATTAATTTGTTTAATTAACCCTTATTTTATGACTGTTTTTAAGAATGGCAGCTGAAACGTTAACAATGGAGTGAATGAGACCGCGGAGACACCTCTAATCACCAACTAGGATAATGTTATGTCAGGCGAAGAAGGAATTAGAGATATTCTTGTGGTGAGGGAAGAATTAATAGTTTCACCCGAGCTAGTCGCAGAGGTAGCATCTGAGAGTGAGGAAGAAGAGGAACCTGAGGAGAATTTATTAGAGGTATTTTATGATTAAAACGTAGAATTACAAAATCATATTCATGAGTTAGAAGAGCGGGCTGAAGAACGGCAGGCGGCCGTGGAGTAAAAGGATGCAACGATTGAAGCTTGTGTTACCCGATATGTAATGCTTGAATAGAAGCACTCTTTGGCAGAGTATAATATGATAAAGCTAGAATCTGAGCTAAAAGAAGAAAAAACTGAACGGGTGAGAATGAGGGATTCATGGGTAAAATCTGCACGACGCGTTGATATTGTGGAAAGAGATGTCCGATCTAAGAAGGCTAAAATAGATGATATGTATTTCTCTTTTTGGATAGCAATTAAGAGAACCCAACATCGAGTTTTTAATTACCCTGTATATTACGGTCAACCCCAATTTGATATGGATCGAAGATTAATGATTCAGATCATAAAACAGGAGTACGATGAAGCAGTTGAGGGTGGAATATGCCCTATAGCAAAAGATAATTCTAGCGGTAATGATGACACCAAAAGTCGTCCCCCCATAAGTCAAAATCGGTGGTTCAAGTGAGAGCGCCTTTCGTAAAAGCGAGGAACCGAACGAAGTTATCACGGGTTAGTTAATCATAAATTTTTGGGAAGTCTATACCCTGTTAGATACCGGTTCAACCCATTCTTTTATCTCTCCTACTTGTGCTCAACGTTTAAACTTGGCTCTGGAGAAATTGGAATTTGACTTATCTGTGGAAACTCCATTAAGAGAAACTTTTATCATATCTACTGTTTATAAATCTTGTTTGATCCAAGTGGGCACAATCACATTACCTATTGATCTTATCTCTCTAAAGATACTTGCATTTGATGTGATTTTAGGGATTGATTGTTTAACTACTCATCATGCCAAAATTGATTATTTTCGTAAGGTTGATAGTTTTCATTTTCCTATCCAACCTGTTATGCGAATTCAAGTAACCAAACCATTGAAGTCAAACACTTTTATATCAAGCCATAAAGCCATTCGTTTATTAAAAAATGGATGCCAAGCTTTCTTAGCCCATTTCATGGATTTAAGCAAAAATATTTCAGATTTGAATGATATTTCTGTTGTTAGTGAATTTCCTGACGTATTTCCTGAAGAATTTCCTGGCCTACCCCCAGAGTGTGATATTGAATTTTGTATCGACTTTGAACCCGATACAAAACCCATTTTCAAAAATCCATATCAAATGACTCCTATTGAACTTCAGGAGTTAAAAACCCAACTATAGAAGTTGGTACCCGAGCCTCTATCTGGTGATTTCCTTTGTGGGATGCACCGAAGCTAGACTCTCCGTAGGGGACGTTATATTCATGCGGTGGTAAACTGATAGGCGCCATTGTGATGTGATATCCAAGATTGGGATATTAGTCACAGTTGAGAGCAACTTAAGTCAATAATCGAAATACGTAGCTTTCTAGGCTTAGCTAGTTACTATCGGAGATTCGTGGAAGGATTTTCTCAAATCACTACTCCATTAACTTAGCTAACTCAGAAAGATACAAAATTCATATGGAGCGAGGAATGCGAGAAGATGTTTCAAGAGATCAAGAGGCAACTCATTTTGGCACATTTCGGCCCTATTCAAAAGCAAACATTATAGTTGACGCATTGAGTAGAAGATCGTATGCGGGTACGAGTGCGATGTTGTTAACACAAAGACCCATTTTATACGACTTACAAAGGATGGAGATAGAGTTAAAGACTCCAAGTACCCACTTGATGATATCAAACATACGAGTAGAACTGACTTTAATAGATAAAGTTAAAGCTGCTCAAGCTACACATCGGAGCTGATGAATATAAAGAAGAAGGTGCAAGAAGGCGTTATTCTAGAAGTAAGAGTCGATGAAGAAAAGAAAGCTCAAACCTTCGATTTATTTGAAATCATCGATTGAGTAGGAACTGTGGCCTATAGACTCGCCTTAACGCTAAGTATGTCGTGTGTTCATAACATTTTTCACGTATCGATGTTACGTAAATATGTGGAGGACCGAACCATATTATTGCGTTAGAACCAGATGAGATAGCCGAAGATTTAACGTACGAGGAGGTACCTGTCAAGATCTTGGATAGGAAAGAGCATGCCATACGCACAAAGGTTATACCACAAGTTAAGGTTTTATGGAGGAACCATGCTATTGAAGAAATGACCTGGGAGTTGGAATCAGAAATGAAAACGAGGTATCCTCACCTTTTCGAAACACCATATACGTACGTCAATTTTGAGGACAAAATTTCATAAGGAGGGGAGGTTGTAAGACCCCAGCTTTTTATAAATAAAATTGAATTTTCCTCTAATTATTATTTTAAAATAATAAGGTGTTAATTTGATATAATGTTTTGGTTATGGGTGAAATGTGCAAATTTTGCAAAATAAGCAAGTGGTTATAAAATATTCATTGTTATCGGGGAATATTCATTTAGTCGTGGAATATTCTTTTTGTCGGGAATATTCGTACGATGGCGCAGCCATTTGTGGGCCCCATAACGGAAAAAGGTTGGTTGAAGGAAAACGACAAAGTATGAGTTTTTATAAATAACGGCGTAATTATTACCGTTAACACTGTTGGATTACCTGGTGGTTAAAATACGATGTCTGGCGTTGGTTGCCGCGATGCTACACTCGGTATTGCATAATATTGTTGAATTATTGATTCTTACGTAAGAAGGCACTACTCAATAATTGTTACAGTAATTATTGTTCAATATTTAATTTTATTGATTCAATAATTGCTGCGCTGATAGTTTATATTATTGTTGTTTCAATAATTGTCACTGCACAATATTTCCCATTATCATATCAATAATTCATATTATTTGAATAATATTATTAGATAGCATTATTGGCAATGTCTAAAAAGTTTTGTCAATGAGAGGTTTGGTCACCTAATTGCGTGCTAGTAAGGAGAAATCCTTATCGAAAAGCCCCGTCTTTCCTGGGAAATGCCTGGTTGTCATAATTCTGTAATATTATTTTTGAATAATTAATTATTAATTTATATGATAAGGAAATATTTATTTGATGTGGATATAAATGATGGATTTATTTATATGATTATAAATGAAGGAATTAATGTGGAGGTGTTTTATCAGTATTTTGTCGGATTGGAGGTATTAAAAGATCAAACCAGTGTTCTTGAGATATATTGCGTGAGTTATAATTTTTAATCTGACTGTAGGATCGTGGTGATTTTTGGATATGTTATACATATATAAGTTGAGTATATGTCCACAAATTTTGAACCGTTAAAATTGAACGTATGATTTGTTATGAATTTTAAGAGGTGACTGGTTCAGAAATTGTTGAAGTTTCTAAATTTATCATATTGGTGGAAAATTCTAGAATTGGTGGACCCCACTTTTGGTTGGTGAGAAATGTGCTCAAATTAAATTTCAAATGTGATGGGTGGCAATAGTAGTAGGTAAAGCCATCAGGTAGAAGGTCAAGTCTGCTTCGGCGTGCTAACATTTTCCTATAAATAGAGGGCTAAGTTAGAATTGAAAATCACACCAGAAACAAGTTTTCTTTCTCTCTATATTATCGAGCGTATTTTGTGAGTATTTAGATACTTTGAGAGTTGCTATTCAGTGCAAGTTTCCTTCAGCATCATATCCGATATTCCATTTTGAAGTACTGTTTCTTTGAGGTAAGGGATGTTATTTTTTTCGTAATGATGTTATTCTTTCAATATCATTATACTGAAATATTGGTATGGATTTTATTGTGAAATTTCTACTTTTTTGTGTCAGGATTACTATTCACATATACGACACTATTCACGTATACTGCACTATTCATGAATACGGTACTATTCATCGAAAAATGAAAATTTTCCTTTTTATCCAAGATGTCTATTATGGTTTCTTGGATAAACTGTTATACGAATCCTTAATATTTGTCCTTCTGTCTCACTGGATTCATTTTCTTTAAAATATTTTTCATCATCCTCAGTCTTAAATGATGATGTTACTGAATATCCTTGGCCTGTAGTGCAAAGATGAATGATTAACTGATGAATATCTTTGGCCCATAGTGCAAAGATGAAAAGGTGTTGAGATGAACATGACCAACTGGTGATATAAATGAATATCTTTGGCCCGTCGTGCAAAGATGAATATTTGATTCAAGATGTATATTGATTGATGTTACAGGGATAAAATATTAACGATGGACTTTTAAATTCATAGATGATAGTAGATTTCATTCTCTACTTAACTCTTCTAATGAATTATTGTTTTCGCTGCAGTTGTTGATCTAAAACTTGTTGGCTATTATATTCTATCAGATTTTTCCCTGTTGAAGACTAAGGATAATTTGTTGTATATTATCTTAGTCATAATATTCTTTACCGGGCTAGTTGAGCTCACACTTTTCCTTTCTGTTCCATTTTTCTTCTCAGGAGGTGAGAATTTAGCATGAACTAGCCGGGGTATAGAGTGATGGTCCAAGACAGTTGTTATAGTTGTCCTCACTATTTTGTAAAATAGTGTATCAATAAGTGTAATGAGGACTTATTTGATTGTGGATATTGTCTAGAAGATAATATTTGTATTTAAACTCACAGTATATATGTTGTCGTATTTTGCACGACAATTGTAATAATAAGTTGTAGTTGTTTCTGTACCATGTATTTGGTGACTCAGAATGGGTTGGGTGGAATGGACCTATTTTGGGGGCGTCACATATTATACCGTAATATTTCGAGCCCCAAAACGTGCAATTATCAAAACTATATTTTCCTATAAATAAAAGCTCATTCTTCTTTCATTCTCACCAATTCACTAAGACTCACAAGAGCAATTATAGAGAGAGAAGTTATAGAGAGAAAGAAGAAGAGAAGTCTGCTACTTCACTATTCCAGTATCCAGTCTTCTTCTGAGGTAACAAATATTATTTTTTTCAGTATTCGTAGAAATAATATTTTCTTCCATACGCTGTAGTATGTGAGTTATATCATTTCGCTTCGTATTCCTAATTCTATACTCATTCTGTTAAAATATTGCTTCTATACTACATGAAATTAGTAGAATATCCTTGATATTTGTGTTTCATCCAGTATCTTTTCATGGAAATATTATTCTGAGCTTTCTTGATAATTATTGATCTTTTCATACCGAAATACTATTCATGAGTTACTATTTACGGGTTACTATTCACCTAATTACTATTCATTCAAATATTATTCACTCGGGTATTCGGGGCACTTTTCATACCGAGTACTATTCACGAGTTACTTGTGACACCCCCAAAATAGGTATACATCACATATTCTGAGTCGCCAAATACATGATACAGAATACAAATACAACCTTAAATATACAACATGAGTTGTGAGTTTTAATACAAATATAGTCTTCTAGACAGTATTCAAACTCAAAATAAGTCCTCAATACATTTATTATAACACTATTTCATAGAATAGTGAGCACTACTAATGCTATCCCCTGGACCATCACTCCATTCTCCGACTAGTCCCTGCTACGTTCTCATTTCCTGAAGAGAAAAATGAAAGTCAAAGGGTGAGCTCAACTAGCTCAGTAAGAAATATTATGACTAAGATAATGCAGAATAAATTATCGTTAGCCTTCAACAATGTTAAACTTATACAATATAACAAACATCAAGTTTAACTACAGCGGAATAAGCAATCCATTAAAAGAGTCAAGTAGAGAATAAAATCTACTATCTTCTATGATTTAAAAGGTTTTTCATCACTTTTATTGTTAAGACTCAGCTAAAAAAATAAACCACATCATCCCTGCACTACGGCCAAGGATATTCATTAGTATCACAACCACAAATTATCCATACACTACGGGCCAAGGATATTTGTGTATTCATCAATGGTCATGATCATGCCAACAACTGTCCATCAATGCACTACGGGCCAATGAGGACTTTTACCACATCATTTGTAACATTACGGTCATGATTATACCGAATAATCCCTGGTCATAATCATACCAAGTCCATCTATGCACTCACAGCCACGTATGACTTTTAACATAATATAAACATGAGAATGATGACAATGATATAAGAATTCAATAAAACAAGTTCAAGAATTAATTTATCCAGGAACCAATAACGTCCAAATAGTCAACATGATACTCATTTATTGAGTAAAATTCAAGAATGCTCAGAAGAATATTTCCATGAAAAGATACTAGATGAAGCGCAAATATCAAAGATATTCCACTAATTTCATAGAGTATAAAAGCCAAAACTTTAACCGATCGAGTATAATAAAGAATGGAATAACAAAAGAAATCACCGGGCATGCGATAGATCAAGACGATATAGGTTATTCTAACGTAATAATAAATAACGAAACCAAGTCATGAGTAAACGCACAGACAGGATATTCTAACAGAATAATAAATAATGGAACCAGGTCATGCATAAATGCATGTATAGGATATTCCAACATAATAATAAATAATGGAACCAGTCATGCGTAAATGCACGCATAATGATATTCCAATGTAATAATAAATAATGGAACTAGGTAATTAAGTAACGCATGTATACGATATATTCCAACGAATAATAAATAATGGAACGGTCATGCGTAAACGCATATGATGCAGTTATTCCAATAGAATAATAAAGAATGGAATAACGTAAGAATTTCACCATGTATGCGATTATTTAGCATAGATGTGTTATTCCAACATAATGATAAAGAATGGAATAATGTAAGAATTTCACCAAGTATAGGTAGTCCAGTATACAAGTTATTCCAACAGAACAATAAAGAATGGAATAACAGAAAAATTTCACCATGTATGCGGTACTTCACATAGATAGGTTATTCCAACATAATAATAAAGAATGGAATAACGGAAGAATTTCACCAAATATAGGGTAGTCCGCGTATACAGGTTATTCCAACAGAAAAATAAAGAATGGAATAACCGAAGTTCTATTCATGAATACAAAAGAAATAATACCTATTACCTTAGAAGAAATTAGATATAGGAGTAGTGAAGTAGCAGAATACTTTTCTTCTTTCTCTCTATAGTTTCTCTCTCTAGAGTTTCAGTGAATTCGTAAGAAATAATGAAAGAATGAGTTTCTATTTATAGGAGAATGGACTGAATAGTAACTAATTCATGAACGGTCCAGATTGATTTACTTTTAAACAGACAGTCCATATTAAATAACTATGCAGTATTAATAAAATATTCTAATAAGACAAAATATTTTAAATAAAATATAATATATTCTATTTATAATCTAATAAAACGAATAACTTTATAAAAGTATTCTATTTTATATAAAAAGATTTTACTATGCAAACACTATGCAGGCACTATGCAAAAACTATGCATAATAGAATATTATATATTCTATTTATAGTCTAATAAAACGAATAACTTTATAAAAGTATTCTATTTTATATAAAAAGATTTTACTACTAAATACTATGCAGCACTATGCAAACACTATGCATAATAGAATATTAAATATTCTATTTATAGTCTAATAAAACGAATAACTTTATAAAAGTATTCATTTTATATAAAAAAAGATTTTACTATGCAAACACTATGCATAATAGAATATTGTATATTCTATTTATAGTCTAATAAAACGAATAACTTTATAAAAGTATTTTGTTTTATATAAAAAGTTTTCTATTTTATTACATTTATAATAATAATAAAACAAAACTTATCACCTTTATTATAATTCACAATATTAATCGACTGTGTTCGCTCCTCGTGAAAGAGGGGCTTTCCAATAAGGATTTCTCCCTATTGGAGCGTAATTAGGTGACCAAACCTCTCCTTAGCAGAACTTCTAGACATTGTTAATATTGCAAATAATAATATTAATAACTTTGTCATCTCAATTATTGATATAATATTATATAAAATATCGATAATAATTAAATCAAATAACGTGAGATATTATGCAGCAATTACTGTAGCAATAATTGAATAAGACTGAGTGATTTCTCAAGTAAGCATCAATTATCAATACCATGTGCTACTATGCAACCACGCGTATTACTGTACTTTTAACAATGGGTGTTTCAACAGTTAACGGTAAAAATTCTGCCATTATTTTCATAAAATATTTTTGTCATTTTCTCAATCCGACAATAATTTCGTTGTGGGGTCCAGTAATGATTATACCGTTGTACGAATATTCCCTGTTAAAATGAATATTCCCCGACCAATCGAATATTATATAACAACTTGCATACTTTGCTAAATTTATAAATATTACCCACAACTATAACATTATATCAAATTCATTCCATAATATTCAAAAAAATATTTCGAGAAATTTAAATCTTTATTTATAAAATTTGGGGTCTCACAATCTCCCCTCTTTGTGAAATTTTTCCCTCAAAATTTACGTACGTACCTGGTATGCCGAAAAGGTGAGGATACCTTGACTTCATTTCAGATTCTAACTCTTGAGGTATAACCTTTGATTGTCAAATATAATCATTCTTATCCAAGATTTTAAAATGTATCTTCTCATACGTTAAATCTTCTGCTATCTCATCTAATTCTAATTCAATAATGTGGTTCGGATCTTCCACATATTTACATAACATCGATACGTAAAAAACGTTATGAACACGCGACATACTTGGCGGTAAAATGAGTCTATAGGCCATAGTTCCTACTCGATCAAGGATTTCAAATGGGCCAATTAAATCGAGGGTTGAGATTTCCTCTCTTCATCGATTCTTGCTTCTAGAATAACGCCCTCTTAAACCTTCTTCTTCACATTCATCAGCTCTGAGTATGTAGCTTGCACGGCTTTAACTTTATCGATTAAAGTCGATTCTACTCGTATATTCGTTATCTTCACGTGGGTCCTTAGAGTTTATAACTCTATCTTTATCATTTGTAAGTCATATGAAATAGGTCTTTATGTTAACAATATCGCACTCGTAAACGCATACGATCTTCTACTCAACGCGTCAGCTACCATGTTTGTTCTTCCACGATGATATTGAATGGTATAGTCGTAATCTTCAACAGCTCGAGCCAACGTCATTGGCGCATTATACGTTCGTTTTCGTTGAAGAAATATTTGAGGGTTTTAGAAATGGGTTTTGTACTGGGGTCAATACAAAATTTGATTTCACGGTCTTGGGTAGGTCAAGAAGTCTTCAAGAATACATCAGGAAATTTATTAACGATAGAAATATCATTCAAAACTGTGACCCTCATCCAAGACTTGGATAGGTCGTCACATTGATACCTATTTACTTGCCACCATTATTCACGAAGTCCCATACGGAAAGTCTAGCTTAGGTGCATTCCACACAAGGAAGTCACCAACGAAAGGTTCGGGGCTCCTTACTTATGGCTTGATATGCCAATGATTGATTTTAGTGGATTGGTTGCTTGAATTCGTATAACAGGTTGGTTAGGAATATAAAAGCTAACAACCTTAGGAAAATAATCAATTTTAGCACGATGAGTAGTTAACCAATCGATTCCAAAAATCACATCAAGGGCAAGTATTTTCAAAGAGATAAGATCGACAGGTAACATGAAAGTGTCGATTTAAATCAACAAGATTTATAAACAGTGGAGGTAACGAAGGTTTTTGCTAATGAAGTTTTAATCGATAAGTCGAAGTCTAATCTCTCTGGAGTTAAATTTAAACGTTGAGCGCAAGCAAGAGAGATAAAAGAATGGGTAGAACCGGTATCTAATAAGGTATAGACTTAACGAGAATTTATAATTAACTTACCTATGACAACTTCGTTCGAGTTCCTCGACAAACGCTCTCACTTAAACTACCGGCTTTGACTTGTCTGAGACATCCTTTGGTGTCACCATCCAAGCTAGACTTAACTTCACCATATGACAAAATCGAGCTAGGTGACCTTCTCTTCCGTAATTAAAACACGCTTTGGATTGTTGCGTACAGTTTGGATGGATGTGTTCCTCCTATCCGCATTTGAAACATACGACCGGTGGTCGTTCTTCTTCCTTTGAAATGGGTGCTGGTGCTGCTGTCTTTCCATCATTATTGAACCTCCTCTTCTTAAAATTTCCACTCCTATTATCTTAGCCTTGACTACCACCAAAGTGGTTACCATTCTTGGCATGATAATTTACGCCATGATGGTTATCATTGTTCCGATGGCCGTTACCACCGGTACGATTATTATCGTGTTGTTGCTCGTTACCTTTTGGTTGTGCTGACTCATTATCGGGCTCCAATAATTGAGCCCTATTCACAACATCCTGAATATAAACAAAGTTTGTGAGAAATGAGGTATTGACGTATATCGGGTTTCAAACCTCGCACAAACATTCACATCATTCTCTCCTCATTATCAACCAAATGGGACGCAAACCGGGACAACTCGGTAAACTTGGCTTAGTACTGCGATACGGTCATGTTGTTTTGCTCCAGCTTGATGAACTCTACCTCTTTCATGTGACGAATACTTTTGGGAAAGTACTTGTCGTTGAACAATTCTTGGAACTTCTCCCAAGTCATCTTCAGTACGGTAGGTTGAGTACGCTTTACAGATTCCCACTAGTAATCTGCCTCTGCTCGCAACATAAAGGTGGCAAAGGGAACCTTTTGCTCCTCGGAGCATCCCAAGACATCAAATATCTTGCAGATCTGCTTTATCCACGTCTTCTTCTTAAGTGATTTTGGCTCTCCAAAAACTCTGGTGGTCCCATTTCCTTGAACTGCTTAGCGGTGAACGTCTGAGAGTTACCAGTGTTTCCACCTGTATTTTGGACAGGAGTCTCTCTTACCTGATGTTGCATGAATTGCATAAAGCCTCTGAACATCCCATTGTTCATCATTTGATTGGTGTTGTTATTTACCTAAGGATTATTGTCTTTCTGTTGCACATTATCCTGGGTATTGATCGTTGGTGACTCAACGGTCTCATGTGCTTCATTGCTGAACTCAACATTTTCATATGCCATTTTCAAACACTATCACAAAAGAAGGGTTAATTGACATATCACATATTATCTCTATACTCTGACCGACCAATTAAATACCAAATAAACTTAGGTAGGTCATACTAGCGAATGAATTCCCCGTCTCTCCCCTCCTAGTTCTTTTCCCACATCTCAGCCAGGAATCATATCCCTAAGTTTGATACCAACTGTGACGCCCCCAAAATAGGTATACATCACCTATTTTGAGTCGCCAAATACATGGTACAAAATATAAATACAATCTTAAATATACCACATGAGCTGTGAGTTTTAATACAAATATTATCTTCCAGACAGCATTCAAACTCAAAATAAGTCCTCAATACATTTATTAACACACTATTTCATAGAATAGTGAGGACTACTAATGCTATCATCTGAACCGTCACTCCGTTCCTCGACTAGTCCTCGCTACGCTCTCATTTCAAAGAGAACAATGAAAGTAAAAGGGTGAGCTCAACTAGCCCAGTAAGAAATATTATGACTAAGATAATGCAGAATAAATTATCGTTAGCCTTCAACAGTGTTAAACTGATACAATATAACAAACATCAAGTTTTACTACAGCGGAATAAGCAATCCATTAGAAGAGTCAAGTAGAGAATAAAATCTACTATCTTCTATGATTTAAAAGGTTTTTCATTACTTTTATTGCTGATACTCAGCTTAATAAATAAACCACATCATCCCTGCACTACGACCAAGGATATTCATTAGTGTCACAACCACAAATTATCCATGCACTACGGGCCAAGGATATTTGTTTATTCATAAATGGTCATAATCATGCCAACAACTGTCCATCAATGCACTACGGGCCAATGAGGACTTTTACCACATCATTTGTAACATTACTACCCATGATTATACCGAATAATCCTCAGTCATAATCATACCAAGTCCATCTATGCACTACAAAGCACGATGACTTTTAACATAATATAAACATGAGAATGATGACAATGATATAAGAATTCAATAAAACAAGTTCAAGAATTAATTTATCCAGGAACCAATAACGTCCAAATTGTCAATATGATACTGCTTTGTGGAGTAAAATTCAAGAATGCTTAGAAGAATATTTCCATGAAAAGAGACTGGATGAAGCGCAAATATCAAAGATATTCCACTAATTTCATGGAGTATAAAAGCCAAAACTTTAACCAACTATGTATAATAAAGAATGGAATAACCAAAGAAATCACCAGGCATGCGATAGACCGCACAGACAGGTTATTCTAACAGAATAATAAATAACGGAACCAGTTCATGAGTAAACACACATACATGATATTCCAATAGAATAATAAATAATGGAACTAGGTCATGCGTAAACGCACAAACAGGATATTCCAACAGAATAATAAATAATGGAACCAGTCACGCCGTAAACGCATGCATGTGATGTTCGAATGTAGAATAATAAAGAATGGAATAATGTAAGAATTTCACCATGTATGCAGATTGCCGATGATAAAGTTATTCCAACATAATAATAAAGAATGGAATAATGTAAGAATTTCACCAAGTATAGGGTAGTCCACGATATCAAAAGTTATTCCAATGAATAATAAAGAATGGAATAATGTAAGAATTTTACCATGTATGCGGATTGGCATATGTATGTTTATTCCAACATAATAATAAAGAATGGAATAATGTAAGAATTTCACCAAGTATAGGGTAGTCCACAGATATTAAGTTATTCCAACAGTAATAATAAAGAATGGAATAATATAAGTTGTCTTCATGAATACAAAAGAAATAATACCCCTTACGAGTATTGAAAGAAAATAATTCTCTTCATGAATACGAAAGAAATAATACCTCTTACCTTAGAACAAACTGGATATAGGAGTAGTGAAGTAGTAGAATAATAAATAACGGAATTTTACTCCATAAAGCAGTATAATGTTAACAACTTGGATATTTTTAAACTCTGGATAAATTTAAAGTCTTTAATATTTATCCTTGATTTTGTTTGATTAATGCTTATATCATTGTCATCATCCTCATGCTTATATTCTAATGAAAGTCATCTTTGGCTTCCGTGCATAGATGGACTGTTGATTGGTATGATTATGACCAGGGATCATTCAGTATAATCATGACCCATAATGTTACAAATGATGTGGTAAAATTTCTCATTAGCCCGTAATGCATTGATGGACAGTTGTTGGTATGATTATGACCAGGGATTATTCGGTATAATCATGACCATTGATGATTACATGAATATCCTTGGCCCGTAGTGCAGGGATGATTCGATGATGTGATTTATTTATTAAGCTGAGCCTCAACGATAAAGTGGATGAAAAACTTTTTAAATCATAGAAGATAATAGATATCATGCTCTACTTGACTCTTCTAATGGATTGCTTGTTCCGCTGCAGTTAAACTTGATGTTTATTGCTTTTTATCAGTTTAACACTATTGAAGACTAATGATGATTTATTTTGCATTATCTTAGTCATAATATTTCTTACTGGGCTAGTTGAGCTCACCCTTTTGCTTTCATTGTTCTCCTCAGGAAATGAGAAAGTAGTCAAGACTAGTCGGGGAATGGAGTGACGGTTCGAGATGGTTATTTTAGTAGTCCTCACTACTTAGTGTGATAATAAGTGTAATGGGGATTGAATTTGAGTTTGGATATTGTCTATAAGACAATATTCATGTAAAAACTCAGCTATATTTTATCGTATTTTTGCACGACAGTTATATTAAAGAAGTTTGTATTTGATTTCTGTACCATGTATTTGGCGACTCAAGACGGGTGATGTATACCTATTTTGGGGGCATCACAACTTCCCTACAAAAAGACTTATGTAATTTAGTCTTAGGGAATGTATAAATGTTACATGCTATGTGATGCATCCGTTTTAGGAATATTATCCTGTAAAACGGATGTTAGTTGTTTATAAGACAAGATAGCATGTTAGGTTTTAATATGCATGTACACATATTCCTTCATATTTTCCATTATATTGAGGTTGACATGGAATGAAATTATAAGTAATTGAAATAGAAAAGTATGAAGAGACTTCCCTCCGAGTTTGGTTTATCAGAGGCTGACCTATCTTAGGTTACTCTCACGGCTTTTTGGCATGAAGGTTCCCAGATCATCGCAATTTACTCGACGAGAAGTTAATCCGATCTTTCAACTGGAACGAATCTGGGTGGTGCCTTTCCTGAGCCTCGTTGGAATTAGTCTCCCTACGAGTTAAGTAATCAAACACCGACAGGATAGCCTCCTGGTGGAGGGACCACACAACATACATTTGCATACAACGTGCCTCACAGTATGGAAATGATGACATGTGTGAAGCACTAATATCACAGGCAGATATAGTGTAAAGCATTAAGTGCAGTAAGTAAATGCATTCATACATATTCATTCAAATGTAAATGCAACATCCACACAAAAGCATATAACAATTTTGAAAAGTTTATAGTAGCGGCTTAAGCCCTCTTACTAGAGGTTCCCAACAGAGTCGCCACCTGTAGACGTCGGGATTTTTATTGTCCTTTTTCTGTTCTTGTCTTTTGGTGTTCTCATGTTAGGTGAGATTTGTTTGAAAAAAACAAGTTGTGAAAAGGTCCGACATGTATATGTCGACTTATACTTGTCATTTTTTTCATCCAATCGCTTTCCGTTATGGGGCCCACACAAGGTTGCGCCATCGTACGAATATTCCCCGACAGTAAGAATATTCCACGACCAAATGAATATTCCCCAACAATAATGAATATTTTATAACCACTTGCTTATTTGAAATATTTGCGCATTTTACCCATAACTAACCACATTAATAAAATCAACCCTTACTATTTCAAAATAATAAATAGAGGAATTTCAATTTCATCTAATAATAAGTTGGGGTCTTACATATAAGTATATATATATATATATATATATATATATAAATGAAAACCACGGACCGAAGTCCAGGCATACGCACACAACACGATTCTCAATGTGTAGAATAGTGTGTGCAAAGATGAAGAGAAAGGCTTTATAGAGTGTGAGAAGGCTTATAGTGGGCTGCCAATGCAGGCTTTTATGACTCTATATGGATAAACACTCAGCTCCCGCTGGTAAAAATATAACTATATGTGAGCTAACAGAAGTTTAAAATGAGGAAACACTCAATATGGGGTGTGTAAAGAGCAAATTGCACAGGGCTTCCTCGCCTCTTTTCTCTTGCAAATATGGCCACCCCAAGCCCTCTATTTATAGAGGGGGGTGTCGCAGTGTACTACTGCGGCGTGAAGTAGTACTGGCTCAAGCAGAGAAAAGTGTGTACTGCGAAGAAAGTAGTATGCACTTGATCTCCGGGCCAAATCATGTTTGTATGATAAAGCATATACTTTACTAAATAATCTTATTCATTTATTAATAAAAAGTATTAATTTATTAAAGGCTTTTAATTATCTACATGATGTCGTTTTATAATATGTGATAAACCCATAGTTTTAAGCAATGCTTTTAGAATAATGATGATGATCATTCTAATGAGATCTAAATTCTTAGAAAGCTTAAAACTAAAATAGTTCCCAATCATTGATTACTAAATTGGGGATTAGTGAATCCGGATAGATTGGTACATACGTTGTTTGCTCATCGATGAGGATGATTGATCTCATGATCATTTGTGTGGAGACACTAAAGCAAGTATGTAGGTGCTTATTAGAGAATAAGTTCACTGAACGTGGCTCGCTAAGGAATACCTAATGGAGTTTTATTTGCTCACAATAGGAATTCTCAGAGTGATAGTAGTACAAGTAATCCTTGACTTGAGATCATCATAGTATCTTGTGTATGATGAGTTATACTTTGACTTATTCCTTAAGACCCTTAGGGTATATCAAAGGGTATGCTTGGGTATAATAAGTTGTATATGGAGATAATGTATGATCAATAAAGAATCTACCACTTCTAATAAAAGAAGAGAGTGTCCTATGTGATTCGATAAAATGACAACCCAAAGAGTCCTCGGCAAAGGCGTAATGAAATTAGAAAGGAGTTTCTAATTTGCATTATTTGAGTTGTGCATTTAAGGATCGAAATACATATAATTAAATAAAATAAGACTTGACAAGAATTCCATGTCTTATATTTAATCGGGACATCAGATGGTGGAAGGATTGAATTGCATTTAAACTATTTACTCAAAGGTTCTTTTATGATTAATGTTGAAATCTATATTATCCGGAAAGTCGCTGATCGCTAGGGAGGCTTATCCCTATTGTAGAATAAATATTATTTATTTAAATAAATTAATTATTTAATTTATTTATTTAAATAAGATTAGAATTGTTCTAATTGATTTATTCACAACCTATTTAATATGGAGAACCTAAAGGGTCACACCATAAAAGGAAGAATAATTATTTAAGAAGTTAATGGCATAATCGTAATAATATAAATATGTATATTTAATTTAATCTATGGTGATAGAATAAATTAAATAGCTTAATATTTATTATTTAATATTTTAGAAATATTAAATATAAATTAATAAGAGGAGTCTTATTAATATTATTACAATTATTATTATTTTAATTTCTAAAAGAGTTTAGGAATTAATTTAATATAAGTATTTCATTTATTCCTAATTGATTAGGAAGGAAAATTAGTTAAAGGAGTTTAATTAATTATCCCTAATAAGATTAGGGAGCTTAATTAATTAAAAGAATTTAATTAATTAAATAAAACCCAATTCCTTAATTGTTAAGATGGGTTGCCCACATCTATAAATAAGAGGAGTCTTATTATGGGTGGTATGGGTTGTTGATTTTTTTAACATACGTAATAATTCCAATTTGTTGGAGAGTACACCTTTTCTATAGAGATAGAAAAACTAGGGTTTAGCCAACCACCCTTCTTCTTGAATTTTCTTCTTCCTCGGTGGATCACCTCTAGAGGCCAAACATATGGGTGGCTAACGCCGATCAAAGGAAGGAACCAAACCCGGTGGATTCAAGTTGAACGCGAAAAGATTTGAGAGGTGAACTTGTACCGAGGAAGCTCGATCTTCAAGGGTATGATTTTATTCTTTATCTTTTTCGCTTAATTAATAATTATGCATAAAGGATGATCCGCATATGGTTTGTAAATTTTTAAACTCGATTTTACACGCTCAAGCTTTTTTATGCAATTTGATCATGCAATATAATAATATTACAAACCTAATAAAGGCATCGAGCCAAACCTTTATGCAAATTATTAATTGTTTTAATTTGATATGTATATTGATATGTGTTTAGAACAATTTAATTGGGCATAATTTTATTGTATAAAATTTAATTAAAAAAAAAAAAAATTAAAAAAAAGAAATTTCCGTGCTTTTTTTTTTTTCATGCATTTACGCATTTTTTTTCGTTTGGAATCATTAAAAAAAAACGGAAATCGAAAGCAACCACCATCAAAAATCAAGAAGTAATGATTGCTAATGATTATCTAATGATTATCTAATGATTGTATAATCATTATATATATATATTAATACATAATTTTAAAATAAGAAAGAGAGCTTTTTTTTTTTTCCATGCAAAAGAACGGATTTCAAGGCATGAGTCATTTAATTTGATTATGCCATTAACTATTTTTATATAATATATATTATAACATACATATATATATATATATATATATATATATATATATATATATATATATATATATATATATATATATATATATATATATATATATATATATATATATATATATATATATATATATTATTTATATATATATATATATATATATATATATATATATATATATATTATTTTTAATAATTTTATAATTAAAATAAAATTTATTTTAATTTTAAAAAAAAAAGTTTATTTTAATATTAAAATAAAAGAGTTTATTTTAATTTTAAAATTAGAATTTCATGCTAACTAATTAGAGTTGGAATTGATTCCATAATAACTAATTGGAGTTGAAATTGATTTCATTTTTCCTAAAATAAAGGAGTTTATTTATGAATAGAAGTAAATCCATCTTTCCTTAAATAAAGGAGTTTATTTAAATATGAAATAAGATTTCATATTATTCAAAATAAAAGAGTTTATTTGTGAATAGGAAAGAAAATCCATGTTTTCCTTAAATAAAGGAGTTTATTTAAATATGGAATAAGATTTCATATTATTCAAAATTTGTAAAGGAGTTTATTTGTGAATTTTTTTTAGAATATCCGTGTTTTAATTTAATTAAAGATTTTTTTTTTATAGATTTTTTTGGAATTCGATTCCATAATTAATTAAAATAAAGGAGTTTATTTTGATTAAAGATTTTGATTAAAATAAAATAGTTTATTTTATTCAAAATTGGATAAATTAAAATAAAATAGTTTTATTTTGATTTAAATTTGATTAAAATAAAGGAGTTTATTTTGATTCAAAATAGATTTTATACTAACTAAATTTGCCCATTAAATGATATCAATATATATATTAAATGTTTATTATTCATGAGATGAATGTTATTTATCGATGCATATGGTGATGTGTATGATAATAAATGGGATTGATTATGGACTATCGACCAATATGATTGGATTTTATTTTAGTTGGATGCATGAATGTATGGGTTTTATTAAATGGGGTCTCACAGACTGCCTTCTAATTTTTTTCTTAATGTAAATTCTATCTCCTCCTATGTACTTCCCTCGATCACGATCAAGGTTTCTATTTATTTTAAATAGTTTTGTAATAGGAATAGTTAGAATTAATTTTGAAAATTGGAGATCAAGGAGCAAGGAGCGCTTGAAGACCCGCTTGTAATGGAGCCCGGTTTAAATGTAATAGTTATATTTAAATATTATTTCTTGCACCCTGGGGAGTTCAATTTTTTGGTTCACTTGGTGGCTCTAGTGAACCAAACTAGAATAAAAGTCCATAATCAATCCTAGAGAATATAGTATTCTATATGTGCATGCTTATACTATATATATATATATATTATGCAAACATGCTTCGATGTTCATTAATATGACGCGTATTTTATATATATATATGTACGTGCCGCTAAACAAGATGAGACAAATTAATAACAAACCCCTCAATTTTTATATTAAGTCCTAAGCGCTCAAAGATATTTGAATATCGAACGTCCTTTTTAGCATGATAAAATTAATAGAGTATTAAATATTTAATATGAGTTTGTTGTGTCACCACAAGGCAAGTATTAAGTATTTAAGATGTTAATTTATCACATTTGATGCTTATAAAGAAAATTGAACAATATTGTTTTGTCAGGTCACCACAAGGATGATATTTTTCTTTTTTGAATATATGGAGTGCTAGGTCTGACTTAACTTGGATAATTTTGATTCGGATGTGCCACCACTGATCAAAATAATCTAAGAGGCAAAATACAAGGAGTTGCATATAGTGATGTAATCGACAAAAGTTGTCTACCTATTTATTTATATATAGTTTGTCAGGTCACCACAAGGCTATATACATTTGAAATGGGATCCTTATTCTCACTAGCAAATCTTTAATTAGATTTTGCCAACTATATAAGTGAGGGTAATATAGTTTGAAGAAAAAAAGTGGGAGATACCAATTTAAAACAAGACCTAATTTATTTTGGTAATTAATAAAAGAATGTATGTTAAAATGTTGTTAATTACAAATTCATTTACGTAATTTTACAATGTCTAAAATTACTATCATCGCTAAAATTATTAGATGCTAAATTAACCGTGCATCAATTAAACGGATTGGTTAAGGAATTTGAGAATAGTTCTCATAGTCAAAAGCTATCTTATGTCCTTAATACGCCTATCCTCGCAATGGTTGCGCATAATGCCTCCGAGGAAGAGATTGCTACTTTTAGAAAGTGGCAAGATGATGCACAATTGGCTCAATGCATCATGCTCGATCCACGAGTAACGAGCTTCAAACACAAGATGAAACTATGGATGCTTTACTACTATATTCCCGCACATCAAGTAGTTGATGGTGAGGAAAGTAGGACCGATAGATATCGACATATCTAAGGAGCTCTTCCGATCTAGAATGGCCAATGGCACTATAAAGATGCATAAAAAAAGTTCTTAACATAATCAATTTGATTGATCAATTAGACAACCGGTTTTGTCATGGATGGAGAGTTGAGCCAAGATTTGATCTTGCACTCACTCCCTGACTTCTTTCACAATTGTTGTGAATTTTCATATAAACAAGCTAGATATCGCCTTTCACCGATTTGCTTAACATATTGAAAAATGTCGAGAGTCACTTTCAAACCAAGAAAGACCAAGTCTTACCGGTAGGGGCCAAAGGATCTTCTCAAAAGAAGAACGATTCAAAGAAGGTAAATAGAAAAGGCAAAACAAAGGATAATAAGAACAAAATCGATACGGATAAGAAAGGAGTTTGCTTCCACCGCAATAAGCCCGACACACCGAAAGAAACTCATGAGAAGCATCTTGCAGAGGCTAACCAAAGAAGCTTAGTGAAGTTTCTACATAATACAATTTTGTTCATGATTTAAAATAAATTTTTCTTTAAGTCAAGGTTCTACTGGGTATTGATACCGACTTTGGTTATCATAAATATAGATTTATGAAGGACCAAGGTAAGTAGAAAAGCTAAACAAATATAAGTAATCCTATGTGTGGAAAATGTAAGCAAAGGTTGCCATATTAGCCATAGAAACTTATAGTTTAGCAATGCCTACGGCAAATCTATTAAGTCAATAAGTTGTATTGTATTCCAGCTTCGTTAAAAATATTATTTCCATTTTATCATTGGACAATGAAATCTTTGGTATTATAATTAAGAACAATTGTTGTTCTATTTATAATAATAATGTTTTGTATAGAACCGAATATTACTTAATAAATTTTGTATACTGACTTACATGAAAATAATTTTGCATATCGAACAAATTAGTATAAGAGAAAAGGAGATGATCATTCAAAGAGTCAATGTGTGTATTTGTTGAATACAAGTGTGAATTATTCAAAGGTTCAAAGAATTCGTAAGTGAAACAAATTGGCAAAGTATTAAGATTCTTTGATTAGATCAAGGAATAAATACTTGTGCAATAAGTTTCTAGATCATCTCAAATGGTTTTCTCATAATGGACACATCCCGACACGCAATAATTGATTGATGTATCCGAATGAAAAAATCGTACTTGTTGGACATGGTGCGGTCCATAATGATTTTACCGACATTCCAAAGATCCTTCTGGGATATATGTCCTAGAAATGGTCAGACATTCTACGAAAAAGGTAACCTCAAAATCCAACCCCAAGACTCCATAAAAGTTATGGATGTGGAGGATTCCTAATCTTAAGTATGTTAAGATAAGGGGTTGTCCAACTTATGTGAAAAGGTTTCAAAGGATAAGCTTGGGACAAGATTTGACAAGTACAATTTGTGGGACATCCTAAAGTAAGTTTAGGGTATATGTTCTATAATCCTACTTAGCAAAAGGTGTTTGTTATGAACACGCCGCCTTCTAAGATAAAGGTGTTTATCATTAAAGGGGCTAGTGGAGGATAATAGATCTTGAAGAGTTCAAGAACCACAAAATACACTATAAGTCAAATAAGAGGAACCTCAGATGATAGACCTATTATACCACAAATCAATCAGAATCGAAATAGTACCAAGATACCTAGAGGTATGGATTCATCATGGATGATGATGATGAGGTACACATCATAGAAGATGATGATCCAGCTATATACGATGAGGTAAGTGTTGTATGAGAGAAATGGATCAAGCAAGTTTCTCAAATATGGAACATTCGTTTTGATGAGGCAATCAAAAGAGTTTGATTTTATCAAAATAAGAATTAACCTAGTGTACAAAAGGGTCAAGGGAGCATCGTGACATTCCTAGTATATATGTTGATATACTACTGATGATGAGGAATTACATACCAATGCTACAATCAAGAAAGATAAAGTTGTTCAAACATTCCTCCATGAATGATTTGGGAAGAGTATCTTAATTGGGGATATAAATCTATATAGATAGATTTAAGAGGATGCTCGACTTAACCCAAGGAACGATATTCATTTGATGCTAAAGTCGCTTAGCATGGCAAACTCCAAGAGATGTCTCATGTCGATGAGCTATGGAGTGTATCTCTTTAATAGTCCCCATAGACTCCAAAAGAGAGAGATCGCATGAGTGACAATCATGTATGCAATGAAATGTACGAGACCGATGTCGATCACCATATTCGGAGAAGTTCACTATGAGTCGTGAAAAACATCTTAAAGTGCTTAACCCAAGACTAAGGATGTGATCATATTCATGGTGGGTCTAAATTAAAACTAGAGGGCTTAATGCACTCAAGTTTTTCGATATGCACTAAGACGACGTAAAATCCACTTTAAGGTAAAGTGTTACCTTGAATGGTGGTGCAAAGAATTGAAAGGTTCCAAACAAAGAAAGAGTTGCCGGTTTAGTGATAAAGACAAAGTATATAGCTATAAATGAAGTCGCAAGTTGATTGTTTGATTAAAAGTTCATTACGTAACTAGGAATAGTTCCTAAGTCTCATCTTGGATCTAAACATGTGTCAGGGCACTTTCATTTGATTATTAGAATCATCGAAGATGGGAAATCACTATAGAGATAGTGGACTCTCAAGAACAACATTACATATCCATTAACTAAAGCTTATCCAACAAAGCAGGATAATCGCCACTTAGAGAAGAAGAAGAGTATAAGATACCATGACGATCGGCTTTAGTGCAAGTGGGAGATTGAAAGTAGTATGCACACAAAGCCAATCATGTTTGATGATAAAGCATATACTTTGTAATAATCTTATTCATTTATTAATAAAAGTATTAATTTATTAAAGGCTTTTAATTATCTACATGATGTCGTTTTTATAATATGTGATAAACCCATAGTTTTAAGCAATGCTTTTAGAATAATGATGATGATCATTCTAATGAGATCTAAATTTTAGAAAGCTTAAAACTAAAATAGTTCCCAATCATTGGATTACTAAATCGGGGATTAGTGAATCCGATAGATCGGTACATACGCTGCTTGCTCATCGATGAGGATGATTGATCTCACGATCATTTGTGTGGAGACACTAAAGCAAGTATGTAGTGCTTATTAGAGAATAAGTTCACCGAACGCGGCTCGCTAAGGAATACCTAATGGAGTTTTATTTGCTCGTCAATAGGAATTCTCAGAGATAGTAGTAGACAAGTAATCCTTGACTTGAGATCATCATAGTATCTCGTGTATGATGAGTTATACTTTGACTTATTCCTTAAGACCCTTAGGGTATATCAAAGGGTATGCTTGGGTATAATAAGTCAGTATATGGAGATAATGTATGATCAATAAAGAATCTACCACTTCTAATAAAAGAAGAGAAATGTCCTATGTGATTCGATAAATGACAACCCAAAGAGTCCTCGGTTAAGGCGTAATGAAATTAGAAAGGAGTTTCTAATTTGCATTATTTGAGTCAGGCATTTAAGAGTCGAAATACATATAATTAAATAAAATAAGACTCGACAAGAATTCCATGCTTATATTTAATCGGGACATCAGATGGTGGAAGGATTGAATTGCATTTAACTATTTACTCAAAGGTTCTTTTATGATTAATGTTGAAATCTATATTATCCGGAAAGTCGCTGATCGCTAGGAGGCTTATCCCTATCAGAATAAATATTATTTATTTAAATAAATTAATTATTTAATTTATTTATTTAAATAAGATTAGAATTGTTCTAATTGATTTATTCACAACCTGCTTAATACGGAGAACCTAAAGGGTCACACCATAAAAGGAAGAATAATTATTTAAGAAGTTAATGGCATAATCGTAATAATATAAGTTATGTATATTTAATTTAATCTATGGTGATAGAATAAATTAAATAGCTTAATATTTATTATTTAATATTTTAGAAATATTAAATATAAATTAATAAGAGGAGTCTTATTAATATTATTACAATTATTATTATTTTAATTTCTAAAAGAGTTTAGGAATTAATTTAATATAAGTACTCTCATTTATTCCTAATTGATTAGGAAGGAAAATTAGTTAAAGGAGTTTAATTAATTATCCCTAATAAGATTAGGAGCTTAATTAATTAAAAGAATTTAATTAATTAAATAAAACCCAATTCCTTAATTGTTAAGATGGGTTGCCCACATCTATAAATAAGAGGAGTCTTATTATGGGTGGTATGGGTTGTTGATTTTTCAACATATACGTAATAATTCCAATTTGTTGGAGAGTACACCTTTTCTATAGAGATAGAAAAACTAGGGTTTAGCCAAACCACCCTTCTTCTTCAATTTTCTTCTTCCTCGTGGATCACCCCAGAGGCCAAACATATGGGTGGCTAACGCCGATCAAAGGAAGGAACCAAACCCGGTGGATTCAAGTTGAACGCGAAAAGGATTTGAGGTGAACTTGTACCGAGGAAGCTCGATCTTCAAGGGTATGATTTTATTCTTTATCTTTTCGCTTAATTAATAATTATGCATAAAGGATGATCCGGTATATGGTTTGTAAATTTTTAAACTCGATTTTACACGCTCAAGACTTTTTATGCAATTTGATCAAGACATATAATATTACAAACCTAACAAAATCAGTTTATAAGTCATCATGAATGAAATACTTAGTTACTTCATAAGAAAATCAAGAATGCCCAAGTTTAATGTCTTTTCAATCATGAACATTCACCATATAAAGCAAACACTAACTTAGTACTTAGCCCTCATATACATATGCATTCAGTAGATTTTAGATCACTTTTAGCAACATAGGCATCACACAAGTTACTGTCCAAAAATCAGATCTTGCCATCCCAGATTCCAAACTAAGCAGCAAGAATAAGGCTACGGTTAAGTTTAGGACCCAAGGCAATGGCACTTGATTGGCCCTCTCCAGCCAAGCCAAGACTTAGTTGATGCCTTGTGGTTCCTGTTCGGCTTGCTTAAAATAATCATGCATGATATACTTGTCATGTTAAGGGTCTTTTCATGCTTCTTAAGTCAACCTAGTTTTCTTCTTACATAATAGAATTCTAAATTGATCATTTCAACAATTTAAGGCCATTCGAGATTATAAAACCACAAAATCTATCATTCTTGCTCTCTAAACATATAAGATAGTTACAAAACTCATATTAGGCATGCTTGTGAGTATTCATAACACATATGTGAAACTAACACCACTTTAGTTGAAAATATGCTTCCTTCATGCTTTATTTGAAATATGATACATAAGCATGGTATATATTTGTTTATACTACATGAGTGAGTCTAAGAATGTCATCAAACATGATCACAATTCTTAGCAACAAGAAATGAAGAAGTATAGCTGCTATTTATAGAAGAACACAAAACCAGACATTGCATTTTTCCATTGAATCAAACCCATAGATTGTAGAATTGCATGAAGGATGGAGGAGTTGGTAATT